>VZTD01003696.1:240073-255262 GCA_013397725.1 Rhagologus leucostigma | reverse complement strand
GTGGCCTTCTGAAAGTACTTCCTACAGCTTTGGCTTTTGGGGTAGGTGGGAGCTGTAGGTTTGGGTGATGATGTAGGTTTGGGTGACGCTGTAGGTTTGGGTGACGCTGTAGGTTTGGGTGGGAGCTGTAGGTTTGGGTGGGAGCTGTAGGTTTGGGTGACGCTGTAGGTTTGGGTGACGCTGTAGGTTTATTGGACGATGCTGTAGGTTTATTGGACAATGCTGTAGGGTTGCTGTAAGAACAGGATGGCCCAGCTCTGCAGATGAGTCTCCAGGACAGAAATCCCGGGAATACGGAGGGGACCCCGTCCTCTCCCACCCCCGGCCCCGAGGCCCCGCTGCGGACACTGGGATGGGTTGTCACACCCTTAGGTGTGCCTGAACCCAGAGCCCCCTGCCCAGCTGTTACTGTTCCTGTCCCTGGGACTGTTGGGATGTTGGGGTGTTACACCCCTCAGAGGGCTGTGCAAGTCTTTTCCCTGGCTGTGGCTCCTGGGATTCGTGCCCTGATCGCTGTCACCAGGCAGCATTTCCTGTAGGATTTCTAATTACAGGGGCAGCCTCTGGGGACTCTTCCTGCCCAGCCTGTATTCACGGAGGGTTAGAATATTTTAGGTCGAGTTTAAATACTGCTTTTCAGGTCTTTGTTCTGCCCAAGTACACTTTTTATATAATCTCTGTAATCTGTATACAACCACAGCAGGAATTAATCCCTCACACTTTCATAGACATCACCCGGGCTGCTTGTTAGATAACAACCAGCTTTCCCTGCCCTAGATTCTCCAGGGAAATGAAGAATTCACCCAGCCCTTCCTCCTTTGCTGTCCTGCTGGGACGGGAGCAGCCTCGAGTGCGTGTCCCCAGGTTCTGGGAGGTGCAGGTTCTCAGCATTCCCTTTCCCGGTGCTGTTCCCATGGGATTTGTCCCCTCTCAGGTGCGGCAGGAAAAGGTTCCATTGCTGTTGTTGGCCCAGCAGAGTGGGAGGACATTCGTGTCCCTGTCACTCGTCCTGGGCCGCCTGTGACGTGTGACGCTGCGTTAAAACACAGTTGTGTCAGTCTGGGCAGGGGAACTGAGGAAAAGCCACTGGGGTTTGTGCTCCCCGTGCCCACCCTGGCTTTTCCCTGGCCTGGCACAGCTCCTCCCAGTCCCTGCGGGGCTGCAGCCAAGGATTCTGTCCCTGGCCTGGGCAGTGCCCCTGTCCTTTCTCCTGCCCTCCCTGAAATGCAGGAGAAGCAAAGAGTGCCCGGAGTGGATCCATGTGCAGGCGAGGGCTCGGCCAGGCCGCAGTGCTGAGCATCCTCCGCCCCCTGAGCTGTGCCCACACTCTGCCCCGTGGCTCAGGAAACATGCCCCGCTCCAGGCCTGCCGGGAGCTGCCTTCCCTGGCTGTCACAGCCCCTGACAGCATCCCAGCAGTCCCGGCTGGAAGCTGTGCCTGGTTGCCGTGGCCGTAATGGAATTAGAGCGCAGGATTGAGTTAGGCGAGAGCGCTCGGTGTCCCTGCAGAGCACGGAGCGTCCTGGCAGGCTGTGCCAGGCTGGAGCAGCCACAGGCCCTGCTTTGGGACAGAAAATAATCAAATATAGACCCAAGGCTGTGCCAGGGCCTCACCTGCCTGCGCTGCCCCCCCCCGCTGTGCCCACCAGAGACCCTTTCACAGACAAACAGGCACATGCTCCTTTTGGGGAGTGCAGTTCTGGCTCTCGTCTTCCCCTGCGCCCCTACACACACCCCGAGTGGGTTAGCACAGGGATAACAAGGGTGGGCTTTGCTGTCTTACTGAAGTGCAGGTAGCACCAAAGAAACGCTGGTCACTGATCAAGAGAAACTGCAGGAGTTCTTTAGTTCTTCGGCAAGTTTGCAGCTCCAGGGCAGGACCTGATGAGTTCGTATTCAGTCTCCGCTGTTCATCGTATGGATCCCTAGGGATCGAGCTTGGACTTTAAAAAATCTGTTCTGAATTTTAAACGAAGCAATCCAGGTGGGACTGAAAGGAATAAGAAAACAAAGGTCACTGTGATTTCTTTCCCAGATTGGGAAGGAGGGCTGTTCCACAGGAAGTCAGAATTTTGAGGAGACAATTCTCTGTCTCATTTAAGAGTCTGTTCTCGTGATGGGGCTGTGTTCCTGCCGTGTCCTGGCTGTGTTTATGGATACAAACAGAGCTGGCAGTCCCTGGTTCCCGGGTCAGGCTCTGCATGGGGACAGGGGGCACCTGCGGCACACCAGACGTTCACTGAGGCCGCTCTCAAGTGCCGCAGAGGGAGCATCGGATGAGCTCCAGACAACAGCTCTGAAACAATGAGTGATTTCATTTCCTGGCGTTTAACTTGTGCCTCCTGGCCGGGGACCTTCACCTGCGCTGGAGCTGGCACCCTGTGGAAGTCAAACAGCCCAAGAGCCGTGGCACGGCCCAGCTCTGGGAGCTAGGGGTGCTGCTGGCAGGAAAAGGGTTGGGATCCCCTTCCTTGGCACAGCTCTGCAATGTCCACACTGGAAACAGCTCCGGGGCAAGGCTGGCACTGCCCTGGGCGATGGCACAGCCTGGTCAGGGGCAAGGCTGGCACTGCCCTGGGCGATGGCACAGCCTGGTCGGGGGGACTGCCATGGGCGATGGCACAGCCTGGTCAGGGGCAAGGCTGGCACTGCCCTGGGTGCTGGCACAGCCTGGTCGGGGGGACTGCCATGGGCGATGGCACAGCCTGGTCAGGGGCAAAGCTGGCACTGCCCTGGGTGCTGGCACAGCCCAGCCAGCGCTGCCAGCAGGGTTTGCCCGGTGCTGCTCCCAGCCTGCTGCCTGCACTGACCGTGGCCTGGGGCTCGGGGCATTCCAGGTGTTCTCCCTCAGCCCGGGGAGGTTTTGCTGAGAGCACAGTGAGCCCTCCTGGCACAGGCTGCAGCCTCACCTGCAGCACCTGGGTCAGGCATCCATCACCTCCCCATGCTGCTGCAGTCCCTGTTCCGGGGGGAATCCTGCCCTGAGCCAGCACAGAGCCTGGCACCGCCCTGCACACCTCTCAGTGCCCCTCCTGGAGCCATCTCCAGCCCCCCAGGCCCCAGTTTCCAACCACCCGTGTGTCTTGTCCCTTTCTCAGGGACCGAGGCCTCCTTTCCCACGAACAGCCCAGACATTCCTTTCCCTGGGCACATCTATGTATAGCTCCTGAGCAGGGCAGACCTTTTGTCTGGTGACTATGGCCGTTCTTAACCGTCCAAAAAAGCCCGTGACCCATTTCCAGCAGTGATTCACTGCAAGCCTCTCAGAGAACTACAATTCCCAGAGATGCAGATAAGAGCCACGAGGCAGCCCCAGCAGGTGAGATATCTAATTCCCCTTGAGGACGAGACACCCAGCCTATTTACGGCTCGGGGGGCTTGTTTTCCTTCCCTTTTCCTGCTGTATCAACTGCGGAAAACCTGAGCTGGGGGTGCGTGGGAACATAAACCCCACGGAAAAGCAAAGGAGAGCTTCCTGCAAAGTCACAGAGCTTCTGGAAAAAGCCCTGGCCCCAGTCCTTGTGTCGCTGTTGCCGGGAGGTGACAGTGCCACCGTCCTTCCCGCCGCTGCCGTCTCACACCCAGGGCAGTCCCACACACAGCCCAACCCCAGATGTTTCTTCGTGGAGGTTTAAAGGGAACCGTGCAGGAAACACGGTCGTTTGAGTTGTGCTAGAAAATATTTTTAAAAGTCAGTGTCACGTTGCCTTGGTGACAAAAGTTCTTAAAATGATGAAGATTAAAGTCTAGGCTGGGAATGGTGGCATGGCGAGAGGAAGGGGGGCTGCTGTCATGACAACCTCAACTCCGAGAGTGCAAGAGGCAAAACACACGGTGGTGGCAGGATCTTTGGGGTTTATATATATCCATAAACATCTGCCAGCTACGCCAGCCTTCTCAGTGCTAATTACTCCTGCTAGTTCACCTTTCTCCGCTGTAAATATTTTCCAGTAGACACAAGTCTCAGAGGGAGAAGGCAAGAAAATGCCATTTTCCCCCCCTTCCCTTTTGTGCAGGCTTTGTGCTGTTCTCTGTCTCCGCTCCTGAGCTCCTACCTGGGGAAGAACTTCCAGTGGCCAGGAGCAAGATTTAAATCACCTCAGGAGGAGATGGAGGCTTGCACGGTGCCCTGACGGAGCTCTCCAGCCCCGGGCAGTGCCCTGCCTGCACACGCACACACTGCGGCTCTTCCTCCTTGGGCCTGGCTCACCCACAGCCCACGAGCAGGAGATCAGAGCTGCCAGCCCGAGCTGTGGCTCAGAACTTTGCCCTCAGCTTGCAGGGCAAGAGGCTTTTCCCTGCTGTGTGCCCCACTGGCCCCGCCGGAGCAGCGGAGCTCGGGCGCCGCGTGGAGATTGGGAACAGCAGATTAATGCCAGCGCAGCCCCCCGAGACCTGCGGAGGGGAACTGCCGCGGCAGCACGAAGGGTTGCTGTATTTCGAGCGTAAAACCTGCTCGGCTGTCTCTGCTGACACCTGGGCCCGGAGCCCTCCCCGGCACACGGCCCGGCCCTTCCCGAGCAGCCGGTGGGTGCCAGCGCTGGCTGCCGGCGGCATCAGCAGCTCTGCAAAGCAAGCAGGAAGAGAGACTCGACCCCGAGCTCCTGCCTCCATCTAAAACTCGATGTCGCGGCTGCGGCTCTGGGTGCCGGCGCGGGGGCAGCCCGCAGCCCCAGCCCGTGCTGGACGTGCCGCTGTGCTCCACAGCCCGTCCCGGCTCCACCTGCTGCCTGCTGCTCCCAGCCCTGGCCCGAACAGTCGGGATGCCCCGCTCCCTCCTCCTGCCAGGCGCGCTCACTGCTGCTGATCGGCACAGCCCCGAGCTGTCCGACCCAGCGCCGGCCCTTCCGAAGGGATCCCGCTTCCCAAGGTGTCACTAAACCCAGCCGGGTTCCTTTAGGGGATTCTTCCTCCCCAGCTCAGCCTGTTTTCAGCAATAGTTGCCTCGGAAATCTGGAGTTTCTATCGTTGTATAATTTAGCGCCTAGAACAGCATTTTGTCCGTTCTTCCAAAGAAAAAATGTGTAATAACGTGTCCGTTCTTCCCAAAGAAGAAAGTGTCCATTCTTCACCAAAACCTGAGGAGCTGCTCAGGACAGGAAACCTCTTGGAGTCAAATTGGATTATATTTTGACGCAGCTTAAGTGTGACATCACTGGGAGAATAAATAGGAAGTTGGGGAGGGTGAGGAAGGAGCGTGGGGAGGGGGATGATGCATTTCCACAGCAGCATCGGGAGAGGGGAAAGAGCAGCCGAGGTGTTGCCTTGCCTTGCTGAAACGCCGTGTGTGCCAGCAGGGTGGGTTCACTCCTCAGCTGGAATTCCTGGGGGAGCTGCCCTTGCCCTGCCAGCCCTGATTGCTGTGCGTGCTCAGAGCGGCTCAGGACTGGCTCTGTGTGCCCAGGACTGGCTCAGGGCGGGCTCTGTGTGCCCAGGACTGGCTCTGTGTGCCCTGGCTGTGCTCAGGGCTGGCTCCGTGTGTGCTCAGGGCTGGCTCTGTGTGCCCAGGACTGTGCTCAGGGCTGGCTCTGTGTGTGCTCAGGGCTGGCTCTGTGTGCCCGGACCGGCTCAGGGCTGGCTCTGTGTGCCTGGCTGTGCTCAGGGCTGGCTCTGTGTGCCCTGGCTGTGCTCAGGGCTGGCTCTGTGTGCCCAGGGCTGGCTCTGTGTGCCCGGACTGGCTCAGGGCTGGCTCTGTGTGCCCGGACTGGCTCAGGGCTGGCTCTGTGTGCCCTGGCTGTGCTCAGGGCTGGCTCTGTGTGCCCGGACTGGCTCAGGGCTGGCTCTGTGTGCCTGGCTGTGCTCAGGGCTGGCTCTGTGTGCCTGGCTGTGCTCAGGGCTGGCTCTGTGTGCCCGGACTGGCTCAGGGCTGGCTCTGTGTGCCTGGCTGTGCTCAGGGCTCCGTGTGTGCCCGGGCAGGTTTGTGCTCCTGGGGAAGGCCACCCTGCCGGCTCTGTGTTCTTTGTCTCCATCGCTGCAGCCTCCCAGGATGGGGCTGCACATCAGGGCCCCAAACCCTTCCGCTCTTACCTGCGCTGTGTCAGTCAGGGCTCACCCTGGGCAGGGAGAAGGTGACATCTGCCACGAGAACTGGCGCTGATGCCCAGGTCACCCAAACCGCTGTTTTCTCAGTGAGCTGCCCTCAGCTGGCACACTTGCAGGGACGAGCCCGTTGTCCAGGCTGCTGTCGGGACCAAACCGGCTGAGCGCGTTTGGGTGACCCACAGAGCCACAGCAGCTGCAGGGACTCGGCACAGCCACCCTCGGTAAGCTGGCTGAACTGGATTGTAGGCTCAGGAGAGCTCTTTGCGGCACCCACCCATCCCAGTCTGTCGGGAGATTAACGCCGAGGGCTGCAAAGGCAGCTAATGCCTCTGTGGGAAACGGATCTTTGCCTCTGTTATCTTCAAAAGCCGAGGAGAGCAAGGCAGGCTGACAGACATGTCAGCTTCCTTCCCCACAGCCCACAAATGCTCCTCTGAAATGCGAGTAAACACGTTTTTCCTCACAGAGAACAGCCTTAACTCTGACCCTGGAGCACTCGCAACAACGTGTGAGCCTGTTTCAATTCTCTTTAGAGATTTGTATTTCCTCCTCAGGTCTGTGGGGTTTTTAAGCCAGAAATGAAGAGTAAATTCTGTGCTTTCCATTAAGCTGGAGCCGTGTCACAGCTCCTTGGTTCTCCCCAGGGGATTTATCACAGTTGTGTACTAACCATGCTGTGGGCAAAGACACCGGCACTGGCTCGGGACCAGCGGGATGTGGGGCTACGGAACTGCTGCCACGTTGGCAGCGCAGTGGTGAAGGGCGACAGGCGGTGTCAGGGCTTCCTGTGGAGCAGGATCTGTTCCGGAGCCCCGGGGATGGCAGCGGTGCTGCCGGAGCCAGCGCTCCGATGGGGGCTCGCCCTGGTTCCGGTCGGGATCGTCGGGATCCCTCTGCACCAGGGCCCCCGAGCCCCGGGAAAGCCCTTGGTTCCAGGCACAGCGCCTCCGGAACGGACACGCCAGCAGGGGTGGGCGGTCCCATCCCAGCCCAGATGTGCAGCCAGATCCCAGCCCAGATGTGCAGTCACACCCCAGCCCAGATGTGCAGCCACACCCCAGCCCGGATGTGCAGCCACACGCAGCCCAGATGTGCAGCCGCACCCCAGCCCAGATGTGCTAGTCCAACCCCAGCCCAGATGTGCAGCCACACTCCAGCCCAGATGTACTAGTCAGATCCCAGCCCAGATATGCAGTCAGATCCCAGCCCAGATGTGCAGTCACACCCAGCCCAGCTGTGCCAGCAGAGCTGGGTACGGGGCTGTGCCATGGGCTGTGCCTGGCAGGGTGTGCCTGGAGCAGCTGCTGCCCTGCCCAGGGCTGCCCCGGGATGTCCCCATGGACAGGGCAGCCCCACGGCCCCGGCCGGCCTGGGGCAGAGGGATGGTGGTGGCCAGCCAGAGCAGAGGGATGGTGGTGGCCAGCCAGAGCAGAGGGATGGTGGCCCCGGCTGGCCTGGGGCAGAGGTGGTGGCCGCGGTTTGGCCAGCGCCTGAGCCGTGTGCCAGCACAGAGCAGCACGCCCAGTTGAACACGCAGCCTCGATTGGAGCCACTGCCAGAGCCAGGCCCCACTTCCCCGAGGTGTCCTTGACTCCTCCCAGCGCCAGCGCTGGGGCTGTGGGAGTGCTGCTGCAGTCCGGGCTGGAGGAGGGCTGCACAGCTATTTGGGGCTGACAGGATTTCAGATTCCTTTTGATAGGATCCCGATAGCTCGTTCCGTGTAAGTGGAGTTTCCAAGATGGAGCTCTTACGTAACCAGGAATGACTTTTTGGGGGAAGTTTCGGTCCTCCCACTTTCCCAAGCTGTCCTTTCCAAAAGAATTGCAAGGTGTCCTTTGGCTGGAAGGACAGCGCTGATTTTGTAGCAGGGTTGCTGAAGCCAGAGCTGGTTTTGGTCTGTCAAAATCCAGGGATATTAACTCTATCCAAGAACGTCCTGTGAATGTGAATCCATGCTCTGCTCTGCTCCTGGCTCCCTTTTCCCAGTGCAGGCAGCAGAGAGCCGGGAAGCAGAGGCAGTGCTGGGGTGGAGGGAGCTGTGATGCTCTGGACCCAGCCCGGGTTGTGTTACAACAGGACACAAAGTCCTGAGTGTTCCTGATGGATACCAGAGGAGTTCAGTTACCACTCACGTTCCTGCACTCGTGCAGGGACCAGCTCTTCTGGAATGTTCCTGGCCCTCCTCTCCCTGGTGAGCCAGGGAAATGCTGGAGGGCAGTGCCACGCTCTCCAGCGCATTGCTGGATCAGAATTCCCTGCAACACCAGCACCTCTTTGCAGCAGGAGCTCCTCAGCGGCAGGTGTTTGTTCCCAGCCCTGCACAGTTCCTCCCGTGTGCTGCACCCTGAGTGCTTCCTGTTCTTCTCCTGCACGGGAATGCAAATGTATTCCAGGGAGCGGGCAGGAGCTGGGGGCTCCTGAGGCGTTTGGAACTGGAGCTGTCTCCCCTGCAGCTCAGACACTGGCAGCTCATACCCGTAACTACTCCTGGGAGTCCCCGAGCCACGGTGCAGCTCCTCCTCAGGTGCCGCAGCCCAGGTGTGGCACCCTCAGGGGTCTGCTCCCAGCCAGTGGCTCCGGTGTTACGGTCCGGATCCCAAGGTGCAGAGCGGGAGCTGAATCCAGCCTCTCCTCTGTCGGCATGCACCAGATAAAGGCTCCCTGCCCTCCCCTGGCTCGGATGGATCCCAGCCATCCTCTCAGAAGCTCCATACCCATCACCTGGTCCCTGAGCCATCCGTGCCCTCGGGCTCTGCACTCTCTGCTTTTCATCTATCAAAGGAAGGAAGGCACTTCCTCAATCTGACAGGGCTTCTCCCTGGCCCTGGCTGGAGTTCCCTGGGTTACAGCAGGGCTGGAGCTCTTTGAAAAACACCCGGAGGTGTGAGAGGAAAAGTCATTAGCACAGGAAAACCCTGGTGGCACAAACGATCCTTCTGCAAACTGCTGCTCCAGCTTCATTAAAAGCACAGCCCCGGGCTCTCATTCCAACAGGATGGATTCCGGGTTATCTAAATGAGAATGATCATTTCTGCAGGGGGAGGAAAAAAAAGGAAGCCAGGAGGAATTATTCTGTATGAATTATGTGCTCAGCTTTCATACTGACCTATTGAGTCAGCAGCGAGAGCTGGGTTTCCTAGAACAGCCTTTCATGCTGGATTTTGGAGACATTCTTCTTTTCAGCCCCGAAAGATCACTCGAATGGCCTTTCTCACACTGGCAGTGTGGGCTCCAGCCTGGATGCAGGGAAATAATGGAGTTAGCAGCAGTTATCCCAATCATTCATCCTTCTGGATTCCTGCATCCTTTGTGCTCCCTCCTGGCGTGGGTTGGGCACGTGGGCATCGCTGTGGGCGTGTGGCCCTGAGGCGGGGATGGCTGGTGTGGAACAGGCATTCAGACTGGACAGCCAGCTCCCACGGCAGAGGGGTGAGCCGATTCCAGCCGGGAAAATGCGATTCCTTTGCCTGGTAACAAAAGTTTTCTGCCGTTTCAGCTGCTGAGCTGCCTCCCTGTGGGATGAGAGGCCGATCTCTGCTATGGGCAAAGGCAGCAGGCACGCAGTGCCATGGTGGTGGGAGGAGCAGGATTATCCCTGCCGGAGCAGCCAGGCGCTGTGTGGATCTGGCCACACATCACGCAGCCTGTCCCCTGTGTCACAAACCTCCCTGGCACTCAACTCCCTCGGAAGGTGACGCCCAGGAGAGGCACTTGCACCCCCCTGGATCGGGGGTCACCCCTCTGATCCAGGCTCAACCCTTTCTGAGCTGTAAGGAGGCTGTGTCTGCAGGTTTATTTTACACGTGAAGAACTGGCAGATGAGGAAACCCAGCCCTCTCTGCCATGGTTCTCCTTCCCTTGCCCACCTGGGCAGGGGAAAGCAGCAGAACACAAGAAAAGAGATGAATCAGGTCCTCTTCCAGAAGCCTCTGCTGCACTGGAGGCCGTTCCTTGTTGCGTTTGAGACGTGCAGAGACTGCAGCTGACATCCCGCACAAAGGCAGCTGCCACCATGGGTCACTGTGTAACACATCCAGCAAGAACAGGAATCAAAGAAGGGCACTGCAGCTCAAAGATGGAATGATAGAGTTTATTCCTGAGGAGTGGCTGATGGTCCAGAAATATTTGCAACCAGCTTATTTTATAGGAGGAGTTATGGAGCTTTTAATGGTAAATTAGAGGGCAAAGTCGCTGGGCAGGAGGGGTGGCCGATGATGATTTTGTGTTTCGGTTTTTAAGCTGTTTTCAGCTGGTTCTGCTTGCCCACCGTGCCTGAGCGGGGCTGGTGCAGCCTTTGTGTCCCTTCAGCAGGGTTCAGGACCCTGACACCGTGAGTGATGGCACTGGGGTGGTGTTTGGGGGAGCTGCTGCCTAACCTGCTGCTGTGGCCCCGCAGATCTTCCACATGACCTACGACCTGGCCAGCGCGGTGATGAGGATCATCAACCTCATCGGGATGATGCTGCTGCTGTGCCACTGGGACGGCTGCCTCCAGTTCCTGGTGCCCATGCTGCAGGACTTCCCCGACGACTGCTGGGTGTCCCTCAACCGCATGGTGGTGAGTGCCGCACAGGAAACACCTTGGCCTGCTTGCGTTCCCTCCTTTTTCCCTATTTTACGTTTTCCTCCTCTTTCCACTCTCTTCCCACTGCCTCTTCCCAAAGAGTCAGGCCGATGAGCAGAGCCCTGGCCAGGTGTTGTGTTTTTCATCCCCTTGATCAGCTCAAATTAAATAATGATAAATAATCAGCTCCGAAGTGGTGGGCGGGGTCTCCCCTCCACAACATCCCGAGCTCCTCCTCCCACCTCTCAGCCCATAATAAATAATGATAAATAATCAGCTCAGAGATGGTGGGTGGGGTCTCCCCTCTGGAACATCCCATGCTCCCCATCCCACCTCCCAAACCCTAAACCCAGCCCCTGGGTGACACCTCTCCGGCACCCACAGCCATCCCCCAGCTTCCCGTTGCTCCGTACATCCCCCGGGAGCGGCCCACTGCTTTCCAGCGATGCGGGCACAGAGGCACACCCTGCAGGGACACAGTCCGGGGCTCAGGCACATCCTGCAGGGACACAGTCCCGGGTTTGGAGGCAGATCCTGCAGGGACACAGTCCGGGGCTCAGGCACATCCTGCAGGGACACAGTGCCGGGTTTGCAGGCACATCCTGCAGGGACACAGTGCCAGGTTTGGAGGCAGATCCTGCAGGAACACAGTCCGGGGCTCAGGCACATCCTGCAGGGACACAGTGCCGGGTTTGGAGGCACATCCTGCAGGGACACAGTCCGGGGTTTGGAGGCACATCCTGCAGGGACACAGTCCGGGGTTCAGGCACATCCTGCAGGAACACAGTGCCGGGGCTCGGAGCAGGACCGGCCCCGGCAGAGCCGCAGAAGGCAGGAGCCAGACTCCCTCTCCTGGCACCGAGCAGCAAGGAGCCGGCGCGGAAACGGCTTCCCGCTGGAATCGGAGTGTAAGGAGCCCCAGAGACAGGGCTGGGGCTGCTCCGTAATTCCCATTGCCGGTCCCTTTGCCTCGTACCCCTGAGGGGTCGGTGTGACCCCCCGCCCACCCCGGGAGAGCCACGGTCACGGGCTGAGCAGCCAGACTGCCCAGTGCCGGCCCAAGCTGTGCCTGCCGTTGCTGGGAGGGAGCTGGACACCATATGGCAAAGGCACGGCGAGTTCATGGTACCTTTCAAGCATCTCGCTGAGAACGCAGCAGCTTTTATTCAAAGGGACAATGTCCAGTTGATTAAGCAGCAAAAACTGACAAAGCTTAAAAAATTGCCTTCTATTGCAGTTCTTAACCTCCAGATTCCCCCAGCCAATTTCTTCTTGAATAAAGGAAATAATCAGGCACTGGGGCAGAACAGAACAAATGTGAAACGTATCAGAGCTGTGCCAGCCTGCCGTGCCTCCCACGTGCGGGGCTGTGGGCACAGGCTGCCCGTGCCTGCAGGAGTGAGCATCCACAGAAAACTCATCTGTTGGCCGTTTATTTATTCATCTCTCCCCTCTGCAATGCCGGCTCGCTTCCTGCTGCTGCGAGGTGCCAGACTGCCAGTGCTGGAGCCTGGGACCCTCTGTTATCCCCGGCAGAACAACAGCCCGTGCAGCAGCTGCTGCCTTCCCCGCGCTGCCTTCGTGTTATCCGTGTGGCAGGAGCAGTCAGAGACGGGGCCCACGGTGCTGCCCAGGGCCGAGAGGACGCCCGGCTCCTCACCCCAGGGAGCTCCGAGGTGCGGGGGGCCTCATCCCCACCCCGGGGCTGACTTGGCCATGGCGCCCTTGCAGGATGGCTCGGAGCAGCAGATTTGGAGCACGATTCCCTCACCCCAACATCTGGCTGCTGATGGCAGCAGCTCCTCCTGGCTCTCCCCATCCATCCCCCGGGGAAGAGGCACAAGCTGGGGCTGAAGCTGCAGTCAGGGGGAAGGGCCTGGAAAAGTGGCGGGAGATGGGACAGAGGAAGGAAAGATTTAGCCACGGCAAACCTTAGCAGCGAGGCTGGGGAGAGAAGGGAGGATGCATTCCAGAGGCAGCAAGGCTCCGCAGGCTCCAGGAGGGAGCTCCTCTCCAGAGCAGAGCTTTCCTCATGCTGCAGCCTCTTCCCAGCCTTGAGAGCCTCTGAAGCTGGGAATTAAACTTGCCTGGGGATTCTTTTTCTGCTTCTTCCCTGCAGCTAAATCACCTTCTTTTTTTTTTGTTGTTCCACTTAAAAGAAATGAAAAAAAAAAAATCATTATCCCTGAAAATGGAGCCTCAGGAAAGTGGGATGAAGAACTGGAGAGATGCCCCACCTGTAGTTCAGGGGCTTCCACTCCAGGAGCTGTGCAGGCATCTGCCAGCCCCAAAATAGCCTGGGGCTAGAATATTTAACAAAGAGTGCAGTAGTTCTTCTGCAACCAGATAGGTTTTTTTCTTCCAATAATGTTCTTTAATCCCCTGAGAAGATTTCCAGGTGTGTCACAGGGACCAGGGGTGGGTGTGGATGGCTTTATCAGTGAAACAATTTCCATCTAATCTAGAGGGGAGTGTTGAGAGAGGCCGCGGAGTCAGGAAACAAGAAACTAGAGCTCTGGGCTCTGCTTTGGTGCCAGGCTCTGGATGGAAGGTTCCAGCGTGGCTCTGTGTGATGGGCAGGGCTGGGAGGGGAGAGGCCAGGGTGGCCTCTGTGCCAGGGAGCCGGGAGGATGGGTTTGGGGACATTCTGTACCGGCCTGGCCGGAGCTCCAGGGAGATAAATAAATACCCGGGGCTCGGCTGCCCTGATTACACACAGCAGCCAGAAATCCGGGATAAAGGGAATCTTCTGAAGCTGCTGCAGCCAAGGGGAGCTGGGAGTGAGGTCCAGATGCTTCGGAGGCTTTGTCCATGAGCGTGCTGGTGCTGCTCTTCCTCTGCTCCGGGGTTTCCCACCACTTGGCTCTCCATAAAACCAGCCCTGATTTCCACGCAGCAGGAAAAGAGGGTTCATCACCTCCCATCTGCTTCCTAAAGGTTTGATCCTCACCCAGGGCATTTGTGAAGGGTCTGGTGTTGCCAAAACGATCTCAGAGCCTCGACAAATCCCCGAGGCCGGTTCCTCTCGGTGTTTTCCACACGGCCCGTGCTCCGTCTGCAGCAGCCGGGGAAGCAGTCGGTGTCCGGCTGACTCGGAACCGGCAGGGCAGGATGTCGGCAGCGTTCATTGCCGAGCCCCACTCCCACGGGCTCCAGCGTGAGCTTTCCTGCGGTGCCCGTGATTAAAACCTGGCAGCACTGGTGACTCCGCCGCAGGGTTACGCTGCTCCCCCAGAGCCGGCCTGGCAGCTCCTCTCCGGGCACCCGAGCCCTGCCGAGCCCTGCAAGCTGCTGCGAACACGCGGCTCCTCCCCTGGGCGCCGTGCTGAGCCGACAGACCCTGCAGGGTGTGGGGCAGAGATCCCCGAGCCCACTGCTGAGCCGACAGACCCTGCAGGGTGTGGGGCAGAGATCCCCCAGGGCACTGCTGAGCCGACAGACCCTGCAGGGTGTGGGGCAGAGATCCCCGAGCCCACTGCAGCCACGCTGCCCAGCAAGCTCTGCCCAGCCTCCCTCCGCCAGCACCAGGGCAGCAGAATTCCTGGGAGCTCAGCCCCTCCCTGCTCCCAGCACCTCGCTGAGGGCGCTGATGGGCAGGGGAAGAGGTAATGCCATGAGTGGCTATCTAGAAACAGAGACTAGACAGGAGTCAGGGAATAAAGGCAGGGATTTATTTGAAAGGCCTTCAAAGGCGCACCCTGGGGAGCCAGAGGCTGCTTCCAAAATGGACCCCAAGATGGGCGACGAGTCACGAGTTCCTCACACTTTTATAGGTTTGGGCCACTTGCATATCGGCATAAATTCGCCAATTACAACTTTAGCTAATGATGTAATTTCTTCAATTTCTCCACCTCTCTAGAGGCCCTAGTTTACACCTTTTGGGCCTAGGACGATCTGAGTGTCCTTGAATAGCAAGCTCGGAGAGGCTTTGTTGTGTCTGTCTGGCATGAGAGAACAGCAGCGAGCAGGCTACAAGGAACTGCAGAGTTACACACTAGGCACTACAGGATTTGAAAAATATAAAAGTGAAAACCTAAGGCATCAGAGGAGTGGCTGCAGGCTGTGGGGCAGAGCAGTCCCGCACGGATCTGCGGTGATTGCCCGCTCCCCCCGAGCCTCTGGCCGGCACATCCCGCCTGCCCCGCCCCAGCAGGACGGGGGCTCTGCGGAGAGTCCGGGTTCCGTAAGGTCTGCCAGCGGCAGCGAGAGCAGGGCTGCTCCCGTGGGGTGGGAACCTGGAGCGAGCGTGACAGGCACAGGGAGTGCCCTCCCCAGCTGCGCCAAAGCCAGTCCAAACCAGGGTGGGCCGGGCAGAGCGGCCGTGACTGGGCATACTGACCTTTCCCGGGAGGGCAGGGTGACAGGCACCTCCGGGGACGCCAGCTGGGAGCAGCACGGGACGGGCACAGCAGCAGGGCTGGAAAGCAGGCTGGGTGCAGGGACAGAGAGCCCAGGCGAGGTGTGGGTGCCCAGGGAAGGTGTGGGGCTCAGGTGGGTGCCCAGGCAAGGTGTGGGTGCCCAGGGAAGGTGTGGGTGCTCAGGTGGGTGCCCAGGGAAGGTGTGGGTGCCCAGGGAAGGTGTGGG
>VZTD01003696.1:211860-239370 GCA_013397725.1 Rhagologus leucostigma | reverse complement strand
TGCTGAGCCGACAGACCCTGCAGGGTGTGGGGCAGAGATCCCCCAAGGCACTGCTGAGCCGACAGCCCCTGCAGGGTGTGGGGCAGAGATCCCCGAGCCCACTGCAGCCACGCTGCCCAGCAAGCTCTGCCCAGCCTCCCTCCGCCAGCACCAGGGCAGCAGAATTCCTGGGAGCTCAGCCCCTCCCTGCTCCCAGCACCTCGCTGAGGGCGCTGATGGGCAGGGGAAGAGGTAATGCCATGAGTGGCTATCTAGAAACAGAGACTAGACAGGAGTCAGGGAATAAAGGCAGGGATTTATTTGAAAGGCCTTCAAAGGCGCACCCTGGGGAGCCAGAGGCTGCTTCCAAAATGGACCCCAAGATGGGCGACGAGTCACGAGTTCCTCACACTTTTATAGGTTTGGGCCACTTGCATATCGGCATAAATTCGCCAATTACAACTTTAGCTAATGATGTAATTTCTTCAATTTCTCCACCTCTCTAGAGGCCCTAGTTTACACCTTTTGGGCCTAGGACGATCTGAGTGTCCTTGAATAGCAAGCTCGGAGAGGCTTTGTTGTGTCTGTCTGGCATGAGAGAACAGCAGCGAGCAGGCTACAAGGAACTGCAGAGTTACACACTAGGCACTACAGGATTTGAAAAATATAAAAGTGAAAACCTAAGGCATCAGAGGAGTGGCTGCAGGCTGTGGGGCAGAGCAGTCCCGCACGGATCTGCGGTGATTGCCCGCTCCCCCCGAGCCTCTGGCCGGCACATCCCGCCTGCCCCGCCCCAGCAGGACGGGGGCTCTGCGGAGAGTCCGGGTTCCGTAAGGTCTGCCAGCGGCAGCGAGAGCAGGGCTGCTCCCGTGGGGTGGGAACCTGGAGCGAGCGTGACAGGCACAGGGAGTGCCCTCCCCAGCTGCGCCAAAGCCAGTCCGAACCAGGGTGGGCCGGGCAGAGCGGCCGTGACTGGGCATACTGACCTTTCCCGGGAGGGCAGGGTGACAGGCACCTCCGGGGACGCCAGCTGGGAGCAGCACGGGACGGGCACAGCAGCAGGGCTGGAAAGCAGGCTGGGTGCAGGGACAGAGAGCCCAGGCGAGGTGTGGGTGCCCAGGGAAGGTGTGGGGCTCAGGTGGGTGCCCAGGCAAGGTGTGGGTGCCCAGGGAAGGTGTGGGTGCTCAGGTGGGTGCCCAGGGAAGGTGTGGGTGCCCAGGGAAGGTGTGGGTGCTCAGACAAGGTGTGGGTGCTCAGGTGGGTGCCCAGGGAAGGTGTGGGTGCCCAGGGAAGGTGTGGGTGCCCAGGGAAGGTGTGAGTGCCCAGGTGGGTGCACAGACAAGGTTTAAGTGCCCAGACAAGGTGTGGGTGCCCAAGTCTGGAGCTCCAGGGGCACAGGGTGCTTGGGAGGGCTCCCAGGAAAGGCTCCTGGGACAGTTGGGACAGGGGCTCTCAGAGCCCTGAGAGATCCCTGCTGTCAGCTGAAGGCCACGCGGAGCTTCCCTCGGAAACAAGCCCGGAACAGGCAGGTTCTGTCCCAGGTAAAGTCTGACCCGACTTCTCCATCTGTTCCCCCACTGTTCCCATCCTTTAACCCGGACCTGGAGGTGTGTTTGCCCAGCCCAGCAGTTCCAGGGGTGGGCAGGGATGGTCGGAGACAGCTCCTGAGTTCTCCAGGTGTTAGTGGGGTGAGTCAGGTGTCACACTGGGCCCAAGGACTGCGCCCCTATCCCAAGAACTTCCAGTACTTCTCCGTGTCTTTACTCCTCTCACTCCTCCTCTCCTGTGAGGATTCAACCAGCCACACTCAGCTGTACATCAGAGCCAAAACACCCTGCCAGACACCACACTTTGCCTTCAGGTGCTTCTGTGAGGTACTGCAGAACCCAGCAGTGCCTTTGAAGTGTTCCGGGAAGTGTCTCCAGGTACTCAAAGGTGGATCTGAGCAGGCCAGACTCTCATGCCAGAGAAGCCCTTTCAGCACTGCCAGTGTGGCTGTTAAAAACAAACCCGTCTGAGAAACCGCTTCAAAGTCATTTCACTCCCTTCTGCAGGCTCTCTCCGAGCCTCTGAGATAACCCCCTCCCGACTGTGAGCAAGCACGGATCTGTAGCTTGCTTTGGGATTTGCTTAACGAGAGTCATTTTCCCCCTGCAGTTTAGGGCCTCATTTCCCTCCCCTAATGGGCCATTTCAGCCACTCCAGAATCTGTGGAGTGGTGCAGCCCTCCCGCGTGGGGACTGGTGTAGTGGGCTCTTCGACAGGGGATGGCTCTTACGGAACGAGCGGCGGCAGCGTGAGGCACCTGGTGCTGATAACCCGTGTCCACACCGCGTCTGGAACCTCTTCTAGGCTGGCCTAAAGTACTGTGGGCTCGACCTGTCTGCTCATCCTGTGGAAAACAAAAAGCCTGAAAACTAAAGATGTACCGAGAGCTGTAAGTGAAGAATCCTCACAGAGCATCCAGTGCTCTTTACACTCGGTATCCTGAAGGTAATTGCTCCGAAAGGCTTCTCCTTCTCAGGAGTGCCTCTCTCTGAGCAGCCCTTGACGTGCTCTCCCAGCAGAGCTCGGCGCTCGGGGTTTGTTTGCAAAGCTCCGTGTTTCCCGCGGCTCTCGCCCCGCAGTCTGCCACCCCTCAGCCTGGCACCCGCAGCCCGTCCTCGCAGGGAGCCCTGCTGCTGCTGGGAACGGGACTGGGGCTCGGGGCTCTGCAATTCCCAGGGAGCCAGCAGTGTTCCTGCAGGCTGCGGGGCTCGGCGTGTCGGATGTTAGAGTTTTGGATGACTAATTCCTACAAAGCACTGGCAAGCTTCCTTGTAAACAGCACTCCCGAGCAGCAAGTTGCTGGAAGAATGGCTTTTAAACCTCGAGCCTGCCTGGTACCCAGATGTTCACAGCCACCAGAGAGCCTGGCAGCCAGTTTTCTAGCTCAGCTATTACTGCTCTGTCTGCCCGGATTCCCTTTGGAATTTCAGCTCACTGCTTTGTCCCTGCTCTCAGGTCTGTGGTGGAGATGTGCTGCCCTGTTGAACTACTGCCACACTGAACTCAGAGGGCAGCAGCATTCCTGCCGCTCCCGGTGAGGAACGGGGCACGAATTCCTTCACCAGGGGATGGGGCGGGACAGCTGCACTGTTCCTGTGCCCGGTACAGCTGGGAACGTGCTGCCCACCTTTGCAGGATGCAGCGTTCTGAGCCAAGGCTGGCCACGTGTGACAGCTCCCTGCTGCTGTCTCGGGATGAGGGACAACGGCTGGGCTAAAGCCACGGAGGTCACAGCAGCGGCCGCTCCCTGAGTGCGGGGCCAGGGCTCCAGACTGCCGGGACTGCAGGGCTGGGGCAGGGGGCTCCTGCAGGTGCGGGATGCCTGGAGGGGCTGTGCGAGAGCTCGGTGCCTGCACGGAGCACAAGTGGGTCTGCAAAATGCCACAAAACCTGGGGCTGAAAAATGCACCCGCCGCTTCTTTGGCCGGGCCTCGCAGCCGCAGCACGGGCCTGGGGGCAAAGGGGCAGGAGGGGTCACTCCTTTGGCCTCGCACCTCCGGCAGCTCCTGTGGCCTGACCCTCCCTGTGCCCTGGCCGGGGACAAACTCGCTCTGCCCTCTCCTGTGTGTGGCTCCTTTGGCTGCGGCTCCTCACCACGAGCCCAGGGCACAGCCAGCAGCAGTCCCCAGTGGCCACTTTGTCTCTTGCCCTCTCTCCTGGCTCCAGGGTGGTTTTTCCCAGGTTCCTGCTCTGCTGGGAGGTGAGCCCAGACAGGCTGGCGCCGGCAGGGAGCCGGAGCAGTCCCTCCTGGCTGTGACTGTGTCACTGCTCCCGTTCTGGCTCTGCTGTCACTGGTGTGGCTTTGCCCTTCTGGCTGCAGTGGGAACCAGGCCCGTCTTGCGTAACGAAACTGAAGCTGGCCAGGTAATGCTATCAGCTGGCTTTGTCCGTGTGCTTCTCTCCTGAGCAAGCAGCAGCCCTCGGCAGAGGTCCCAGCCCTGCGCCACAGCTCCCAGCCAGCTCTGTCACTGCTCACTCCCCGTGAGATCAGTGAGAAGTTTCCGTGGGCATCAGTGGCACTGGGGAGCTGCTTGCAGAGAGGTCGTCAGCCTGACTGTGATAAGACACCTCCAGGAGGTGCCGGGTGAACTCCAGAGCTCCCAGCACTGCTGGCCACCGGTGCTCTGGATGGAGGTCACAGGAGAATTCTTTGTTTATTGACGAGCCACCAGCAGGCCTGTGCGGTGACCTTCCAAGGTGCCACGGGCACGTGTGTCTGCAGAGCTCCATCCACACCCTGTGCCCCTTCCCGGGAACAGAGGGCAGCTGAGGAGTGCCCAGGGCTGCCAGGGGTGTCACCCAGCAGAGGCATTTTCCCATCCTTGTAAGGGCCATGGGTGATGGCAGAGCATCACTCGACAAGGTTCCACAGCGAGGGCTCGCTGGCAGATAATCCCCACAGGATGGCAAACGCACCTCGAGCTGTTCCACGAGCTCAGGCTGCTCGGAACCATCAGGGACCCGTGCTGGTTTTTGTCCCTGTGCCGTGATGTCCCTGCTGGGGCGCTGCCTGTGCGAGCTGCAGTGAGAGCACACGGTGTCTCAGGACAGCTCTCCCGGCAGATGCTGCTGCTCTCAAGTGAGACCATCCGTAGTTCCTCAGCTCCCTGAAAAAGCCCCGTTCTGCATTAAGAACTCACTGTCCAGACATTATCAGCTTCGTTCTCTGTCCTTCTCATCTCTCAGGTAATGATCAGAGACCCTGGCCGCTCCTGAGCTGCTGGGCAGTGATTCTCCCCACTCTCAGCTCCCGCTGCTGGCTCCTGGCTCAGGCTCTGTGTTACAGGTCTCAGTTACAGTCCGTCTCCCAGGGGAGGAAATGATTCGCTTCAGTTCCTCTCCCACACGTGGGTCACTGTGAAATCTCCCAGTGCATCATCTGGGTTTATCCCAGGTTACAGCGGGCAGCCTGGCTGCCTTCCCTGCTGGAAAAGCGCATGGAATCGCTAAAAACCGGGGCCAAAGTGTGAGCTCAGATCACGGAATCTGGGCTCATTTTCCAGATGGAGTGAGCTGGGCTTGTGGGGCTGTGAGGGGTTTGGGGTGTAGGGGCTCAGTGAGGGATATGGGATTTATGGAGGCTCTGAGGGGTTTGGGGTGTAGGGACTCAGTGAGGGATACGGAGTTACGGGGGCTATGGGGACATTGAGGTGTAGGGACTCAGTGAGGGATACGGAGTTATGGGGGCTATGGGGACACTGAGGTGTAGGGACTCAGTGAGGGATACGGGAGTTATGGGGGCTATGGGAACACTGAGGTGTAGGGGCTCTGTGGGCTGTAGGGTCAGTGAAGGATACAGGAGTTACTGGGGCTCTGAGGGGTTCGGAGGTTGAGACTCCATAGCCCTCCTAGCTTTCAAAGACCCCCCAGCCCTCCAAGCCACCAAAGAACTAAATCCCTTGTGTAACATGTCGTGGTGCTGCCGACAGGGATTTTGGGGTGCTCTCCTGCCCCAGGCCCGTGTCCGGAATGCCGTGTCCCGTGCTGAAGCTGTGCTGTGTCCCCGCAGAACGACTCGTGGGGGAAGCAGTACTCGTACGCCCTGTTCAAGGCCATGAGCCACATGCTGTGCATCGGCTACGGGCAGCAGGCGCCGGTGGGGATGTCGGACGTGTGGCTCACCATGCTCAGCATGATCGTGGGGGCCACCTGCTACGCCATGTTCATCGGCCACGCCACCGCCCTCATCCAGTCCCTGGACTCCTCACGCCGCCAGTACCAGGAGAAGGTAAGGGCAGCCCTGCTGGGGCCAGGGTGGTCTCTGTGCTGTCCGGAGGGAGCCCGGGGTGGTCTCTGTGCTGGCCGGAGGGAGCCCGGGGTTGTTTCTGTGCTGGCCAGAGGGGGCCCGGGGTGGTCTCTGTGCTGTCCAGAGGAAACCAGGACTGTCAGCGTGGGAGGCCGAGGGTGCTGTTCCTTGGCCATTCGTCCCCATCCCTCCACTCCGACACGCCCAGGAAGAAACAGCAGCAGGGTCAGTTAACAAGAGCAGGGCGAGGAGATGATTGTTGCTGTCTCCGCCTGTCTTGGTACATCAACGTTACCAATATCACCGGTCCCTAAAATCGGAAGTCACTTTTTCCTTTCCCACGCCTTGTTTCAAACCCCCAGTGAATGTTCCAGAACGTGCAGCTTTTGTTTAGCAACTGCTCTCTTTAAAAGTGTCCAGACTATTCACTCCAGTGCCCCTGAGCGAGCTGCGGAACAACCGCCAAAGCCCCGATCCAGGCTCAGGAGCTCGGAGCAGGTTCCCCAGGTGGCTGTGGAATTAATGGCACCGCTGTTGGATTGCAGGATGGAGGCACGGCCAGAAATGTCACAGCCGATCAGGTTGCCACTGCCACAGTCACTGAATTCGTGAGCTGGGCAGGGCATCCAAAAAAAGCAGCTGCCCTCAGTTGGTGGGGCTGAGGAGGTTTTATGGCTGGGCTCTTGTGGATACATTTGATCTGGGATTAAGAAGAGGAATTGTTCCTATTCTGACCCTGCCAGGTGCAGTTCAGGTTAGAGGGGAGCTGTGATTCAGGTGGGGAAACTGTGACCAGCAGGCACTGCTCAGGTGAATTTTCAGTTCAGGGAGGAGGTGGGATGACCTTGGAGCAGGTTCGAGACACGGGGATTGCAATGGGAAGAGAGCAGGGCAGAGAGGGAGAGCAAAGAAGACCAGAGGCTGACTCATGCTCGGAGCACGGGGAAGATCCCAAACCACAGCTAGAGCTAAAGGAGGGGGAACGCCCAGGAGAAGAGCGTGGAGGCCTAGGGTGCATCCAGAGCATCCGGAGTTTCAGCTCTGTGTTACAGCTCAGCCGGGCTGCTCCCGACGGAGAGCAGGGCACGCCAGAGAGAAGGACACTGCAGCACGGGGAATGCGGGCTGATCGGATCTCGGGATGCAGAGTGTTTATTCAAATGTGTTTGAAGTAGCATAGAAGTCAAGGGCTGATCTGCAAACGCAGCCACCTGGCCAGCCTGGCGCAGCCAAGCCTGCACCTGCAGCGCTGGGCACTCCGGGCTCCGGCGTGAGCCTGCGCTCCAGACAAGGGCACGGCGTGACCCTGCAGTTGGATTCCAGTCAGTGCTCAGGGAAATCGTCCCCAGGAAGCCAGCTGGGACTGTAGAGGGGATGGCAGGGACAGTGGGAAGTGTTAAAGCCTGGTGAGGATGTGGGGATGTGGGTGAGAGGGTTAACAGAGCCAGGAGAAGAGCTCTGACAAAGGCAGCGGGGAGAGGACTGAACAAAGGGTGGATTCCTATGGCAGGCTCATTTCCCGAGTTATCCTCCCAGGATCAAAGCCCCAGGGACTGAGCGCGTTCCTTTTCCTCTTGCAAATGGGACAAGGGATGGCCTAAAAACAAATATGTATTTACTTTGTGCATTCCTTAGCACTCGGGTAGCCGCGATTAAAATGAGGCTGCTGCGTGATGTGCAGCCCTGCAACTCGATTTAGTTCAGTCCTCCTGGGACAAAGTGCCTGGGGAAGCAGATTACAGAGAGAATCTCAACAAGTTTGGAGGTCGATTGGTAGAAGCCAGCAGCAACTGAGAGACCTCTGCTGAGCACCCTGTGGGCTCAGGCTGTCCCTCAGCACAGCCCAGCCTGCGGGGCCTCGGGAGCTGTGCTGGGAGCGGCCAAGGAAAGGGACGCGGCGGGGAGGGAGAGGAACAGCAGGAACACGAACAGGAGAGAAGGTTACAGCTGGAACTGCCCTGGGAGGCTCTGCTGTGGGGGACCCTCAGAACAAGGCTCAGGGGCGAGTTTTTGGGGAGGTTTCAGATTGTCCAGACCTCTGCCAGACTGGTTCTTCCCTTGGACGAGCAGGGCTTTGGAAAAGGGGAATGAAAGCCAAGCTGTGCTGTCTGTGGGCTTCGGGAGCAGGCTTGTCTCGCTCTGCCTCGCATTCTCTGAACGCTGGGACACGCAATCCCTGTCCCGCCGAAATCTCCTCCCGGAGCCTCGCACTCCGTGCTGTGCCGGTTCTGCAGGGCAGGGAAGCTGGGTGGGATCCACGGGGTGGCAGGAGCTGTGGAGAATGCAGCGGGAATTCCTGCTCCAAGCCAGGGAGCTGCTGAGGTTCCTGGGTACCACGGGAGGGTCCCCTGTGGCACAGAGCACGCCCAGCACGTGGAGGGGGCACAGCCACGGTGCAGGGCCGGCCCTGGCCTCCCTGGAAATGGGAACAGCTCTTCACGTGTGGCTCTCTGAAGGGACTGTCTGGCCTCCAGACCCAGAGGCAAACTGAGAAGGGCCCTGTCTGTCCCATCAGAGCTTCCCATGGTCACAGAGAGGCAGTGGCAGGATCAGGAGCTGATCTTCTCTCCTAAGCTCAGTCTGGAGTCCAACTCCACAGTGTCCTTGCACTCAGGCCTGGTGTCCATTTCCTGCACGTGAGACAACACCGCTTACAGGTCCATCCTGAGGGATTCTGGCAGAAACATTTCCCGCAGTGGTGTTGAGCAGTGTGGTGTTGTGAGTGAATCGATGTGACAGCTCTGACCGAGAACACGCCCGTTCTCAGCCGGAGCTCCCTGCCACTGTGCTCTTCTGGCTTCCCACACCCCCACTGAGCTCATTTCTTCTCCCAGGTTACTTTTCTGCCACATCAGTGGGTTGAAAGAGCTTATTTTGGAGCCCAGTGAGTGCCAGAGCTGGTGCAGGTGCTGGTGGAGGGGCTCAAGGACAGGAGCAGGGGTACACGACCCTCTGCAGCTGTCCATGCATCAGCTCGAGCCTTAGCTTCATCCCTGAGTGCAGAATTACCCCCAGCCTGTGTGACTGTGGCTCACATGAGAGGAGGAGTGTTCCCTGCCCAGGAGAGGCATAAACTAGCCAGATATGCCAGTTATTTCCATGCTTTTTGCAGGTCCTCCTATTAATTTCTTTCCCTAATCCTGCAGCTGAGCTGGATTAGTATTTCTGTCAAGTCACCACGCACAGGCTCTCACCCTCCGCAGCGCTGTCACCTTGAGGGCTGGGGAGGGTGGCTGTGCTGCTCGCTGCAGTCCTCGGGGCAGGGCAGGGACACGGGGCTCCCTCTCCCGCCCCAGCAGGCACAGGGAGGCTCAGCCCCAGGTACGCCAGGGGAGGGACTGCTGAGAGGCAGGGGTTGCTGCTGTCAGCTCTGCAGAGCCCAGCAAAACCCTAATCTCTCCTTGCAGAGCCTCGTCTCCCCCCAGGGTCTGTGCTGCACTGGCGCTCTCTGCTCTCCGCACTCCTTCCTCGCTCCTCCTCCTCCTCCTCCCTGAGCAGTCCATCCAGTGCCTCTTGTTCCTAAAATACCTCTCGACTCTGGGTAGAGACTTGCACTTTCCCTTGTCATCACTCTGAAGCAGCACGTGCTGCAGCACGCTTGCAGGGGAGAGAATCACTCCAGAAACCCTGCAGAGCACTGACATCACCCCTCAGCTCCTCACACGCCTGCACAGCCCTTCTGCCCACAGGTCATCCCATGCTCTGCCTGTCCAAGCACTTCCTTGTCCAGCTCTAACATTTCAGCCCTTCTGTCAGCACCCTGAATGCAGCAAAGGGAAACTGGGGAAGGTTCAGCCGTGGGAAAGGCTGAAACAAAACCACCGGAATGTTCTATCCTGTTGGGGATGTTGGACCAGCATTTGTTGGAGGGGAATCCAGACAGTGCCCCCGGCCTGCCCGCTGCTCTGAGAGCTCAGGCAGCCCTTGCTCCTTCTGGGAGACCAGCAGCAGAGCTGTATTAGCAACAGCTTTAAGGGGTGGTTTGGGCTTTTGTATGGTCCATGACGAAACTGTGGAACTCTCAGCTCCAGGGTGCTGCAGAGCGCCAGAGCCTCATTAACCTCAGAATATTTAGACAAATTGACTCGAGGAAAACCTTCCAGGTGTTGCTGAGTGCCCAGATGCAGATCCAGCCCCCGGCAGTGGGAATCCCAGATCTGCTTTGTCAGTGAGCAGGAGCTGGAGCCCTCCTCCTCCTCCTCCTCCTCCTCCTCCTCCTCCTCCTGCAGGCACCTGGAGCAGAGCCAGCACGGGGGAGAGGAGCCCTCACTGCCCTCGGTGGGTTTGGGCTGCTCTGAGCTGCCTCCCCATGAGCTTGTCTGGGGAACTGGGGGCACAGATCCTGCCGGGGCTCCTGGATAACCACACCAGGCTGGCACCGTGCCCTGCTGATGAGCACCCCGTGCCAGCAGAGCTCATTAAGCCTGTGCTGGAGCTGTGGTGATTGCTGGGGCTGCGGGGCTGGCTGAGCCCGGGGGACACAGACACCGCGGTGGCTCTGGGAGCCTGGATGGGCCCACACTGCCAGAATTCCACTGCTGCCGGGGGGAACTTCACATCCTTTACCAGTCTGGGCAGGATTGGAGGGGGCATTCCCGAGAGGACTGGTCACCAGTAGGTTCTCAGGGGTTGTTCCTATATTCCTGGAGCTCCCAGGCGTTCTGGAGGAGTGTCCTCCCGAGCCAGCACCCACTGTGGAGGTCAGGGAAGCTGCAGAGCTCCCTTACTCCTTGGGTAATGTGTGTGAAGGAGAGGGCAGGGCGTGCAGCACTCCAGAAATTAAAGGTGTTTGCAGCACTTAATCAGATGCAGAATGTAATCAAATTTCCTAATTGGAAAAAGTTTGGAGAGCCTGGCTTTATCCTGCCGTGCCTGCACTGGGTTTTCGTTCGCTCTGTGGAGAGATGGCCCGAGCACTGCCGTGTCCCACGTTGCTGTCAGTCAAGCACCCAGGGCTGATAACAAGGCTGGCAAGTGATGTCCTTCAGTGACTGTGCCAGGGCCTCTGCTGTGCCCTGCCCTGGGGTCCCAGCACTGCCCCAGGGCAGCTTTCTGCAATCAGGGGGTTCTGGCTGCTTTGCAGAGTCAGGAGATTGTAAGAAACAGGTAATGGGGTGTTGTAAATAACGAGCTGTTCGCCACAGCCAGAAACTCAGAAATTGCGTCAGTTGTTTCAGGGTTATTTAATGCTTTCCCTGAAAGAATCCTGGGTTGTTATAAAACAGAAATGTTTGCTTCATGAACACCTAATGGCTTCTTTTCAGAATGCCTTGCGGTGCAAACTGCCTTTACCAGACTGGCGTCGAGTAGTTCCTGCTCGTGCGGGAGAATATTTCATTGGTGGGCTTAAACTTGGTTTAGAAGGGCCATTCTGAAGCCGTAAAACACGTCAGGAGCAGGGGAGTTACAGCTCAGACTCTGACACCTCCATCCTGGGCCTGGCAGGCACTCAGGTCGTTCTGCCCCTGAGCACCGCGGTGACACCTGCTCCGCGCCGGGCTGCCCGCGTTGTCACGGCAAGGGAATGTTCCTGCCTCGGCAGCTCTTCCCGTCCCACTGCGGGGCTTCAGGCTTCATTATCAGTCTGGGAATTCACTTTGGCACCTGAGCTGTAAGTAAATAAATAAATAAATCCATAAATGAGTGGAGAGCTGGTGCTGTGGAGCCTCCCGCAGAGCCTCCTGTCCCGCTGCTCCCAGCAGTGCTGATCCCTCACTGCACACTCCCTGCTCCCCTGTCCCCATTCCAGCCCTTGGAGGCACATTTCACCTCATCTCCCTCCTTCTGCTCCTCTGAGGAGAGTCCTGCTTGTCCCTTTTCCCCGTCCCACTCTGGACGTGTGGATCCAGTGACCTGACATCTCCACAGCGTCCTGTGATATTTCCAAAGACGGCCTGACCGCGGCCAGAAGTGCCCTGTGCTGGCCTGGTGCCTCGTGGCAGGGTGTGGCCTGTCCAGCCCAGCCAGGCATTCCCTTCGGGGCCATTCCCAGGGAAAACAGGCTGCTCCCATAGCCTCGATGTGCAGGTTTGTCCATATTGCATTCCCACGGGATGCACGGGATCAGAGCTTCGGGCTCAGCACCCACAACATTTCGTGCAGAGGGGTTTGTCCCACAGCTCCTGGAGCTGCTTGCCTCGGAACCTCGAGCAGCAGAGGTGGCTGGAGGCAAACAAGGGCTTCATCAGGCTCATTATTGATCCTGCTCAGTCCGGTGCCATCTCCCAGCCCGGGAATGGGATTGTCCAAGGCGTAATCCCTGCCTGAACAGCAGCTGATGCACAGCAGGGGAGGCAACTCACGGCCATCCCCAGGGCAAGGAATGTTGGATAAAAGTGGGAGAAAAGATCCAGGAATTCTCTGTACCACAGCAGGAGATCAGGAGCCTGACTGGGTAAGATAATTCCCAAGGGTACTGTGCAGTAAGGGGAAAGTGCTCCAGGTTTTCCAGCAGGTGACACCTAAAACTCATTTTCTGGTGACAAAATGAGCGAGGGCCCTGGTACAGGAATCAATTAATCCAGCCTTTGGAAAGGCTCACTACCAGGACATCACATCAGGCCTTTCCAGAACGGAGGTAGCTCCCAGATTGTGTCACAGAACTTCTCTGTTCTTCCCTGTCCGCAGTCCTGCGGCTCCACGAGGATGATCGTGTGGAGTCAGATGTAGATCTGGCCATAGAATAGACCCTGAGAGTGGGAATGTGGATGGCTTAAGAGAGAAAAAACCCCAGAACTCAGCATTTCTGTGGGTTTGATGATTCCTGAATGCTGCGGAGCTGCACTGTTTGACTCCTGAGCAGAGATCAGGGGAAATAAAACAAAGATTGCCCTGTGTCCTGCCAGGACCCTCCACGAGGTGAATCCCATGAGCTGATCTTTCCCCTGTGGAGCACTGATCCACCTGGGACAGCCCCAGCACTGGGCAGGGTGGCTCTTAACCCAGCTCCAGGGATATCCTGCTGCCAGAGCACCACAGTCCTTCCCTGAGCTGAAATGCTCTGCTGGAGCCTCCTTGTCCTTCCACAAGCATCTCTGGTGGCTTCCGTGGGGTCCAGACACGGAGATGTTTGTGACTGGAATTACACCTGGTGCCACAGTGATCTCAGCCTCATCCTGGAAGGGTCCGAGCAGAGCCAGAGTCACGGAATGGGCTGGGTTGGAAGGGACCCTCAGGGATCACGGAGCCCTGCACAGGACACCCCAACAACCCCCCTGTGCCCGGTGGTTTTCACCTTCAGAACTGGGGCGAGGAATGGCTGAGCCTCTTCAGTGATTTATCCCTGCCAGAGAGAGGAGGATTCCTGATGGACACTGAGGGCATGGAAGGAGTTAAACATATTTAGTTGGCGTGGGTGATGGAGCTTTGGTAGGAGGGGAGGGAGGTGGTGAGAGGAGGGAAAGTGGCCAGCTATAGAAGCAAAAATACTCAGCTAAATGCTTTCCTTTTGATGTATTAATACCTCCTTCAAGGGCTATTTGAGGAAAAACAGACTTAAGAAAATGAGCTGGGATTTAAATGGGCTCGATTGTCTTCAGAGAGATTTAAATAATTCCTAAATGAGTGTTTTTAGTTGAACCCAGAGAGGCCACTAAGCTCTGAGCACAGGTCAGGCCGGGGACAGGGAGACAAGTGGGAGGCTGAGCAGGCGAGGAGGAGGAGGGAGGAGGGGAAGGGGCTGTCGGGGAGGCCTGGCCACGGCTGGAAGGCAGCAAAGGGACACCAAGCGGCTTTAGAGAGGGCCAGCTGAGCGTGGCATCATCTGCCTGACCCTGCAGGAGCGGGGCCTGCAGCAGTTCCAAGGGAAGGGGGAACACCCCAGTGAATCTTCAGTTCCTCAAACACGGAAAGAAGAGGCTGATGCTTTCATTTCTGACCCCATCTCTGCACAGGGGAGAGCTGAGGGCCCCAAAACCCTCGTGGGTGAGAGGAGGGAGCACCAGCAGAGGCAGGAGAGACAAGATCTCCCTCTCCTTAACCATGACAGAGAGTGATGGTTCCTTATTTCACAGTTTGCTTTTATAACCCTGATTTTCATCCGCGGTCGGAAGCAGCACCTTTATTTGTGGGGAGGTAAATTTGTCCTGCTTTCCCTGGGAGCCTTCTGTGGGGGCAGTGTGGCAGGGAACTGTGACGAGCCCCGGGGACACTGCAGAGCAGTAATTTATGGCTCTTTGTTGCAAAGCCATAAATCCACGTTCATGGTGAATAAGCAGAGTCCCAGTCGCCCCGTCCAGCCCGTGCTGGGGGATTTTTGGAGCGTGGGGATGTTTTCCCCAGGGAGCAAAGGGCAGTGGGAGATGGACAGCGAGTGCCAGTGGAGGAGAGGAGAGGGGCAGGGGGGGAGAGGCACCTGGTGACACTGGTCAGTGTCCAGCTCAGTCACTGCACTACAGCTGAGAGTGTCAGGGGATGTTTCTGGCAAATCATTTCTTCAACAAAAATGCAGCATTAAAGCAGGCAGAACTCTCTGTGGATTTTAGATGAATTTAATAAACCTGAGTCAGCAGAAGCTCGTGCCTAATGATCTCCCTTTCCCCACGTATCCTGTGCCCGGTTTGCCAGCTCCCACGGATGTCTCAGGCTGCAGAGCCTCTCCAGTGGCAGGAGACATCTATGGTGAGTTTAAGCGTTTTTAACCTTAACATCTAAGGTTAAAAACCCTTAAGCTTTCTGCTCTGGAGACCATAACCTCCAAAATTCTCTGTGAGTGAGTTGCCCACAAGGGAGCTGCTGTTTTCCATTCCTTTCCCTCCCTCACTTCCCCTGGGCACCCAGCACCTCCTGTCCTGCCGCAGCCAGTCCCTGCAGAGCCTGAGCCACGCAGGTGACCAAGGGCAGGGGTCAGTGCCAGTGGGAAGCGGTGGCTCCCTTTGGTCAGGCTGGAGGGAAAAGGGATATTTCCAGGCAGCTCCTGTGCGTTGGGAATGCCAGGAAGCCCCGAGCATCCCCTCTGCCACCCTGGCTCCTTGGAGTGATGCCCTGCCCCGCGTGGTGCGGGTGGAGGTGGCAGTGCCAGCACAGGCTGTACCCGGAGCAGGACCTGGGGCTGTAACGAGCACAGCCTCACTGATCGGCCTCTCCAGCTCCAGCTGCACCCAAGGGACCTCCAGGGACACACTGATCCGGGAGAAGAGGGGAAGAGGGCTGGGAAAGGGGCAGCACAGTCCTTCGGTCAGCACTTAGTGCAGTACACACTCAGGCTCGTGTCCTGGGCTGCCAGCAGTGAAGGGAGCTTGGCATTCCCTGCACACACCTCGTCCTGCAGCACCTGCAGGGCAGCGGGACCCTGCTCCAGCCCTGGCCCCTGGGGAGGTGTGCTTTATTCACAGAGAGCACCATTCACCCCAAAGCTGCTCTGCCAGCGGTCAGAGCGAGCCCTTGTGTCCCCCTCGAACTGACACCGTGGAAATGGGAACTGCCGGTGAATATATGGGTGGGTTAGGGTGAGTGCATGGGGCACAGGAACCAAGAACAGGGGAGAAAGCCATGGGAAGGCAGAGGTGCCATGGGAATGGCAGGGCAGGCAGGAACACAGAGGAGAGAAGCAGCGGGCTGGGCACCGCAGCTTCAGCCAAGTAACGGGGATTTGATCCCGGGTGTGCCCTGGGTTTGGCTGTGAGTGCACACCCGGGGCAGGTTCTGTGCTTCCCCTGGCACAGGCCCTGACGGGCTGCACTTCTGGGACAGTTCTGGAGCCCAGCTGGCCGCTGTCCTGCCGTGTGTGCCACGGAAAAACCTTCCCTGGGGGCTCTGGGACTCGCTTCCCACTGTTTGCTGGGAGGAGATGCCCGGCCAGGCACTCCTCACCCAGCCCTGCTCCCCGCTGGGGCCGTGCGTGGAGGGGGAGCACCCCGGGAGCGAGCAGGCGTCTCCACAGGGCACCCGGCCGAGGATGGGTTTAAAGGTTAAAACGTGGGGCAGCCGTCTGGGGAGTACAAAACGGAGTCCGCACGCTCCGCACGGACCGGACGGTCGCTCCCTCCTGCTGCAGATGTCCCTGCTGGAGGTGAAGGAGCAGGTCCAGCACACGCTGCCCATGAGCAGCCCCCACTGCGGCCTGCCCCGTAACCCGTGCCCCCCGTGTCTCCCCGCAGTACAAGCAGGTGGAGCAGTACATGTCCTTCCACAAGCTGCCCGCCGACATGCGGCAGCGCATCCACGACTACTACGAGCACCGCTACCAGGGCAAGATGTTTGACGAGGAGAGCATCCTGGGGGAGCTGAGCGAGCCCCTGCGCGAGGTAAGGGGGCAGGGAACGGGCAGGGCGCACTCCCAGCACCCCTGGCAGCTGTGGAGCTCCTGGGCCAGTGGCTCAGCAAGCTCCCACCTCACGTATTTGGCTCAAACTCGGCACAGGGTGCTGGCCTCATCCGTGCCCCACCCACCGGCTGTGAGAGGGGGAGTCAGAGGAAGGAGGAGCCTTCTGAGAAGCCCCCTTTCCTTCCCGGCTGAAGCGTGGCCGTGCAGGTTGTCCCTGGTGTGTCACCAGTGTGTCACCCGCCGGCTCCAGAGGGGGCCTGCCTTCTGTCTTCTCCCCCAGCAACGTCCCTCCATGGCAGAGAGAAGAGCTGAGCGAGTGCCAGCCAGAATTTGAAATGAGTTTTGCCAAAGTCTCAAGGGGCACCCCTCTGAAACCGCTGTGGGGGGAGACACATGCTTCCCCAGCTCGCTCTCTTCCCACTCCAGTTATCCCCGTTCCCGCGGCGCGCTGTGCTGGGGTGGCTGGCTCAGCACCGCGTCCCGAGTGGGAGCTGCCGGGGCACAGAGCAGCTCCCGAGCTGTCACCCCTGCGAGTGACACGGAGCCCCGGGGAGGCCCAGCCCGGCGGTGGTGACGGCTGAGCAGCTGAGCTGGCCTTTCTTCAGCCGGGGCTGGCGATGCAGCCCGTGCCCGGTGCCTGGTGAGCACCTCTCCCTCCCCTCCTGACGCTGTCCCCATCTGCCCGGGATCGTTCTCCTCCGGGGCACACTGGTGCTGTCCAACAGCTCATTGACAAGCGAGGGCGGCAGAGCACGAGGGGCTGCCAAGGCGAGTTATGACGCCTGCCCGGAGAGGAGCGCTGGGCTCTGTCAGACAGCATTTCACCGCTGCTGCGCTCCCTCGCAGCCCGGGGTTTCCTGCAGAAATGGGAACGCTGTGTGCGTTCGGGAGGTTTGAGTGCCGTCCCTGCTCGGGGGAGGCAGAGGGGTGAGCGCAGTGAGCGTGGTGCCGCTCCAGCCCTGCTCCGGGCTCTGAGCACCCCGAGCCCGCCCAGCTGCACCAGGGCGGCCAGGCCGAGGCACAGCAGCTTTATCCCCTTTGAATGCACAGCTCAGCCGGGGGATCTTCACGAGGTGTTGACTAACCATACGTGTGTCCTCCCTGCTCCCTGTCCCTCCTCCTTCTCTCTCTCCTTTACACCGCACGTGCTCAGGAAATCATAAACTTCAACTGCCGCAAGCTGGTGGCCTCCATGCCCCTGTTTGCCAACGCAGACCCCAACTTCGTGACCTCCATGCTGACCAAGCTGAAGTTTGAGGTGTTCCAGCCCGGGGACTACATCATCCGGGAGGGCACCATCGGCAAGAAGATGTACTTCATCCAGCACGGCGTGGTCAGCGTGCTCACCAAGGGCAACAAGGAGACCAAGCTGGCCGACGGCTCCTACTTTGGAGGTGCGTGCTGGTCACTCACCCTCCCGCAGCCACACCACTGCTGCACCCAGGCATTCCTTAATCCACATGGGACCGACCCCCAGCGCCTCCTCCTCCATCTCTGGCAGCCTCACAGCTTCCCAGAGAGGGGATGGTGCGGGGGGAGGTGGCTGGTGGGCGCTGCAGAGCCTGGGTCATAAAGAACAGCAAAACGCAGCAGGGAAACTCGGTTCTTGCAGGGTCATTTCCTTCTGACAGCTCGGTGAAGCTGAGAACCTAAAGATAAAAAATGGCCTGTTCTCAGCTCTGCAGGCACAGCCCTACTGCTGCTGTCTGGCATCTGCCACGCGAGGGGCTGGATAAACAGCGAGGGAAAAGCCCTCCCTCATCTGCCCTGCCTGCGGCTCAGCAAAGCGTCCTGGAGGTCAGCAGGCAGGCAGAATGTGTGAGCAGCAGAGCTCTGGAGCAGTGGGACCGGCAGGAGGCTGGGGAGGATTTAGGGCGTTGCTCTCATGAGTAACACAAAGCCCCCTCTCCCGTCAGAGAGCCCCAGACAGGCAGGCTGCAGGACGAGCTCTGGCCGCAGCACCTCTGATGATCTGCTGAGGGGAGCCAGAGCAAGGCCTGCCTTGCCTTCCCTTCTGGGAGGCCTTTCCTCTAAAAAATTCCTGTTGTGCATTTCCCACACTCGTGTCACTCCTGGTTCGTGAAACAGCCTGTCTGCACCTCGCCGGAGCACGAGGGTTGTGCAGCCTGGGGTTTGGAGCAGGGGGGTTGGAGTCAGGACACCCTGACTGACAGATGGGAGTGACATTGCCCATGGCATTCCATCACAGCTCCCCACACGCGTGGCACTGTCCCCGAGCATCACTTCCTCGGGAAGGCAGCCCAGGAGCACACTCACAGCCCTGCGGTGCTGCTGTGGGGAGGCTCAGCGTGAACCCGAGGGATGGGGCGGGTGCACTGGCACCCAGCACACACAGGGAGCGGGTGCTGTCGCTCTGCAGCTCACACCCTCTGCCCTCGAGTGCCTGTCCCAGCTGCCCGGGCTCTGTGCAAGCAGTGCAAAAGCAGGACTGGGGAGCTCTCTGCTGAGTGTTCAGGAGCAGTGGCCGAATGAAGGGTTTTGTGTTCCGTGACCAGCTGAGCACTGAGGAGGGGGTGACAGCGGTGTGAACACACCCAGAGCTGGGAGGTGCCACTGGCGTGGCTCTCCCTGACAGTGCTGGTGGCATAGACACGAAAATCTTTGAGAACTGTGCAAAGACAAATGTTCCAGGTACAGGGATCAAAATTACAGCCAGGCACCAAAGGCACAGATCAGCACAGAGCCTCTCTACAAACCGAGAGAGAATTGGCTTCAATGAGAGCACGGCTTGACCTTGTGCTCCCAGTGCCCACGAGGAGCTGCAGAAACACAGCTCCTCCGGTGTGAATGCACAGTGCTGCCTTTGATAATCCCCCAGAACAAGCCTTGCGTGGCTGACTGGACCAGCGGAACCCCTGAGGGGCAGCTGTGTGCGGCAGCTGCCCCAGGTGAGCCCCCGGCACTTTGAAATGTGGGTGCACACGGGAAACGTTACCTCTGGCTGTGTTTCCTGCGGGAGGGCAGGCCGGAGGGAGGCTGAGGGCCGTGCAGTGAGGGGTGCAGGGGTGCTGCAGTGTCCGGGCCCTGTCTGAGCCCCTCTCTGCCTGCAGAGATCTGCCTGCTGACCCGCGGCCGGCGCACGGCCAGCGTGCGCGCCGACACCTACTGCCGCCTCTACTCCCTGTCTGTGGACAACTTCAACGAGGTGCTGGAGGAGTACCCCATGATGAGGAGAGCCTTCGAGACCGTGGCCCTGGACAGGCTGGACAGGATTGGTGAGTACAGGGGGAGAGTCTCCTTCCTTACCCGCTGCCTTGGCAGCTCCGTTCTGTGCTGGATCTGGGAAGGGAAGGGGATCCCAGGCTGCCCCTCCTCGTCCGGCTTCAGCTCCCTCAAGGACCCCAATCTAAACCTACTGGGGGGAAGTTGAGGTTGGATATTAGGGAGAAATTGTTCTCTGTGAGGGTGGTGAGGCCCTGGCACAGGGTGCCCAGAGAAGCTGTGGCTGCCCCTGGATCCCTGGCAGTGCCCAAGGCCAGGTGGGACACTGGGGCTTGGAGCAGCCTGGGACAGTGGAAGGTGTCCCTGCCTGGACTAGATCACCCTTAAGGTGCATCCCAACCCAAACCATTCTGGGATTCTGTGACTGCTGCAGCTCACAGTGACCCGTCCCAGGACGCTCCCTGTCCTGCGGCGCACACAACCTGTGCTGCAGACACCCTTGTCTGGGTGTCTCTTCCCCAGCTAAACACCAGGACAACATTCCGTGGTCACAGCCAGAGGGGCTCAACACAGAGATGAAGTGACTTCAGCGAGGTCATGCGAGAAGGCTGCAGAGCTGAGGAGCGTTTTGGAGTCCCAGTCTGACTCCTTCAGCTCCTGATGCATCCCTTCACGGTGCTTGCATTCCCACTGCTTTCCGCGTGGAAGGGTCGGTGGAGCTCTGAGCACAACGCAGAGGGCCAGGAGGGGCATGAGGAGAGGGGGTAGGGACTAAGCTGGCATCCCAGCAAGGGGGGCAGTGCCTCTGGGGCTTCTCCTGCCAGGAGCATCGGATTCTGTACATCTCATCGCCTGCTGCACATCACGGCGTGACCCCTGAGGGAAAAGCCCTGAGCTGCAGACGCGGTTTGGCAAAGCCCAGGCTAATGAGGCCCCGGTGGAAGTGGCAGTAGGCCCAGCCCCTGGGTTATTTCAGGGACGCTGCACAAACCACAGAGAAAACGCAACATCAACGCAGGGATGGGCCAGCTTGGCTTTATCTCAGGTTGTGCAGGTCTGGGTGCTCAGCGCTGCCCAGCTCTCCAGCCTGGCGCTCCCTGGGGCTGTGGGGTCAGGTGGGCAGAGCACCCTGTGCTGTGCTCCGTGCCCCCGCACACGGAACTGAAATCCACGGGGAATTCTGACCCAGCACAAAGAACCTCACGTGCTCCCTCCCCCAGAGAGCTCCCCTTGCACCGACAGCTGCAAATGCCAGCGTGAGGTCAGAAGGTGACGCGGAGCCAGTGGAACAACAGGCCCTTGGGGGCAGAGCTTCTGCTGTGCTGCTGGTCCCCGCGCCACTGAAAATCCTGCTGGACCCTGCATTCCCTGGCACTCACCCTGCAGAGCTGCCTGCTCCCTTAACTCTGCGTCTGAACTGTTGTGAAATGGCTCCTCCACAGCCCTCTGTGGTGCCCAGCACACCTCGGCTGGAATTGCCCCAGGGAGCGCAGGGGAGCTCCGGGCGCCCTGCTGGAGCTGGCAGAGCCCATGGAATTCCCTGTCTTTGTAAATGAGGCATTTCTTCCCTTCCTCTGGAATGTGCACCAGCCAGGAGGAGCAGTGCAGTAGCTCGGTACCAGTGTGGGACTGTGGAAGGAATTCAAGGTGACTGTGCTCTGCTGAGGCTCTCTGGACGTACAGGAACCGTTCTGCGGGGCTGAGGCTGAGGAACAGCAGCTCTTGAGAAGCAGGGCCGAACAGAAGCAGGACCATGTTTTGGTTCCTGTCCCATGCAGTTTGGGATCTGTGCACAAGGAGGAAGCAAATGGAAGCCTCCTTCCAAGTCGGTGGTGCAGTCACTGGCTCCCTTCTGCGCAGGTGACAATGTCCTTGGGAAGCCCAGGCCTCACTGGGTACAGGAGATGATTCAGAGGGCCCTGTCACTGTTCTGGTACCAGCATAAGATCCATCCAATATTCCCCCTGTGCGTTGAGGGAGCAGGGAGGAAAATCTCAGCCCACCCAGTCCCAGGGAGAGATGTGTACGGGGTTTCTGGCCGCCGGGGGGTTTGGAAAGTGCAGCCTAAACTTTGTGGGTAGCAGAATGAGCAGGCAAGGGCTCATCCCGTGCAGCAACAGGAGCAGGGTTGGCTGGGATGAGGCACTCCCATGGCAGGGCTGAGCAGTTTGGAAGCAGAGGGGAGGGGAGGAGAGGGGCCAGAGGCCCCCGGTCTGTGGTCCCACGGCTTCCTGCAGGAACACGGGCTGTGCTTGGAGCTGTCAGGCACACAGACCCCTGAGCAAAGAGCTGAGGTGTATCCCTGAACCTCTGCTCCTACTGCGAACCGATCCTGGTATCCTGCCTGGATCGGGCAGAAAGGAATTACTCTCCATGACTTGGCAGAGGCTGGGATGCTACAAAGATTTGTGGCCCTGCTTAAGTCCGAGAACTTCAGACTCTGAGAACTCCTCAGCCTGCAGAATGTCACACACGTGACACTCCACAGGTTGACACTCAGAGAAATCAGGCTGATGGCTGATGAATGATCATTTTATCCCTGATTAAACCAGCCCCTGCTCCTCGCTCTTGCCCAGGCTGCAAAGCCGTGTGCGCTGTTTGCGTGCTGCGGTGATGCCGCGCTTTCTGCAGCGAGTAATTCTCTGTCTGGCAGCACTGGTGGAGCGCCCCAGTTTGCCGTGCCCCGTTACGTAACTCACACCATTCTGTTCCTGTCTGCCTTTGAAACCGGCTTTCAGTGACCACTGGAGCTTAAAATTAGATTTTCACAAGTATTTGCACTTGTAAAGCACCACCACATCAGTGCTCGCTGGCAGTCAGCCCAGCACGGCCGGTGAGCGCCGTCGAACCCAGGGCCGCGGACGCGCTCGGGAGCAGCGGGGACGGTGCTTCCCGCTGCTCCGTGTGTGTGATAAACCCCGGAAACGCCTGGCACCAGGTCCTCCCCACCCACAGCAAGGTCGCTGGTGAGAGATGAAGGCCTCCTAGAAGCCAGAGGAGGTTCTTGTTTTCGTTTTCCTCAGGAATTTTCTGCCACGTGCTTTGAAATGCCTATACTTTGAATGCCCCTTGCGTGTGTTTTGATACAAGGATCCCAGTTAAGTCAGGATTAAAGATGCCTTGAGTTTCCTCCAGGCATTGCAGATGCTAAAAAACCGAAAAAAAGCCAAGACAACGCAATTCCAGCCTCTAAATATAATTTATGATATTATTGCAGCATGAGAGTGTCCGTTCGAGATACTACAGCGGTGGAAATTTTAAAAGCTTTGTCTATAAGCAAGCCACAAAAATAGCTGTTCCCAAACTTTCGGCCTGCCAGCTCGTGACCACGCTTGTGCAGCTGAGATCCTGCTGGGTGTGCAGCCCTGCTTGTCCAGTCCTGAGTGATCCCGGGGCCGTGCTGCCTGCGGGCAGGGCTGGCCGGGCCAGGTGAGCCGGGGAGGAGAGCGGCCGGGAGCGGTGCCAAGCTCTGCCACTCACTCCCTTCTTGTCCTTGTGCTGCCTTTGCTGCCTGCCTCAGTTCCCATCCCTGCTGCAGGGACAGCGAGGCTCACAAAGGGGCAGCTGGGATGTTTTGGGCTGCTCCCCTGGGAATCACGGGGATAGATGGCACTGAAGGCAGGTACCTCCAACAATGTGTGCTCAGCACCAGTTCTACTGTAACCACATAAAGTCCCGGGTTTGTTCAGTGGACAGGGAGTAACCCCCACAGAGCTGCCCAGCTGAGAGGAGCAGGATGGTCTGGCCATCAGGAGATAAATGCAGATAGAGAATACAGAAACTGTTCTTATTGAGGCTGCTGATCCGATTGATGCAAGGAGAAAAGTGCCTGTGGCCCGGGTGTGCAGGGCTGGAGTGGCACAAAGCTTCCTTGCAAATTCCCAGCCCTTGGCAGAGGTGGGATTTCTTACCCAAGTCCCGAGAGGGCTCACAGGTGCTCCTCTCTCATCACCCAAATAACCACAAATGTAACTGTCTGCAGGGAATCAAAGTTCAAGTGCCACTTGTACAGTGCTCTGACTGCAAACCCTCTCCCGTCAACACCTCAGCGTGGGGATCTGGGTTTGCTCAGCAGGGAGGACAAGGCACTCAGTGTGATTTGTCTCTCCTGAGGTGGCTGTCCGAGGTGGACCAGGTGAATCACGCCTGGGAATTACGGAGCACAGGGTGGGAGCTTGGACTTCAGCAGGAACTGGGATCTGAATTTCCTTTTCTTCAGACTGGGAGCATTCTGTGTTTATCCTGAGGAAAGGTGTCAGTAACTCGCCAGCCTTGGGGGAATGTAAATTACTTCAGCTCAGTCAGGGGGGCTGGCATTTCCCCTGGGACTGCAGGAGGAGAACACGGCCCCAGGCACCCCAGGAGGAGGAGCAGGGGGTGCTGAGGAGAGCTCAGGAGCTCCATCCCTGACCTTGACTTCGCTCTTTGCTGTCTGCATCGAGATAAAACACCTGCTCGGGTAACATTTTACCATTCCAGCACCTTTATAAATAATTTCCAACCCTCTTTTTAATCACACGAAGAAGGACTTGCTCACCAGTGACACCGCTCCTCCTGGGGGCTTTCCCTGCCTTGAAGGCACTCCAGGAGCTGTCTGCAGCCAGCCCACACTTCAGAGCAGCAGCTGACAGCGCCAGCGTGCCCAGAGCGTCCCAGAGCGTGTCCTGTCACAGCTGTCAGCTCCAGCAGGGCTCTGGGGAGGGCGGCAGGGCCTTGGCACTGGTGCCACTCGAGGACAAGGCACCTCTCGGCGTCTGTGCAGCCATGAGCGAGAGCCAGGAGCCCTGGGGCACACAGGGAGCCCCAGCCTCGGGACTGACACCCCTCCACGGACGGTCACAGCCCGCCCAGCTCTACGTGTTCCATTTTTGTCATTCTGCAAAGCTCTGTGTGAAGAGTGGGAGGGAAGAGCTCCGTTTGTCTGGAATGTAGCCGTGCTGAGACTCATCAGACACCATCATTCAGTGTGTGCGAGCTGCAGCAGTGGGGCTGTGCTCTGGCTGTCCCCAGGGACACCACGGATTTGGGGCACAGTTCGGTTTGTGGAAGAGGGGAAGCGGTCAGAGGCAGGCCTGAGCTGTACGGGGAGGGAAGGAAAGCTTCCACTGGGGAGGAGAGGGAGCTGTCCCTTTTGAAGGTACCCCCAGAGCCGAGAGGATCCAGGAAGAGAGAAAGGGAAGGGCAGGATGCAGAGGGGGCTGCCCTGGGGCTGTCGGAGCTCTCACATCCATGGATTTACACAGCCGGGCTCTCGGGAAAGTCACTCCGAGTTTCCAGAGCAGGGCTGGGAAGCGTTCTGAGGATCTGTTAGAGCTGATCCAGCTGGCTGTGCTGAGCTCTTTGCCAGGAGCTCCTTCAGTTCCGAGCAGAAACCTTCCCGCAGCCGGGAGTGCAGCTCGGTGGGGTTCACCTGCATTTCTGCATCCATTTCGTGCATTTCTCCAACAGGAAAAGACCCTCCATCCACTGGGGGTTAGGAATCCCTCTGAATTCCCTGTTCCAGCTCATTTCCCTGTGCACACGGACTCTCAGACCACGGCAGGAGCTGGAGCAATTCCTCCCAGCCAGGAAATTCCTGGGGCAGGGCAGCAGCCTCGGCAAACCCAGCCTCTGAGTGTGGGCAGGGGGTCTCTGCCTGCAGCTGCTGGATCGCCCCTCTGGGGCTGAATTCCCACAGGAGACAGCTCAGGACGCCGGGAACCCCTGGCAAGGAGGGCACAGCCCCAGGGCAGGGCTGGGATGGGCAGCCAGGATCCCAACCCAGCCTTTGGTCCCAGCAATCATCAGTGAAGGGCGGCGAGCAGCGCCCGTGTGCGGGGAGCAGCCACGCTGCCAGCAGGCCAGGGCAGAAGGCAGCCTCATAAAATGAGATTATTTCAAATTCATGCAAATTCAGAAAGCAATTTAGTGACCTGAATTCTTAAAGTGCAGCCAGTGGGCTCAGGGAGAACTGGAAGCAGAAAGGAACAGAAAGTCAGAGCTAATTTCCCCTGTGTCTGGGCAGAATTTTAACAACAGAAAGCTAATTTTGATTGTTTGATAGAAGAATTATTGTTGAGCGCTGGCTCCTTTTATGAAATCACATGAGCCTTTCTCCCTGTTCTTTTGTGTGCTATCTGCAGTTGAGGAAAATCTGACTTTGCAGCTCTTAATTAGGGGAGCAACATCTGTTTGCTTCGTTTCCATAATTTTACATACCCCCCTCCACTTCAAAGCGCCGGGAGCTTTGCTCTGAGCATCTTCAAGGCTCTAAAAATCTTCCTTTCCCCCCTATATTTAGCCCATTGTTGCAGCAAGGCAAACAGGGAGTTTTCAGAGCCCAGAGGGCGTTCTAAAGGTGGGGCCTGGGGTGCTTGCAGATGGTTCCCCTGCTCTGGGGTGTCTCAGTGAGTTTGTGCCGAGCCTTCAGCGGTGATTTTGGGTGGATCGTTTATCTCAGGACCTCACTCTGCCCAGCACTCTAATTTCTGTGCGATGAACATCCCAGGAGGACAAACTCAGCGTCCCTGATTGGATTGCAGGGCACAGGAGCCCTTTTGCCTTCTCCTGATGAAGCTTCCCCCTGGCTGAGCAGGAACACAGCACTGACTCCCTGCGGGTCACTGAGCCTGGCTGGGGCAGGACCTCATCTCAGGGGGTCACCCAGAGCCAAACTCATCAGCTGCATCCCCTCCCTTCTGGGCAGGGGCTGGGACACGGAATCCGGAGCAGGAAAAGGGGTTGGAACTGTTTCATCAGTCCCGTGAGGAGCAGGAGGAATAATCTCAGCACCAGTCTCGGCACCAGCCCCACTCCTCGCCCCACTGCTGCTTTGTGTCTCGTGCAGGACCTCGGCCAGCCCTGCCAGGGAATGCTTGTCCCAGCAGGACTCGGGGGCTGGTGGGAAGCAGGATTTTCTCCAGAAGCAGCCAACAGGGTTTATATTGGCATGCGGAAACATCCTGTGAATGAGGCAATTCATTAGAACGGGGAAGTCAATTAATTTTTTCAGTTTGCCAACCAATTACAATTCTGAAGAATGGTTTTGAAAAATTCCTCTCCCCTTCCATGGCTGGAAGAACGTTTTCAGTAATCTTCTGCAGTGTTCTGGAGGGGAAATCTGGTATTTTCTTGGCAAAACAGAAGAGAAAACTGTGACCTAATGAAACAGTTAATAGGGGCAAGCTGGGCTCAGGAGAACAGTGTGTAATGTGAATTCAAAGGGGAGATGGAGCGCTGTGTTTTAAAAACCAACAGAAAGAATCATTCCAAGGCTTTTACTGGTATTACTCCATCAACGTGACACAAACCTAAGGAGCTTTGACCAAACCACTTCCAGTAAACATCAGGCACGTTTGGGAAGCATCAGCTCTGTGTTCAGCCGTGCCGAGGAGCCCGGGGGCTGCGGAGCTCCCTGCGGGCAGCTGGGAGCCCGGGCTGGGAGACATCCGAGGGGATTTATCCCGTGCTCCTCCTGGGAATCAGCCCAGGGAGCACCCGGGAGCCACAGCCGGGTGACAGGAAGAGCGGGGTGAGGCGTGCTGACGGCGGCCCGGAGCGGCCGCGGAGCTTTTGGGAAGCTGTTCCTCGTTCCCGTGCTCCGGCCGCCGCCCCAGCCCGGCTTTGCCTCGGGACAGCAGCTCTGGCCCGGCGGCTCTGAGCTCAGCGTGCGTCCCCAGCCGCAGCCTGACCTTGCGGTGCCGCAGGAGCTGCGCGCTGCCCACGCTGCGATTTGTCCCTTCGGCTCCAGGAAGGGCAGCATTGCGAAGCTGCAGTCCCCCCCGTGCCTCTGGAATGCTGCGGCCCGAGCGCCCCCGGAATTCCGGAGCGCTGGCCGCCCCCTCCCTCGCCCGGCAGCTGCAGTCGGGCCGGCTCTGCTCTCTCCACACGCAGCTCGTGTCTCTGAGTGTGTCTGAGCAGCTCTTCGGGAGCTCGTTCTCCGCGATTTTAGTAAATCCGGGTGGGAATGGCTCCGTGTGCGTGTGTGTGTCCAGTGACCTCCTGTGCCAGCCCCCGTTCAGAGGTGGCACCGGTGCTGCCTGTGCTGGGCCAGGACCAGGATCTGTCTCTTTAGGGGTGTCCAGTGCTGTTCCAGCCCAGCCACGAGAGAATTCCTGCACACGCACAGACAGGCTCTCCAGCCCTGGAATGACTTCAGCAGCTCCAGACTCTGCCTTCAGGATCGTGTCCTTCCCGGGCTGGGATCTTGCTCTGAGTGGCAAACAGAAGCCTTTCTGCCTTTTTTTTTTTGCAGGGAGTGATTGGCAGGAGGTAGAACAGCAGAGCATTGAGCATCCCATCCCACCCCATCC
>VZTD01003696.1:173435-207782 GCA_013397725.1 Rhagologus leucostigma | reverse complement strand
CCCCCGGGGCCCCGGCTCTTCCCGGCCCGGCCGTTCAGCCCCTGAGGAGTTCACCGAGCGGTTCTTTCCTTTCCTTCCCCCCCCCGCGCCACTCCTGCTTTTTTTCTGTTTTCCCCTCCATTTCTTTTGTTTAGGTTTAACTGTGCTTAGAAACAAAGAAAAAAAACACCTGAAAAAACAACGGGAAAACAAAAAAAAAAAAAAAAAGAAAAAAAAAAGAAGATAACCAGGTATTCTTAGAGCTATAGATTTTTGGTCACTTGATTTTATAGAATATTTTAATACATGGAACAAAAGGATACGAGCAAATTTAATCCAACGAGGTAACGCACAGCCGAGGCGTGTGCCTGAGCTGGAACATGTGAATGAGCAGCCATAGAAGCCACCAAAAAAGGTTTTCCTGTTGAGACAAAGACCCGAGGTTGACGTGGGCCGTAGAAGGGGCCGTGGGGTCAGGCCTGCAGCCCTGCTTGGCCGCAGCTTTGCCCCAGCTGTGACCCTGGGGCTGGGGGACGTGGGTGGCCCAGCGCACACCAGAAGTGTCCCTCCTTCCCCCCCAGGTCACCTCCTGTGCTCAGCAGGTCGCGGAGGAGCCAGGAAGGGGCGAGTTCACTCTCACAGACCCCTCTAGGGATTTCCCAAGGGCTGAGGTTTGGGTCGGGCTCCAGCTGAGGAAGATGAAGGTGACCAGGAGGTGGACGGGCCTCAGCACAGACTGTCCCTTCCTTACTGCACCGATGCTGCGGTGGGAACAAGGAGCGATCCCCTGTGAGGCACAGGGAGGGCAGGGATGATCCCTCTGTGCTTTGGGATGTGGGCAGTGGGAGAAGCCCTGGCTCTGCCAGCACAGAGGGCAGAAGGCCCCAGGCTGCAGCCTCTCCATGGTGCGTGCAAAGCACGGGAGGGATGAAGGGAGAGGCAGCACTTCAGCGTCCCCTCTGTCACTTCGCCCTCTCGGTGTCCGTGGGTGACTGCTCTGAGCAGAACTAGCAAGGACTGAGCAGTGGGGTGCAGTCCAGCCCTCCTCCTCCTCAGCCCAGGGCACTGTGAGGCACCGGGGCAGTTCTGGTGCCCAGCCAAGATTCACAACTCTGTTTTTACCGTTAAAACCAGATCAGCCCAGAAATCTGGCCGGCCGTGGCCGGCTTGTCCCCTGCTGGGGGAACCGAAATCTTTTGTTTGATTTCACCAGCAATAAGAGCCTGCACCCGGTGGGCTTCCCCTGCCACCCTGCAGCGTCCCCGGGCACGCTGGGGCACCTGGAGCTGGGTCTGGGCTCGTGACTGGGGGCAGTCACAGCGGGGCGAGGACCGACGGGGCCAGCAGCACTGAGAAGCCACAGCCTTTACCTCTAGGGCAGACGTCTCCTTTCGTGTCACTTCATCCTTCCTCTCTCTCTGTTTGGGGTTTTCCTGGGCCAAGGGGGGTCTGTGGCCACCTCACTGTCCGAGTCAGGTGCTCAACTTTTCTAACTCTCGTTAGAGACACATCCAGCCTCCCTCTGTCCCCAGCCCTCAGGGGGACGCAGGACTCCACGCAGCAGTGCCAAAAACTTCCCTCACCCCAGTCCCGAGCCCCCCAGCTCCCTCTGCCCCCCCAAACCCTGGCTGGCAGTCGTTTTTATACCGAACTGTCTGCAGAACTCTGCCACGTGCCTGCACCTTGAATGTTGCATTCCTGGGCACTCCTGCTTCGCCCCGCTTTGGTGGCTCCGATTCGGATGCGATCAGCTTTGGTCTTCCTTAACAGGTCAGGGGAACTCTGGAAACGCTTTTTCTAGCGGCTCCATGCAGCTGTGTCTGTGTGAGTGTGGCGGGAGGGTGAGCGTGTGTGTGTGTTTGTACAGGTTTTATAGCTGTCTCTGCAGGCACACCTGCCTTTCTCTCGCTGGGTAGCCACACACATCCGTAGTCTGTCTGTGCCGTGCCAGCACACACACACGCATTTATATATATATATCTATATCCTAGTTTTACAGTACACGGCAGCCCTGGCCCTCCCGCAGGGCTGGTGGCAGGTGACAGTTGTAACCTCTGGCTCCTGCTTTTCCAAACATGTACAGCTTCATCTTGGAACAGGAACTGGAGCAGACTCGCAGGCCCTCTCGTGTTTGCAGAGGTAGAAGGAAGACTCACAATATCCTTTTCGGTTTCTTTGGGTTTTTAGCAGACCTTTCCCCTGTGTGCCAGAGGGGCCCTGGCCAAGCACCTGGAGAGCTCCGTGTGGGGCTGGGCTGGGCTGGGCAGGCAGGGGGGAAAGGCTCCAGCCCTCCCAGATTCCTGTCCCGTGGCTGCTGCTGTGCCCCAAATCCCTCAGGGGACACCCAGGGCTGGCGCTGCCCGGCTGTGCCCCCTCCTCGCTGCGGGACATCCTCCTCGGCTTTGCTTCCCTCGGGGATCTTCTTTGGGTTTCCAGCTCTCAGCACTGCAGTAGCCAACATTGAGTTATTCTGACTGGACCCCAGTCAACACTAGGCTTGTCTCAGTAGGTGGAACTATATTTATTACTATTATTATTACTATTATTATTATTATTATTACTCTTTTTTGTTTTCTTTTGGGGGGAAGGGAGGGGAAGAGTTCTAGGGGTGGGGTTTGCAATATAAAACACACCATAAAAACCTTAGTAAATAAAAAGGTGAAAAACCCACCCCTCTGACTTGCTGTCTGCTTCACGTGGTGAACTCCAGGCAACATGAGACGATCTTGAAAGAGGGAAAACCCCATTCCAGCCCTTTGCCTTGCCCTGTCTCTATTTTCCCGCTGCCTCTGGAGCTCGGGCAGGGCGTTCAGCACCTCACACGTTCTCTGCCCTGAGCCACTGACAGGAAAAGTGTAAAACTTCCACCCACCCTTGAATTTTCACCAGGCCAGGGGAAGAAACCTGGCAGTTATGTGTTCACAAAAAGCCTTCCCTTTAATGCAGCCATGGAAGCTGTGGCTGCCTGTGGGATCCCCGGGGAAGGCAGGGCACAGGACACAGCCCCGACAGCGGGACAGGGGCTGTCCCAGGAGCTGCACAGCGAGGAGGGAGCAGCTGCAGGAGAGTGCCAAGGCCAGGGGCGGAAGGGATTCAGGAAGGTAAAAGTGGCCTCAGTCTGGGCTTCCATCTCCTCTCAGCCTCTGCCCAAACCCACCTGGGCAGGGACTCCTGGTGGGTCACCTTGTCCTGGGGTTTCCCTGAGGGAATTCAGGCAGTAGAATGTTTGGTTTGCCTTTTGGAATGGGTTTCCAGGCCGAGTTTTTTATTTCCCGTGCCATTCCTACTACAGAGGGAACGGATTGTCAGTCCTGCCCAAGCCAGCATATCTTTTAAAATTAAGATTTCACAGAAGGTTTGTAAACTTGCAGGGCTGGACTGGAGCAAAATCCAGGTTCTGAGCTCTCAGAGCACACTTGGAAGGCTGGTTCAGCACATGGTGGTGCCTCCCTATCCCACTGCAAGGACTTCAGAGGGCACGGGGGTGATCCAGCTGTGGGGGAAAACCTCCCCAGACCCCAGAGCCAGGCCACTGCCCATCAGCAGGGTGGGTTTGCCCCCTCATCCCCACTCCCTGCCCCACAGAGCCTCGGGATCCATTCCCTGGTGCGGGGCAAGGCAGGAGCAGCAGCTCTGGTGGGCTCTCCCTTTGCCCGTCCCAGTTCGGGCAGGGCTGGAATTCCTGGGAATTTCAGCCTTGCCTTGGGAGCCTGGCCTGGCCTGGCCGCCCGCCCCACTCACTCTGCCCTGGAGAAGAGCAGTCTCTGGCTTTGGGGGAGGCAGCAGCTCCCAGACGCACAGTTCTTGCACCCTGTGGGGGATTTTGGGGTGCCGGGGCACTGGGATTGCCTGCTCCCTGCGCCAGCCAGCCCCGGACAGGAGGGAAGGCGGTGCCAGGGCCGCAGGGAGAGGCGGGCTGGGGCTCGGCTCTCGGGAAGAAGCTTTTCCTCCTCTCTGCAGCCTCCCCGAGCTCCGCGGTGGAGCAGCAGCCCGGCAGGACCCCGAGCGCTGTCCCCGGTCACAGCCACCAGCAGGGACACCCTGCCACGCCTCGGGGGTGTCCCCGGGAGCCCCGCCTGGGCCGGGGGCTGGGCACGCCCCGGCTGGGTCCTGTTCCATCTCCTCTGCAGCTCGGGGATCCCCAGCGCCGGCACGGGAGTGAGCTCAGGTACCCTGAGGTGCTCCTGGGAATACCCAGAAGGAAAAGGGAATTCCACCCTTTCCTCGCTGCCAGGGCAGCCGTGAGCAAGTGAGGAGCCAGCCCTTTAAAGCGAAATTCACCGGGGTGTATTTTATCCGAAACAGAGAGCACGGGCCAGCTGTCACCCCCAGGCTCGGGGCCAGGCCCGTCCCTGCCACCCAAGGCACGGCCGTGACGGTGGCACACGAGCTGCCAGCCGCGAGCACTCTGCAGCGCTGTTGTTCTGTGGCACGGGATCCCTCTGGGATGCGGGAGACGGGCACAAGGCAGTGCCCGCAGCCACGGCCGAACCACAGAGCGCAAAAAGCGAACGGGGCAGCTCCCGCAGCCTCGGTGACATCGCACCGCTCGCACCCCGGGGGTGGCAGGGGGCTTTCCCAGAGCCTTGGGAATACCCTGCAGCCAGAGCTGGCGCCGGGCTGCTCTGCAGGGACTGAGGGGCCCGCACCCGTGTGGGACTGGAGAGGCGCTGAGGGCTCCCAGCCCTGCCCTGCCAGCAGCCGTGTGCCCGCCTGGGACAAGGGCACGGAGCAGGGTCCTGGGGGGGCAGGGTGGGAGCAGCTCCTGAGCCGAGAGGCTGCAGCCCAGGGAGGGACAGGAGGGGCCAGGGCTGGCTTCTCGGCAGCCCCGCACTGAGTGCTGGGATCACACCGGGAGTAAAGGCTGGCCAGGAGTTCTGCTTCCCAGAGGGAAGGGGGCTGGAGACAGAGCTGGCACCTGGTGGGGCAGGACCCTTCCCTGGGGTAATTCCCCTGCCCAGCACTGCAGCCCCCAGAGGGCTCAGCTGGGAGATCGGCAGCATGGTAGTCCCAGGAGAGGGGAGGGAAGAGGGCAGCCCACGCCGGGATCCCAGGAGCCAGCGCTGACCCCTCTGCCGGGCTCCAGGGCGGCCGGAGCGCAGCGCTGGGCACGGATAACCCCAGGACTGGGATGCACGGGCACACACGAGCAGCCCCTCTCTGCTGGAGGCACTTGGGTGCCAGAGGCCCCCTCCCCACCCACCTCTGCCTCCGCCCGTGGCTGGGGGGGCCTGTGGCTGGGAGGAGGGTGGACCTTTCCCTCTGCTGACCCGCAGCCGGGCTCAGTGACTCCCCTGCGCAGCGGGGAGGAGAAGCGGGGCAGGGCAAGCTGCAGTTCGGGTTTGCCCTCAGGGGCTGGAGGTGATTTTGCAGCAGCTTTTCCTCACCTCTGCGGTTCCTTGGTCACGTTTGTCCCTCGCCCCACACCGAGAAATGCTCCCGTTGTGATCCCAGGTCTCGTGTGTGCCTCTGGCCCCTCTGCCCCGGCTTCTCAGCCCAAATCTGCACTCAGAAACCCACAGAAGTTAAATCCAGCTGCTCAGGCACCTCGGGAGCCACGCTGGCAGAGGTGCAGCCTTGGCAGGATGCTGCTTTTCTGGTGGAGGGCACCCAGGGGAGACGCTGGGACAGCCCAAGGTCCTGTCCCCAGGTCAGAGCTGAGCACCTCCCCTTCCCAGCACAGACCTTCCGTGCTGGACCCAGATCCCAGGCGTGCTCCTGTGCAAGGTGCTGGCTGTAGGACGCTCTGCCCTCAGTCAGCCTCCCCAGGGACCTCGGGAGAGCACAGTGCCCAGTGTCCCCAGCCTGTCCCCGCTCCCAGCAGTGCCCGGGCACCGCTCCCTGGATGGGCAGGGTGTCTCCAAACCCATCCCCGCCTGTCCCTGCTCTCTCCTCTCGATACAAAGGGGCCAAATTTGAGCACGAGTTTAGGTACATTGGTTTTGTCACATCGTTCTGTTTCACTGATTCCAGCGCCCTTTGCCTGAGCCCCCTCTGGCTTTAGGCCCTGATTTTAATGGAGCTGAAGGTGGTGCCACCTCCTCTGGCAAATTAAGGGCACAAAGCCCCGACTCGGTTCTCCATTTGCAGAGGCCGGAGCGTCGATTGCTCCCTTTCCATCGCCGCAGCCCAGCTGCCTCCCTGCGACCCCAATCACCGGCGGCCGCTGCTCCCTCCGGTCCCTTCCCCGGCTCCTGATTGAACAGACCTCGGCTGGAGCCTCCCAGGAGAGGGAGAGGCTCCTTTGTTTCGGTGAGGGGACGGCAGCTCCCGGGTTAGAGCGGCTGTGCCCGGGAAGGGGCCGGGGGCAGCCCGGAGCGGAGCCGGGCAGGAAGGCGTTAACAGCATCTCCGGTGCCGCGTGTCTGAGCGCCGTCCCCTCCCCGGGAGCCGCTCCCCGGCTGCGCTGAGGATTAGAGAGCTCTTCAGGGCCATTTTCCCTCTTCCCTTCATTCCCGTTTTCCCCCAGCCGCGTTGTTCAGCGGGGCGCGGGCGGGGCTCACGCGGTGCCCACACGCGCTGTCCCCTCCAGCCTGTCCCTGCGGGCGGCCGGGCCCAGCTGTGCCAGCCCAGCCCCGGCGGGGCTCCCAGGGGTCCCGTCCACCGCCGTGGCCGCAGGATGCGGTCAGCTCCGTCCCTTCAACCCCTCCGCAAGGCCAGGCCAGCCCCGGGGCCGGGAGCTGCCACCGCTGGTGGCTCCAGCTGGCCCAGCTGCCTCCGCATCCTGGGAGCGGCCCGTGGAGAAGGGAGCTCCGAGGCGCGGGGAGCAGCACATCCCGGTGCTGCTGGGGCGAGCCCCCAGAGCCACCAGGGCCTGCCCGGCTCGGTCACTTCTCACTCCTGGGAGGGAGGATGGAGGACAGGGCTCCGGTGCCGCTCCTCTGTGAGCATCCCTGCTTCCCCCAGGGCAGCTTCGGTGGATTCCCCGCAGCACAGGAGCCCCGGGAAGGGGGGCACGGGGCTGAGGGCACACCCGAGCACATCTGTCCGGGGCTGCAGAGCCAGGCAGGAACGCTGTCCCGAGGGACTGTTCCCCTCTCCTGCTGCCTCACGCCCCTCCTGTGGCAGGGGCTGGAGCGCCAGCACAGCTCGGGTTCCGTGTCCCCGGTGCTCCCGGGGAGGCCGCGGGACCGAGGACGGCCCCACTCAGCTCTACAGGGGCGCTCAAGGCGTGGCTTTAATCAGCGCTGCCATGAAACCCCACCCCACAGATCCCACGGGAGCCGGGATGCCCGGAGGCACTCGTGGCACAACTCACACCTTTTATCCCTCCCTGTCTCCAGTTAAGTGGTCTCCTAAACCACAGGGTTTGGTTCAAGTGGTACAAAAGCCGGCAGGCACCAGCCCTGGGCACTCTGGGGTATTCTCTGGGAGCCCGTGAGTCACGGCACCGTGGGGACTCAGCATCCATTTCCCGTTTATTGTGGTGCTCTTCCTTGCTTGATGGGGTTTATGAGATCCCAGCGGTTCTCACCGAGCAGCCCCGGCTGGGAAGGGCTGTCCCCGCTCCAGCTCCCATCCCATTAACGCCCCACTGCTCCCAGCCCCCTTTCCGGGCAGAGCCAAGCCCAGCTGGGAGGGCAGGGCCCCAGCCTCGAGCGGCTGGGCTGGGACTCAGGGAAATGTCCTGCAGCTGGGGAGGGCCCTGGCTGCGGCTGGAGAGGGGAAACACCTGGGATGGAGGTGATGGGAAACACCTGGGGATGAAAACCCGAAACACCTGGGATGGAGGTGATGGGGAACATCTGAGAAGTGTGGGGCACAAGTGGGTTCCAGTTTGGCTTCTCCGAGTCTGGCTCCTTGCAGCAAACAGCAGGAAGGAGCAGCATGAAGGAACAGCAGTTCCTTCTGTGTCTGCCTAGGTAAGAGTGGGGAGATTTGGGGTGACTCACTACCTGAAACCCACTTTTTGGGGGTGCTGCTGACCCTTCTAATTCCTGGCTGCTGGGAGCAGCTGTGGGGAAAGGCTGAGCCCTGCCCTGTGCTCTGTCCCCGGCCACTCCTGCTTCTGTCAGGAGGGGCTCGGGGGGACTTGGTTGGAGTGGAAGATTCTGGAAGGTGCTGGATCTGGGAATGGGGCTGTGTGCCCTGGTTTTAGGGTCCCCTCTGTGCTGGCAGGTTTGGGGCCAGGACTGGGCAGCATTTCTTCCCCCCCACCCCATGTCTGGGGGTGCCTTGTCCCTTTTGGCTTTCCCCACTTCCCAGCACTGCCTGCACCAGCACAGCTTTTCTCCCTGTTTCTCCAGGTGGGAAAACGGCCCCGGTGACCCGTGCTGCTCCCCAGAGCTGGCCCAGGGAGGGCAGGAACTGCTGTCGGGATCCAGGAGGGAATGCAGCCACGGGAGCCGCTGTTCCTCCAGCCTGGCCTCGGGACGCGGGGATGCCGTGAGGGCCCTGTGCCCCTGCAGGAAAAGGCGGAGAAATCCCAGGAGCAGCCAGGCAGGGACAGGGGTGGGAAAGGGAGAGGGGAGGGGGGGAGGGCAGGATGTGGCCCCGGGGCCGGAGGGACGCTGCTCCTTGGGACAGGGACACCCCCAGCCAGGGTGACCCAGGGACAGCCCTCGAGGCTGGGGGCGCTGGGAGAGGCTTTGGGATGGCACCGGGAGTATGGAGAGCCCCTGGCGAGGTTTCCCTGGCAGCTGCTCCCTGCCGGTGCCTCAGCGCCCGTCTGCGGTGACAGGAAATGTTTGTCACCGCGGCCGGGTCGGGGGGAGCGGGGTGGGAGCGGGGATGCGCTGGCACCGGGACAGCGGCCGGGGAAAGCCCCGGGAGGAACGGGAGCGCCAGCCCCGGTAGGGCGGGATGGACGGAGGGGATGGATGGATGAACGGAGGGGATGCTCTCGCCATGGAGACGCTGCCACGGGGAGCGATGGGCTCCGGTGTTTTCCTAGCACACGAGGATGCCGGGATGCGGCTGTCGGGAACGCAGCCATCCGGGGGTTCCACTGGGAAAACCCCCGCCCGGGCTCCCCCGGCGTGTCTGACCCCAAACCCGTGTCCCGCAGCCCCCGGGCGCTGCCGGGAGTCCCCAGCCCGCTCCCCGTGTCCTGCACGGTGGGACCTGCGGGTCAGCAGCAGCCTCGTGCTCGCTCTGAAAGGGTCCCGGGGAGGCTGGGGTAAGGTCAGGACTTCCCAGCACCCTCCCCTGGATGCTCCAGCTCCGCCTTTGAGGCCCTGGCAGCCGCTGATCGGGGTTCTCCTTCTCTTCCCCTCAGGTTTGCAGGCGGGAGTGAAGCCCTGCCCTCACCCTGAGGGGAGACCAGAGGAGGTGGAGGCAGAGCCAGCCTGACCTGATGGAAGGGAGGAAGGGACATGGCCAAAGCTCCAGAAGAGGAGCAGCCCGGCCTTCCCTCGCCCGCAGCCCAGCCAGGGCGAGTCCTGATTTGGGTTAAGTTAATGAGCGATGGTTTCATTGCCTTTAGTTCTCCCAGCCTGTGCAGCAGCTGGAGAATCTGCCAGCCGCGGGGCGCAGGGTGCTGTGCCCAGGGCTGGCCCGTGCCTGGGCTTGCAGCTACAGGAGCAGCACCACCTCCTGTCCCCAAGGCTGGCACTGGTGCGTTTGGGTGCTAAAAAAGGGCTGAGGTGACACTGCCACCGTGACCAGCCCGCCGTGGGCAGAGCTCCCTGGGGCTGGGAGGTCCCAAGACAGCCTCCTTGGGGAACAGGAGTTCCTCCGAGGAAATTACCAGGGAAAACCAGAGTTTGCCCAAAGTTACAGCTCCGTGGGAGCCACGGTCCCTGTGCCTCCAGAGAGGGAAGGGCAGTGTGTGCTGGCAGAAGGCTGGGAAACAGGAGCTGGAACTGGGAATAGCTGGGAAACAGGAGCTGGAATGGGGAAGAGCTGGGAAAAGTTGATTCTGGATTACTGCAGGACAGGGCACAGGTTGCTGTCCTCATGCAGCTGCCCCCAGCTCTGCTGTGGAGGGGAAGGTGCTGCTCGAACAGCAAAGGGGGACCCCCCAGGATGGGCTGAATCCTCACTGGAGTTTAGTTCGTACCTGGCACCCTCTGGCATTCCGGCTGTCCCTGTCCCCTCCCCAGGCAGGTGCAGGCTGGCTCTGGGGGTGTTCCCCACTCTCCCACCTCTGTGCTCATGTTCCCGTGGCTGCTTTTCCACGTTGTGCCTGCCGAGGGTTGACTTTCCCTTTCCAAGCTGGCTGTGCCCTGTCCGTCCCGCAGGTCTCCTGGGATGTCTGTCCCCTGGGCCCCCAGGGTGCCCCCACACTGCAGAGCTGCCAAAGCTGCTTTAGGGGCAGGGATTTTATTGTGTCTGGTGGGTTCTGGAGAGCCACAGTGCAGCCCCAAGCTTGGCTTTCGAGAGTCACACGGGGCAGGTGTGCAACCTGCTGGAAGCCTCTGCAGGGTTGGGGGAGCCCTGATCCCACAGAAACAGGCTGGAAGAGCTGGGGGTGCTCACCTGGAGAAGAGAAGGCTCCAGGGAGACCTCAGAGCCCCTGCCAGGGCCTAAAGGGGCTCCAGGAGAGCTGGAGAGGGACTGGGGACAAGGGCCTGGAGTACCAGGACACAGGGAATGGCTTCCCACTGCCAGAGGGCAGGGTTAGATGGGATATTGGGAAGGAATTGTTCCCTGTGAGGCTGGAGAGGCCCTGGCACAGGGTGCCCAGAGAAGCTGTGGCTACCCCTGGATCCCTGGCAGTGTCCAAGGCCAGGTTGGACAGGGCTTGGAGCACCCTGGGACAGTGGAAGGTGGCCCTGCCCGTGGCAGGGGGTGGAATGGGATGAGCTTTAAGGTCCCCTCCATCCCAGCCATTCTGGGATCCTACGAAAAGCTGCAGTGGTTCGGTGTTTTCGGCAAAAGCTGTTGAGTTAAATCACCCTGAGCTGCTGCAGGAACGCTTTTACTGAGGTGAAGAGGGATTGGGTTTAAACCCAATCTCAGTTCAGGGGGAGATGGGAGGCTGCTCTTACTGGGCAAAAGCCTGCAAGTGTTGCCCGAATTTATTGCGGGTGTTTGAGGCAGCCCGTGGTTCTGGGTTGGAAGCCAAAGCTTGCATGGGAAAACTGGGATTTACAGCGGGAGTCCCTCATCCCTTCCTGGAGCTCAGCTCGGGCCGTGCGAGCGCTGCAGCTTCTCAGCAGCGAGGCACCGCTGCCATCTGCTGTCCCCGGGCTGCGGTGTCACCCCGGCCCTGGCACGGCCCCGGGCACAGCGACACAGCCAAGGGGCTCCGCCGTCCCCAGGGAACGCGCTCTGTGTCGCAGAACCTGGAGCGCGGGGCTGGGGGAGCTGGAAAGGGGCTCAGCTGGAGAAAAGGAGGCTCAGGGGGGCCCTTGTGGCTCTGCACAAGTCCCTGACAGGAGGGGACAGCCGGGGGGGTCGGGCTCTGCTCGCAGGGAACAGGGACAGGAGGAGAGGGGACGGCCTCAGGCTGGGCCAGGGGAGGCTCAGGGTGGACATCAGCAGGAATTTCCCCATGGAAAGGGTGCTCAGGCCGGGGCAGGGGCTGCCCGGGGAGGTTTGGAGTCTCCATCCCTGGAGGGGCCCAAGGAAGGCCAGGACGTGGCCCTCAGGGCTTTGGGCTGGGGACAAGGTGGGCATCGGGCACAGTCTCAGAGCTCTTTTCCCACCTCAGTGATTCCGTGTGAATCCCAGACTGGTCTGGGTTGGAAAAGCCCATCCTCTGCCCCGGGCAGTGCCCCAGGCTCAGAGCTGGAGCTCGGTGAGTCCAGGCAGGGTTTCTCTGCTCCCGCCAGGACTCAGCAAATGTTCCCCAGTTTTCTCCCCTGGCTCTGACACGGCTGAGCCCCCCTGCCCTGCCCTGCCCCGCTCCGGGGCCCTCCAGGAGAATTCCAGGGTCCCTTCCCCCCGGGCTGTGTGAGGGGAATGGCCCGAGCGAGCAGAAGGCTGTGAGGGACGCACCGGGAGCAGGGCTGTGACACGGGCGGGGGCTGCCGGCCCCGGGAGCGGGGCTGATGCACCTGCAGGCCCGAGCTGGGAATGTGTGTGTAGGAAGGCATTTCTGCAGGGCAGGGAGGGGCTGACGGCCCGAGGGGCTGCGACACGGCTGGGAAGGGGCTGAGGAGCGGGAGAGGCTCCAGTGTGGAACGGAGCGGCTGCAATCAGCCGGGGGGTGGCAACAAGGAGCTCAACTGCTGCACTTCACGGTCCAGGTGATACAGGAAGTGCAATATCCCACGGTTCTGGTATTATTTTTCCATGATTTCCCAGTTTATTATTTGTACTTCCACTGATCTGAACCCCCTCCTTCTCCGCTTGCTGATTAAAAGGTGATGATTTTACTGTGGAGCTTTGGAACAGGGAGACAGGAAGATGTTCCAGGTTCGGTGTCTGCACAAAGCCTGAGGGAGGGAGAAGAGTTCTCCTGTTCTTTCTCTGGAGAACACAACCCACAGCAGAGAAAAAGGGCAAGTAGAACTCCAGACCTGGTCACTGTCCCGGCTAGGAATGATTAAACAAACTCTCCAAGCAGCCCAGGAGTTGATTGGATTAAAAAAAGTGTATTGGATGCCCAATACAAAATAATAAACATGAAGTTATTAAAAAAAGCCATAGAGGATACAGCAAATACTACAGAAAAGCAAAAAAAATCATACAGAAAGGTCGACATCTACAGCAGTCTTTGAAATCCTTCTACATGAGAGTCATAAAACAATGTACAGGTTTGGTTTGTTCCTTTTCCCCACACGTCCGAGGGAAGCGGTCACTGCACAGCTGGACCATGACACTACGAGGATACACAATGTTCCGAAGGTAAAGTCACAGGGGATGTAAGAAAACGTAGCATTAAAATGTGAAAAAGTGCAATACAGATTGTACACTGAATCGAATAAATGTTTTTTCTTTTTTTTTTTTTCAGTTTAACCTTAAAAAACCAACTTTGAACAGTTGTTTTATCATTAAAAATATTCCCCCTCCCCAAATTCAATGACAATATTAACATTCATGGTGTTCTACATCAGGAATATTCACAAAGGCCCCCAGCTGGGAATACTGTGTCTGTAGGATGGCATTTCTTTGGGTACAGGTAAAAAATAGGCAAAGGAAAAGGTCCACGCCCTCCTTTCAGGCCGGGGGTGGGTTTTATTCTTTAAATACATGTTCTGTAGCTTATTTTGCCCTGAATTGTACTGATTAAAAGTCCAAACGTTAATTAGCCAGGTGGCCCATGGTGCTCCAATCTATTTAATTCCCTCCCCTCCCTCGATAATAAATAAATGCAGGAAATGTCCCAGAAATGACAACACAGAGTCCAGGAAAAGAAAGGAAGTGACCCCACCCCAAATCCCTGCTCCCCCTGGGGATTCTGTGGCTCTCCCTTCTCCCAGTGCCAGGACTGGGAGCTTCAGTTCCAGGTCAAGGGACACTGGGAAGCAAAGGAAGCAAAGTTCTCTTTGCCATTCCAGTGGAAGTCACAGCATTTCCCCTGGTGGAGGCACAGAGGGGCCTGAGCTCCCCACATCCCAAATCCCAGCCCCTGAACCATCAGAAGTTTGGGATTCCTTTTATCCTGGGAGTGAAATTGCACAGGAGTTCACTGGCAGCTGATTTTTCTCATTTTACTGAACTCCAGGCAAGCACACCAAGAGAGAAGGAAAATCCCTCTTTCCTCCTGCCCGGAGCTCCCTGTTCCCTCTGCTCCCTTTCCAGATGGGTCTGCGCACAGCACCCGAGCCACCAACACTGGGTTTATTTTCACGGGGCTTCCAAAGTGTAAAAAACCACATTTTGGCCTTGTTTTGTGTCCGAGGAATCCTTCAGAGCAGGATTCCCGTTGGGATGGCCGGGGACCGGGCCCCTGCTGCAGGACCCTGTGGGCACTCAGTGCTCTCCAGGCAGGATCTGGGGTGCTTGGAATGGGAAGATCCCGAAGTTCTCCGAGCCCAGGGGGCTCAGCCCCAGCCCTGCAGCCTGGCCGAGCTCCCACTCTGCACTTCCAAGGCTCCTGATCCATCTTCAAACCAACAACAACAAAACGGCTGCCAAAAGAAGCTTCCTGTAGGGTCACTGAAACAGGAGAACCCCAGTTCCCCAGAATGTTCCTGAAGGACTCTCCCTGCATCCACTGACCACACACACAGCACAGCTGAAGATGTTCCCGTGTCCTTCAGTCTTCCCGGTCACTGGAAAAAGACAGGAAAACAACAGGAATGAACCCTCCCCGGGATCCCCTCCCCTTCCCCAGCTACTTCTCCCCCCACTCAAAATATTGAAACTGCACAAAAAGCGACAGACAAGGCTCTCCAATTACACCTCAACTCAAACAGACCGGGAATCTCACAGTGATGAGAGGAGAAAGTCAGGCTTTTAATAATTATATAAAAATAATAAAAAAAGCTTACAAAGAGCAGTGCAGCATCCCAAAAGGCCATGGATTAACTGCCAGAAGGGGACGTAATTATACGCAGAATAAAAAACAGAACAGAACAACCCACACTGGCAATGAATTTTCATACACAATAGAACAAGCAGTCAAACCTCAGCCTAGGCTGTGGAAAACAACAGTTTCTCCCTTTTTTTTTTTATTACAATATTTTTTTCCTTTTTATAAAAAAAGATAAAATAAAAACACAAATAAAATTGTACATAAATGCCAATGTCCAACACTGAAAAGGCAGGGCAATCACACCACTGAGACAAAACCTGACCAGAAAAAAACTAACGGCGAGTCCACTTTGCTTTGCTTTTGTCCTGCTGGGTCCCAGCCTGGCTGGCGTGGCCCATCCTGCCGGGTGCTGCTGGAATCCCGCGTGGCTGCGCTGCAGGACAAGGGGTGACACTCGGGTCACCTCTGGCTGGTTCCTCTCCTCCTCCCTCCATTGCTCTCATGTGCTGTCCCTCTTTCTGCTTGGTTTTTTGTTTTTTTTTTCTCTTTTTTTTTTTTGCTTTAGTTTTTCCTCTGTACAATTCCTTGTGTTCCAAGGCTGAGTCCGAGACTGGCGGCGGGTCTGGAGTCACGGCCGGGCGGTCACGCCGTGGTGATGGCGTTGAGGTCCTTCATGAGTCCTTCCAGGTGGGCCATTTCTTTGGTCAGCTCGTCCGGCTCGTAGCTCTGCAGACAGGGAGAGGGTCACTCACACAGAGCTGGGGTGAGCAGGAGCCCTGGGAATGGGCACTCTCTGGGAAAGGGGCACTCTCTGGGAAACGGGCACTCGCTGGGAAAGGGGCACTCACACTGTGCTGGGGTGAGCAGGAGCCCCGGGAACTGGCACTCATGGGGAATGGGCACTCATTGGGAAAGGGGCACTCGCTGGGAAAGGGACACACACAGAGCTGGGGCTGCCCCTGGGAATGGGCTCTCCCTGGTGCAGGTCCTGGCCCCGACTCGGGATGAGCACAAGTGGGTTTACTGACCATTACACCAGTTAATATTGTGACAGATCCCTCTTTTTCCAGTGCAGCTCTCTGGGCAGTTGTGGCTCCTCTGACCAAGCCCTGTTTCCCTGTCTCAATCCCTGCCTTTGAACCAGAGCAGGAAGTTGAGAAGAATCTTCCCAGCTTAACAGGAAAAAAGGTCAAAAGAATCACTTGGACAAAGCTGTTTTGGGATCAGGGTGGTTGCTAAACCCACACATTTTTAGGCTCAGCTGTCTGGTTTCTGTCACCACTGTGGACAGACACCGTGGCCTGGCTCATCTCCAAACCTTTCCTGACCAAGTCCTTCACACACGAACCGCCTCCTTCATTGCAACAGCAAAGAACTTGCAGTTTACCAAACCTCTGCATCGTGCCAGCAAAGTCATCCCCAACACATTCTCTGCCAGCTCCTGACGGGGATAAAGAGCAGCAGCTGGAAGTAAACTCACTCCTCACACTCATTCCTACAGGTTCTCCTTAAACCCAGAATCGATTCAAATCACTACCCAGCCCTAAACCCCATATTTCAACTCGTAATTTACATTTTAGGACTCAAAGCTGAACCAGTAGTTTAATTTAACCAGTTTTTTGTGCTGACTCTACCTTGCACTACTAAATTAATGAAAAAAGGTATTAATGGCTCTATTTAAATATCACAAATTTGCCGAGGAATATGGGTTTGGTACTGACCAAACAAAAGGAATAAAGCAGGAGTGACAGAAGGACAAAAGGGCACCACATCAAGTTTCCAGAGCAGCACACACAGAAATAAAATCAGGAGAGTAAAGAACACGTGATAAAAGAAAAGACAATGAGGAAAAAAAGAAAAATCCATTCCCAGTGAGCATTTCCTGTGGCAGGGAATATTTGTATTAACAGGTGACACAATGGCCACAGGAGCAACTCCTTGGCTCGCAGTCCGAAAGGAAAATTCCAGTGCCGCAAAACATTCCTTAAAGGCTGCTTCCAAAGGAGCGCAACAGCTGGCTGCACCTTTCCCCAAGGTCAGGAAACTTTCCTGTGGGAATTTACAAAAGTATTTGGGATGATGGCTCAGAGCACAATGACATTAACGCCACGTGTTCCGTGTGCAGTGACACCAGGAACGCTCTGCAGGGCTTGGAATGGCACTGGGAACGCTCTGCAGAGCTCGGGAATGGCACTGGGAATGCTCTGCAGGGGTTGGGAATGGCACGGGGAACGCTCTGCAGAGCTCGGGAATGGCACTGGGAATGCTCTGCAGGGGTTGGGAATGGCACGGGGAACGCTCTGCAGAGCTCGGGAATGGCACTGGGAATGCTCTGCAGGGGTTGGGAATGGCACGGGGAACGCTCTGCAGAGCTCGGGAATGGCACTGGGAATGCTCTGCAGGGGTTGGGAATGGCACGGGGAACGCTCTGCAGAGCTCGGGAATGGCACTGGGAATGCTCTGCAGGGGTTGGGAATGGCACGGGGAACGCTCTGCAGAGCTCGGGAATGGCACTGGGAATGCTCTGCAGGGGTTGGGAATGGCACGGGGAACGCTCTGCAGAGCTCGGGAATGGCACTGGGAATGCTCTGCAGGGGTTGGGAATGGCACGGGGAACGCTCTGCAGAGCTCGGGAATGGCACTGGGAATGCTCTGCAGGGGTTGGGAATGGCACGGGGAACGCTCTGCAGAGCTCGGGAATGGCACTGGGAATGCTCTGCAGGGGTTGGGAATGGCACGGGGAACGCTCTGCAGAGCTCGGGAATGGCACTGGGAATGCTCTGCAGGGGTTGGGAATGGCACGGGGAACGCTCTGCAGAGCTCGGGAATGGCACTGGGAATGCTCTGCAGGGGTTGGGAATGGCACGGGGAACGCTCTGCAGAGCTCGGGAATGGCACTGGGAATGCTCTGCAGGGGTTGGGAATGGCACGGGGAACGCTCTGCAGAGCTCGGGAATGGCACTGGGAATGCTCTGCAGGGGTTGGGAATGGCACGGGGAACGCTCTGCAGAGCTCGGGAATGGCACTGGGAATGCTCTGCAGGGGTTGGGAATGGCACGGGGAACGCTCTGCAGAGCTCGGGAATGGCACTGGGAATGCTCTGCAGGGGTTGGGAATGGCACGGGGAACGCTCTGCAGAGCTCGGGAATGGCACTGGGAATGCTCTGCAGGGGTTGGGAATGGCACGGGGAACGCTCTGCAGAGCTCGGGAATGGCACTGGGAATGCTCTGCAGGGGTTGGGAATGGCACGGGGAACGCTCTGCAGAGCTCGGGAATGGCACTGGGAATGCTCTGCAGGGGTTGGGAATGGCACGGGGAACGCTCTGCAGAGCTCGGGAATGGCACTGGGAATGCTCTGCAGGGGTTGGGAATGGCACGGGGAACGCTCTGCAGAGCTCGGGAATGGCACTGGGAATGCTCTGCAGGGGTTGGGAATGGCACGGGGAACGCTCTGCAGAGCTCGGGAATGGCACTGGGAACGCTCTGCAGAGCAGGGGAAGCTGCAGCAGCCGGGCTCAGCAGGACCCTCCCTGCGGGAAGTGCTTCCCTCCAGGCTCTCTCAGGATTCCCGGGCAGTGGAGCCCCGAGCCCCACTCCCCTGTGCCAGGGAAGGTGCCGGAGCAGAATCCCCACAGAGCCCCGGCTGCAAGCCCTGCCAGCCCGGGCAGGGGCACCTACGCTCTCCGAGTCCTCCAGCATCCGCGTGGTCTCCTGCATCTCGGGGGCGCTGGGCACCACCACGGGCATGGGTGGCCGAGTCCTGCCCAAGGTGCCGATGGACGCCGTCTTCACCGCGTGCACGGGGTGCCCGGGAGCTGCAGAGGGTTGGGACACGGTCAGCTCGGGTCACTGGGCCTGCTACAGTAAGGACAGGGGGAATGGCTTCCCACTGCCAGGGATAGGTGGGATACTGGGGAGGAATTCTGCCCCTTGGGGGAGGTGAGGCCCTGGCACAGGGTGCCCAGAGCAGCTGTGGCTGCCCCTGGATCCCTGGCAGTGCCCCAGGCCAGGCTGGACACTGGGGCTTGGAATCACCTGGGATAGTGGGAGATGTCCCTGCCCATGGCCGGGGTGGGACTGGATGAGCTTCCAAGCTCCCTTCCCACCCAAACCAGTCTGGGATGATTCTATGAAGGAAAAGGAATCTCAGGAGAAAAGGAGTGCTTGGATTGCGATGTGTTGGATTTGAATTTTGTCTTATTTATGTACAGAAAACGACACCAACAAAACCCACCCCAGCCTCTGCCGTATTTCCTTTGCTGCCCACCTCCCCCCTCCCTCTGTTCCCGAAATCCCTCACCTTGCTGTGTCAGCAGGGGGGTGCTGGGCAGGGCGGGGTCGAAGGGGCCCCCGGCGGGGGGCACGGCAGGCACGGCAAAGCTCTTGAGGGGGTGCGAGGGGCGCACGTGGGCCGTGGGGGGGCCCTGGGGCTCCTCCTCCGAGGGCAGGAACGGCCCCTCGGGCTCCGACAGCTCCGCGCTGGGCACGGCCGCGGCCGCCGGCATCGTGTCCGTGCTGGGCGTGTTCCGGACGGACTCTGCAACACACACACCCCAACAGGGTTATTCCCCACCGGGATGGCTCCGAGGCCACCGGGACACAGCACCTACTCCTCACTGGGATGGCTCCGGGGCCACAGCAGCTCCTCCCAGGGCACGGTGTCTGCAGGGAATGACCCCATGGCCCACTCTGAGGTGACCATCGGCTGAATGGGAACAAAACGAGCTGAGAGCTGAGTGATTCCTCCTCTCCAGCAGCACCACATCAGCACATGTGGCTCCATGTTCCAATCCTCAGACAAACAGCACAGAACACGAATCTGCAGCCTTCTTTTACCCCAGAACTGGCATTTTTAACTAGGAATGCTTCAAGCACACAGCACTGCAGTGGGCACAGAGGACCCACACTCATGGAATGGTTTGGGCTGGAATGGACCTTGCAGCCTCAGGAACTGTTTTCATAAGGAAACACCACTTTTGGCTGTGACACTTTAAAATGCTGACCTTAAAGTAAAGAAGCTCAGAGTTCACTTCATCCCAACACATTACCCACGCGCACATTTAGCAATACCATTGCTTTGGAATTTTTCAGAGCTCTGGAGACTTTAGTGCTCTCCAAAACTACTGCAAATGATTCTGACCAAGCCTGGAAGTGCTGCGTGGAAATCACTCCCGTTCTGTGTGCCCCCATTCTCGGTAGCCAAGCCTGGACTTTCCTCCCCTCTTGGTTTCAAATTATATTTATCAGGGGAAAAGCTATCCTACGAAGCAGCTCAGATTTATCCTGACGTTTCAGACTCCAGGGCCAGAGGCTTTAGCAGGAGGAATCCCCCTGTTCGGAGCTGTGTATAGAACATTAAACCCCCTTTTCCAAGGACACCATCACGGATGTCAAGGATCAGTATCTGACCTACCCAGGAAAATCCAGCCCATCCAAGATTCTGTCTGTACCTAAACCATCCCTCACGGAACCCCACAGAGGAGACTGACCGAGCTTCAGGCTCCGATTTCCAGGTGTCTCCCTTACTGTTCCACAAAGCAGCACCTCCCTGAGGTTGGTCTCTCACCTGTGGAGTCGGCCCTGTCCGAATGGGACATGGCAGAGCCCAGGGGCCACGGGCCGAGCTGGTGGTGCAGGAAGCTGCGGGTTGGAGAGGCGAGGCTGCCGGAGTGGAAATGGTGGTGAGGGGGGTCGAGGGAATGGATGGGATGAGCACTAATCACAGCTGTGGATGAACACAAGACAGAGAAACACTTAACACACACACACACACGACAGGCTGGGGACACCCCTCCCTGCTCCCTTCTCCCTGCTCCAGCAGGGAGCCAGACCCTCAGCTGATTTACAACCCAGCCTAAACTCCTGGGTCATCACACCTCAAACATGCTTAGGACAAAAAAAAATCACCCAATTACAGCTCCAAAAACTCTGCCACCAGCTCTTAACGCACAGCTTGATTCCAAGGAAAAGTTCAGAAGAAGAATAAAGAGAATACAGATTTATATACAGTATAAAGAGAAATGAGGTGTGTTAGACAAGAAACAGCCCTATGCTTCCCAATATCCTTCCAGAATTTCTGTATTCCAGGAGGCAAAGCAGGAAGTCACTAGGTACACCCCATTACTGCAAATCAGACTAAAGTGGCACAGTGAATTACCATAATTCAGTACCCAGGAGGTAAATAATAACTGCAAAATATTAATATATATATTAATATATATAAAATATATATATATATATAAAAATACATATAAAAATATAAAAAAAATAAATAATGCATCTGAATGCTCCAGCGGGTGGAAGGAAGCCATGGAAGGCTGTGCAGGCCCAGAGCTGGACACACGGAATGGTCCCAGTGCGGCTCACTGAGAAAAAGCCTCCCAGGGTGCCAGGGTGAGCTCCATGCCAAAAGGGCACCTGCAGACCCCACACCGATGTTCCCACTCCCATAAACCAGAGCCTGCAGCTGGAGGCCCTCGGAGCTTTCACAAACAGGATGCAGAGTCCAAGTGTCAAAGCCAAGCTCCAGCCTGAGGCACCAGCAGGCCTTCCACACCTTCCTCGAGCTCCCCTGCCCCTCAGCTGGGCCTGGTCTGTGCCCCCCAGGCAAGGCAGGAGCTGACAGAGAGGGAGAAGCAGCCAGGCTTGTCCAGAGCCTGGCACGGGACAGGGACCTGTCACACAGCCATGTCTGACACAGACCAGCTCCTGAGCAATTTAGTGTCAAACTGCATCCTCTGCTCCCTCCTCACACATGGGAAGCTGGGAGACAACACAGAGATCAGACTGCTGAGGGTAAAACCAAGAAACAAGATGCTACTCTTGGAAAAAGGTCACAGAACAAGAAAATTCACAAACTGAGCAATCAGGTCATCAGGACACTTGAAAAGATAGGTAGAGATCAAGAACACCAAGCCCTCAGTTCAGTTTTCAATTAAAGCAGAAAGAAAGTGGAAATGTAATGGCCTACTCTGAAAGAACTCCATAAAACACAGGGGTTGTGGCAGCAGTCACCTGGCTACAGGTGGAACACGATCACAGAGCTCAGGGAAGTCTAAAGCTCAGCCTGGCTGAGCTCAGTGTGATTTTGCCTCCCAATTCTGCCCCTGCACAGTAATTCCTGAGCTTCTCACTGGTGTCCTCACACAGCGTTTCAGTCTGGCTGTTCAGAGGCTCAGCCAAGTCCCTTTCCATCTTGGAGTCACTTGAAAACCATAGATATATTGTTTAGTTCTTAAAATATTTCATAAAAATAATTTTGGTATCAGAGAAGGGTCCCAGGGCAAAGAGGTCTCAAGCAGCTGAGAGTAAAGTCAGAGAAGGCTCTGAGAGCAGCAACTGCAGAGATAAAGGGGATGGTGACTGGTTGGGCTGGGAGGGGAAGACCAACCGTGGGGAACCTGACAGACATTCTAGCTCTCTCCAGCTCCTATGGAACAGCTGGACACCGGCAGAGTTCCAAGGGAATGACTACGAGAAGCAGCCAGGCCCACAGGCTGTCCCTGGAGAGCCCCAGACTGGGACAGACAGACCTGGACAAGCTCCTGCCCTCACCCCAGTACGGCCACTCCCGGTCCCTTCTAACGTGGCCTCACTCTGCCTGTGCCAGGAGGGGCTCAGGAGCCTTCCCTGAGCTGTTCCTGCTGCCCAGGACGGGATTTACTGGGAGCAGGGAGTTGCTCCAGCCGGAATTGGGGTGTTCACTTACGCTGAGGTGGCTGAGAATCAAAAGGCATCATCATCTTGGGCCTCATGCCCCTCCGTCCCGCCAGCGTGGACATGCTGTCCTCTGACTCGTGTCCTGAGGGGAAACAGCCACGTTATTCCTCTGCAGCCAGGGTCCCTGTGCTACCACAGCAGCATTCCAACACTCCTCCCTTTGTTCCTGTTCCCAGGCAGGTCTGGAGCCACCAGTGACACAAACAGCCCTTCCCCCCTTCGCTGGAAGGTGGGAGGAGAACAGTGAGGGTGAGGGTTTTTGGGCACTGCAGAAACTCTCCAGGCCCCAGTGCAAAGTTCTGGCAGTGGTTCAGCTCTGGGCTGAAAGGTCAGACACAACTCCAGTGGTTTAATATGAAGTGAGATGATCTTCCCATTACTAATCAGTATCTACCAAGAGAAAGTAATGATTTAACTCTTGGATGCTCCATTTCCTCACTAAAACACGTGATCCAACCTCTTCAGAGTCCTGGAAACCAGGAACAAACCCAATTCACTACTCGGAAAATAAGAACAAAAAAAAACCCCTAAATCATCTCTCAATAAAGCAATTTCACCAGGCACAGTAAAATGCATTTCACTCCTCGTGGCCGCTCACCTCTGTAGGAATTCCGCCGTTGATGGATATTGCTGTCCATGGAATTATCCACCGGAGTGATGTCCTGGGAGTTGCGAGGGATCGGGGTGTCTGTCATGATGGGATTGGGATCTGGGGATTTATCAATGGGTTTGAGCTCCAGCCTCTCGTGATGGATCCAGAGGTCGGGAGGTTTGACATCTTTGGAGTTGCCCTTGTACTTGTGGGAGCCATTCACGGATTTGCAGGCGGCTCGTTTCCTGGAAGGAGAGCAAAGGAGATGTTCTCCACTTGTTGGAAAAGCAACTTTTCCCCGGGATTTCCCTCAGATCTTGCATCCAGCTGGGCACAAGTTTCCCACTGGGCAGGGAGCTCTGAATTTTGCACACAAGCTCCACAGACACCTCAAAGCACATCCTGAACTCGGGAATTTGTCTCCGATGGTACCCCACGTGCAGCCCTGGCTCTGCAGCCCAGCCTCGTTAACAAGAATTAAGTTTGCAGAAATTCTGGTTATTAAGAGGATATTCCAGTGCTGTGCCCATATCCCGGGCTCACCAAACTCCAGCAGCAGCTGGAGGAGGAGGTGCAGACAGCCAGTTATCCAAAGGGGATGGGAACACAGTATTAATGACAGGAACGCTCCTTCCAGCCCCGCTCAGGCTGGACACATCCCACTGGGGAGGTTCCCACTGTGCTGGGCAGCAGCAGCAAACCACGGTGAGGCAGAGATTTGGGGTGGCAGAATTTTGGGAAAGCAAAATGCAGGTTCCAGCACTCCCTCCACACTGACTCCTCACTTTGGGCCACGGCAGAGCTGGAGGAGGGGTCCCTCTGGGAGCAGAGTTCCTGGGAATGGCTCAGACATGGATAAATGTCACTGACAGAGCCCCTGGCAGGGGTGACTCCCACGTCCTGCTCCCACTGGAGCTACTGAGTGACAGGGATCAGTTATTCCCTGGCCGAGGGCACTCAGAAATTGAGGTTTCACAGGGTAATTTCTGCCCTGAAAATAAAACACATCTTGTGGCACTGGCCCATCCCTGCTGCCCTCTGCCGAGCACAGCCCCAGCTGCCAGGTGTGCCAGGCCAGCTCCTCCATCCCTGCTCCCTCTCCTGCGGCTCTGCACGATGGTCCTGCTGCAGAGAGCAAGTGCAGATTATCCAAGCCTGGCTTTTCATCACTTCCTTATAAGTCTGTTTTGCGTAACAGCATCTTTTCAGACTTCAAAGACAGCTCTGGTGTTCCAAAGAACACGCAGAGAGACCCTGCAGGAGCCCCTAAGTGCTGCAGCATTAATGCAGATGCTCTAAGGAGGGAAGAATTCAGGTACAAACAGCGGGATTTTGGAGCACTTTTCTAAGGAATGCAGCACCACATTCAGATTCCACTCCAGTGATCCTAATAAGAACTGGATATTGTCAAGCACAGCTCCTGCACTGAGCCCACAAATGCAGGAGTGAGGAGCTGCCTGAGCTCTCGAGTTCTCCCAGCTCCCAACGCATAGGCTGGCTCCAGTTTGGAAACGTTTCAATGACATTTCTCCTCAGGGGGTAAAGTTCAGACCCACCTGGAAGCACTGCCCTGGTTTGCAACTCTGGGACAGTGACAGGAAAACCAGAGCAGCAGCAGCACCTGCAGGCTGCAGGACTTACAAGGAATGAACTCTAAAGCATCCTAAAGAATTAAACATCAGGATTCACTGAGCCAGGCAGGGCCCAGCCCCCCAGCCCCGTTACTTTTTCTGGTGGGACGTGGTGCGGCGCGTGCAGAAGACGGCGACGATGACGACGATGATGATGGTGATGACGCCCACGGACACGATGATCACCAGCAGCATGTTGCTGTCCAGGGGGGACGTGGGGCTGCCATGGGGACTGTTACTGCCTGGGAGGGTTGGGAGGGGAGGAAAGGCTCATTGATTACACAGGAAAAGCAAGCAGTGCCCACCAAAGACACCTGGCATCCTGCAGATCAGCAGGAGGGGAGCGATCTCAGGAGAAGTGTTTGTTTCTCTGGCACTTGCCAACTGTTTCTGTACAATTGTTCATCTGGAAGTTGATTTGTAGATCCATTTCCAACTAAGTCTATAAAAATTTAAGTGCAACCTACTCAACTATCAGAAAACACTCACTCTAAGCAGGGTCAGCCGGGGATCCTGCTAACCTGCAGCACCACAGGCTCCCCTTGGAGCCAACAACCACTGGAATTGGATCAGGAGCCTCCCACGGCCACCTGGCTCTGAAGGAAACCCTTTATCCAACACTCAGGGAGCATTCCCTGAGGACAGGCCATCCCAGCACACAGCACTGACCAGGACAAGGAGCAGAGGAGGCTCTTCCTTCCTCAGCTGTCCCTGCAGAACTGATGTCCCCCTGCAGCAGCCATTTCACACCAGGCTGGGAGCAGCTCTGGTTGTGGAAATGCCACGGGAGCTCCCAGTTGCAGCAGGGACACCACGGCAGGAGTGTGGCAGGATTTCCTGAGCGGAACAGGGATCATCCCACGGAGCAGAAGCTCTAGAACTGCTGCTGGAGTATTCCCTGGCTGACCCCAAACTGGAACCAAACTGGGCCATGGAGAAGCTTTGCCTCACACTCACCTCCCAGCGGGGGTTTGTAGTCTGGGCCCAAGTCCACGGGGCGACTCCCCTTCCCGGCAGATCCCGAGGCTGGAAAGGTTGGACACAGAGGAATTTTACACACACAGACACAATTCAGCATCTCTGAGTCCTCCTTTAGAACCTCCCCAAGCCCCAGGAGCAGTTTTTCCCCTCCTTTTCTGTCCCTACAACACAATTTGGCTTTGCACAGCACCTGTTTCTCCAAGGAAAGAACCACTTCTCCAAAGGAGCTCTTTAATAGTTTCCCAGTTACTATTTTGCTAATTAAGCTCAGAAGCCTCTCCTAATTTCCTTTTAAAAACGATAATAAAGCCCATTTGCAGTAAGGCACAGGAACATGTTGAGGCAAACAGTTTTGCCACACTTGCACTGACAGTTCATCACCCCGGAACAGGAATTATCCAGCTGTCTTTTCCTAACACCCAACTCCAGCAGCTGAGGGAGACTGGAAATGGCTGGAGGATCCCAAGCACAGTAAATGTAACATGAAGGCCCTGCCTATCCATAAAAACTTGCTTTCAGCTCGTCCTCCCCGTTCTCTCCACAATTGCACCACAAGTGACAACAAAGCACCACAAGAACGGTTTGGATGAAACCTGAGGAAACAATCAATTAGTTACATCCAAACCTGGTCCTTCCACTCTGTGTTTTCATTAAAATGCACTACTGCAAAATTAATGACAAAACACTGGAGCAGGGGAGACATTCAGCAATGGTGTAAAGCATTCCTGCATTCCTCTGGTTACAGGAACCCAGAATATTTTGCACATTTTCACACTGTTCTACAAAAAAAACCCCCTCCAAAAACTCAGGCAGTGTGGCAGTTTCACAGCCAGGAGAAGGAGTTTTTCAGTTAAAAATCCCCTTTAATCAAGCAGTGATAAGTGTTAAAGGGTGTGTAACAAATGGAAACTGAACCTAAAACAAGAGCCTGTGAATTGGTCTCTGAAATAAAGACAAATTGCAAAGTCGGGCAGGGGCAGGGGCAGGGGCAGGGGCAGGGNGGTGTGTAACAAATGGAAACTGAACCTAAAACAAGAGCCTGTGAATTGGTCTCTGAAATAAAGACAAATTGCAAAGTCGGGCAGGGGCAGGGGCAGGGGCAGGGGCAGGGGCAGGGGCGGGGGCAGGGGCAGTGACTGAACCTGGGGAGGGAACAAGGAGAATGTTCTGTGCGTGCAGAGAGCAGCTGCAGCCTGCAGTGATGGAAAGGAAGCACTGCAGGACAAATGGGACACGGAAAGGACCCAGGGACCTGCCAGGATAGAGGGGACACGGCCCCAGGGTTCCCTTTTTGGGGACCAGTTATCCTGCAGCAGCAGAGACAGACTGGAACAGCATCAGACAGTTTATGTTCAATATATCTGTGTCTGTCGGGCCACTTAACCTGCCCTGGGAAGGTGGGAACCCCCAGATGGACTCTCTGAACCCCTGAGCCTGGTGCTGAGGAGCTGCTCCAGGCAGAGGAGCTGTGGGAGAGGGGGGAACATGAAGAGCCAGCAATATTTTAGGAGGGCAATCAGACACCCCGAGCATTTCTAGTGCAGCAGATGCAGCCCTAACGCAGTGAGGTGATGGAAAAGGGCATGGAGAGGAGATGGCACACACTTTACATCCATCCTCCTGTTCTATGGAAAACAGGTAAATTTTTTTTTCAAAAAGCTAAATGTCAGCCCATACACGTGGCTGGTAACAGTAACTATGCAGATACATAATGAGAGATCTATAAAATCTACTGCATTTAGGCTTCCAGGAAACGTCTGACAGAGTGCTGTGCAATGCTTTGTTAAAATAGCACCATAAAAAACCCATGTGGCACCTATTAACAAGATTAACAACAAATTAACTGATAAGAATGAGAATTGTTCACGAGGAATGTTTCCAAGGAGTTCTGCAAGGACCTGTGCTTGGCCAAGTGCAGCTCAATATCCTGGATAACACCATGAAGGAGAAGGGAATAACTGCCCTGAGGTCAGCAGGGGACATAAAATCAGGGGTAGGCAAGAGAGAAAATGCACAATGACCCCATGGAACCCAGGTCGTCCCTGACAAATTTAGGATGAAATTTAGGTACCCAGCCAAGGTGCTTCTCAGGACCCAACTCCTAAACTCACAAATCAACAGTTTAAACCTTTAAATGCATTCCAGGGAGCCCCATCTCTTATGCAGCGTGACCTATTTTCAGAACAGTTTAAGAGAGCATTGCTGGAATTGTTTTCCACTCAGCCTGTGAACCTCCACATTACAATCTATATAGACAGAACATTTTCACTGTGGGTGACTTCAGGATGGGTTTACTTGATCAGAGACCTTAATCTCTGCTTTAGGACGAGGCCAGTGCAACCACCTGAGAGCAACAGGCCCCGAGTTCTGACCAAGCTCTGTGCTCCAGAAGGGGCTGGGAAAACAGAATCGTGTGCTGTGTTCAGAAGGAAAACATTAAAGCAGGAAAAGAGAAAAAAGGACAGAACCATTAAGGGCAGAGATCCGATCCCATTCAGTTTTGCTCCCAGCCTGAGTGACTTGCTGGCTCTTTCCTGAAGGTTAATTTGGCAGTTCAGTGATGCTGTCACAGGGCAGCTCCTCAGCTCCTCTTCTGCACTTCCTCTGCCTTCCCCTTCCCTGTATTTCAGCTACTGCCACGACTGCAACTCTCCCAGTGTCCTTATAAGAATTCTCAAACAAAACTCTTGGCTTTGATGATTTATAAATAATAGGAAGTGATAAAAACTGATCATTACTAGGAGAACATGTTACTTTAGGATGTGACAGTGGCTGAAACGGGGTTGGAACGGGGAGAAACAGAAAACAGCAACTTCCACCTAAACTCTGTAACGTTCCCTGATTCCCTCCCGCTGCAGGCGAGCAGGACAATGACACTGGAGCATCTGCTTCCCACACCTCAGCCCCACCTCCAGGACATAGGGATGGGGATCCATTTACTCCCTGACTGCCCCTGCTACCAGCATTACTGGGTACAGGGTAAAAGCACATTTAATAAATTACTGCAAGTACCAGGCTGAGAAGCCAAGAGGAGCAGCTCCCTCAGAGCCCCTTCAGGATCTCTTTAATTGCATGTCTAAGCTGTTTGCCAATGGCCTTTTTAACTCATCCCTTCAGACTAATTCTCCCCGTTTTTATGGGGCTTGTAGGTTATTTGGAAGAAAGCAAGAAGAGCCCTGGGACATCCACCTTCTAATTTGACGTAGGAAGCTCAAAGCTCCCATTTTTCAAGCAAACATTTTAAAACCTTAAGGCTTTTAGGAGCCAGTGCTGGGCTCCTCAGGAGAGTCTGGGCTCCAAACGAGCTGACAGGCAGAATCTCTCCTGCACAGAGCTTTCCAGGGCTTCCCTGTCTTTATTATGGAACAAATCCTCACAAGCAGCACTGGTGCTAACCAGAATCCCTTTGATCTTCCACCCCCTCGTACGTGGGCAGGGATAGGTGGGCACCACTGGCTCCATCAATCCCACAGAAGGATTCAGCGCTGGCACAACCCCACGGCCCTTCCTGGGACATCTCCACAGAGAGCCCTTTCCATTCCTACCACCCATGCCCAGGACTTCCAGCTCTCCCCCTGTCAGCACAGCAGGAACTCGCCCGTTCCCAGTCGGAGCAGTAGGATCCTGTTCCACTTAGGAAATGTCACAGCACACAGACAGCGAAGCAGAACGGTGAGGGATGGAGAGAGAGAAATGTGGCTGTTCATTTACCTTGGTCATTGGGCATTTTATCTGAGGACTCAGCTTAGTGGGGCAAGCACAGGGAGGAAAAAACAAGAGACACATCACAAGGCTTGAAGGAGTGAGACAGAATTCCAAGTTCCCCACAGCACAGGGTACAGCTCTCGATTCTCAGCACTAAAACTCATGCGGAGAAGTGTCCAAGGCCAGGCTGGACAGGGCTTGGACAACGTGGGCTGGTGCAGGTGTCCCTGCCCACGGATGGGCTGTAAGGTCCCTCCCAACCCAAATCTATGGTAAGATTCTGTGATAATAAACTCATAACTTCGTTTTCCCAAGCTCTCTCATGTTTCACTCTTTACTACGTGCCCATCACCATCAGTTCCTGAATTAGGGGCCTGTTGCATCCCATGAGTTCCCACGGCACCACTGCATTCCCAGGAGCAGATGTGGCACACAGGACCTGGCCTTTCACCGCAGCCACCCCGGGTTTGGAACACCTGAACGGCCCAAAGGCCCCCCAGGCACTGTGGAACAGCCAATGAACCCGAGAGCTGAGCTCCAGCCACAGGGATCCGTGCCACGCAAGCCCAAGCCCATGGAAAATGCCCCTCCTGCCCTTCCCAGGAGCACGGCCCGTGCTCCTCAGCCCCGATGCCCCGCGGGGCCAGGGTACCTTTGGGGGTGCGGAACTGCACGGCCTCGGACATGGGCCCCATCCCCTTGGAGTTGCGGGCCTGGATCTTGAAGAAGTAGGGGGTGTCCAGGGTGAGCTCCTGGATCTGGTGCGTGAGCCTGTTGCCCACCACGGGCTCGATGACCCAGTCGTGGATCTCGGCGTTGACGTCCGTGCTGTAGTAGATGATGTACCCTGGGCAGGGGAAGAAGGACAGTTCCAGCCATACAGGGACAGGGAGCCACAGCAGCCCATGGAACATGTTCAGTTTGCCAGGGAAACCACCAGGGGCTTCCCGAGTGTGCTCTGACTTGGGCAAACACTGAAACCATGTTTGAATATCAGCCAGCCCTCCCATCTTCCCTCTGAACTGTTCAAAACAGACGGTAAGAGAAAAAAGCCATTTAAAATATCAAGGGTATTTCTGACCACTGTTCCCTGAGCATGGACAAATTCCTATTTCCATCCCTTTACCTATTCATAGAACAAATAAAGTGAAATAGAATAAAGCTGCCATTATCAAAACATCCTCAAAGAATTAATATATTATTTAAATTATGTTAAAACAACAAAACATTCTCATGCACAGCTAAACAACATGACATGATACCTTTTTATATATTGTTTATATATTTGTACCATTATTTATATCTATATCTAGGTTCAAGTATTTATTTTATATGTAACATATATGGAATATACTTTTTTATGTATCTATATATCTGTTACATGTATCTGTTATATATCTATATATCTGTAATATTTATATACATATATACAAAGTGATGCTAAAAGCATTGTAACAGTCCAGAGGCACAAGTACTGAATTAACTTTGGGGTGTCCTAATTAGTCAGCAGCTCTAACGATGCCCGAGCATGTGGGACCCAGGCCGGCCCAGCTCAGCATTCCATGCCCATCCCATCCCCAGCCAGGGAGACTGGAGCTGCAAAGCCGAGCATTCCTTGGACTGGGGGGCACGGAATGACATCACCACTCAGAATTCTGCCATCACTGACAGCACAGAGTGAGTTAATGAGTGATTAATTAGTGCCGGGCCCTCGGCCGGAACGGGTTGTTCCCACCAGAGGGCACTCGGGCCCCACATCCCAAAAACTGCTTGGGCTCTGGGAAAGGAGAGCTGGAGATGGGCTCTGGTGATGGGCACTGGGAAAGAGGAGCTGGAGATGGGAACTGGGAAAGGGGAACTGGAAATTGGCAAAGGGGAAAGAGGAGCTGGTGATGGGCTCTGGTGATGGGCTCTGGTGATGGGCGCTGGTGATGGGAGCTGGGAAAGGGGAGCTGATGCCTGCTGCACTCAGGCTTAGCCCTCAATCACCATTTTAGTTCATTTTCAAGTTGTTGACTGCTGCTTATGCAAAAGCTGATAAATACTGAACAGTTCTGTTCCAAGGGCTTCCTTCCCTGCAAAGGGGTTTTGGAGCTGGACAGTGGGACAATTTTGCCAGCCCTGCACAGGTCAATGCTGCTCTCTGTAGTGGCCTCCCCTCCCTCGGCTGTGCCCCAGCGTGAGACATTTGTGCCCCTCACTGGCAGCCAAACCCCTCCACCAAAGGCTCCTGTGTCTCCAGTCAATCCTCCTTTCCCATGGAGAGGAAACATTTTGCTGCCTTTTCCCAGTGATTTGATCAGTTTTAGTCTCCTGTCCGAAGCCTGGGCTCCAGTCCTGCCCCATCAGGTGCTGTCCCAGGTTTGATTCTGCACCGTGGTTAATTCTGAGCTCAGACCCAAAACTAGATGCTGCAAACAACATGCCGTTAAAATCTGATTTCAGCTTTAAAAAAATTAAAATTGAAATGGATTATTTCAGAAAGCCCTTCTAAATGGGAATCCAAACAGAAATTATAGAAGGGAATCAGTAATTATTACTTTCTGAAAAGTCATTTATCCTACGTGGCCGTGATGCAGTTAAGGGCAAATAACAGTTTATTCCTAATGGTTCTGTCAGGGAAATAAGAAACTGCCCTGAAGTCTGTTCTGTGACACAAAAATGCCACAAAGATGACAAGGAGCACTGGCATGGCTTCTCCTAAATAAACCTCTGATGGGTCAGAGGCACTGGGGATAATCAGTGGAGGCCTGCTACTAGAACAGCACAAGCAAAGGTTATGGAGATATTTAAACTTCCAACTGGATCTCTGATTCCCCTTCCATCTCCCGCTGCAGTTAGTTTAGATCTGAATACATTCTGATGAGGTACAGAAGTAAACAGTGACTGCGAGCTACTGCAGAGGTTGGCAAAGCAGACGTGGGCAGCCCCAGAGCCGGGTCCCTCCTTCCCACCTGTGATTTTGCCGTTGGCCTCGGAGGGCGGCTGCCAGTTGACGATGATGGTGCGGGGTTTGCCCTCCTTGCTCACCACGGTCACGTCCTTGGGGGGCGAGGTTGGCACTGGAACACAAACCCAGAGTGTCAGCAACGACTGCCCTGTCACACCAGAGGAACACCCCTCAGGGCCCTGGATGGAACACAATTGTATCTGGGTTATTCTCTTTACTTGTGTAACTCCCCCCTCCTGTGGTGTCTCACTGATTCACCCCCTCACTGGCCAATGCCATCGAGTGTCAGCGCCTCCGCCCCATATGGAGTTCCCCCTTCCCAGAGCACTTCTGGCACCAGATGTGATCCATGACTGAGCGTCCTCAAAAGCCTGGACAACCGGGGCCAAGGACTTCTCACCTGAGTTTCTTCAGCCATCAGAAAAATCACACAAACTTGTGAAAGATACATTTATATAAGCAGGCATCTGAAATATCTCCCTGTTTCCAGGTTTATGGTGGGACTGAGACCCAGAAGTGCCCCTGTGCACTTAAATCCCAATCAGCACAGTAAATCCACCAGCAGCTTAGAATTATACCAGCCTGGAATGGTTTGGGTGGGAATGGACCTTAAAGCCCATCTCATCCCACCCCCTGCCATGGGCAGGGACACCTTCCACTAGCCCAGAGTGCTCCAAGCCCCATCCAGCCTGGCCCTGGACACTTCCAGGGATCCAGGGGCAGCCACAGCTGCTCTGGGGAACAATCTCTGGGCAAACCTGTAATGGCTGATTGACCTTCTGAAGAATGATCTGTAATTTGGAAGGAATCTGCACCTCAGAGGTGTTTGAAATGCAGAAGTATTTGCTGAGCACAACTGGCCAACCCTTTTCCTTGGGTTACCAGAGAGCAGCACTGAGGGAAAGAAAGGAGGGGAGAGTTTTCCTTCTCCCATCAGCCTCTCCTGACAAAAATCCAGGAAACGGCAAGAATTGCTCCAGCCGAAAACTGAAATCCTTGCTCTGAACTGGAGCCTCCAGAGGGCACTGACCATCCCTGCAGTGCCACATCCTGAAATCCAGGAGGCTTCTGAGGGGGCAACCTGCAGTAAATCCACCTTGGGTATTTAATACAACCACAGCAACATGGAACTTCCTGCATTTCCAGAGCTTTATGGACGTGACCTATTAGAAATCCATCCATAAATCCTTTGGGATGGGCACCAATTATCCCTGTGACGAAGAGCTGGAAACCAGGACAACCAAAGCTCAAAAGTTATTGTAACTATTGCCCCAAATATGTAAAAGCAGGATTCAGAGGAAACAAAAAGAGAAAAATCAGGAGTAGCCCATAGGAGATAGGGAATTCACAGAAAACACAGAGCCCAGAATTTTCTTTTTAGGAGCAAGTCCTACACAACTACTCAGGAGTATCCCAAAATAATGAGCCACTCACTCAGGAATTTGGCCAGCACTAAAAATCACAAGATCTGTTATGAGAAAATATATTTAACCTTTTTTTTAAATTTCTGTTTTAAATTTTCTCCCTAGCTCCCCAGATTTTGGGTCATATTTGCAAATATTCCTCACAACTACTTCAACCTGACCTTTCTTATTTAAATGCACTGAGCCTTCCTGCATTGTGCCCTTTCTCAGGGGCTTTGTGAGTGCCAAATTCTCTTTAAAAACTTTATTTGTGCAACTTTTGCAGTCCCTGCACTCAGAGCAGAGCTATGGCTGAGGATTGAACACGTGTCAGCAGAAATACCAAACGGAGTGTTTAATGTGGGCTGGGAATAGTGGGATGGGAGAGGAGCCCCAGTCCAGAGCTGGCCACACATCATGGAATTCCCACCCAAAACCACGACAATGTTTTCAAAAGCAACTGAAGCTCACTGGGACTTCAGAGTAAGTTCAGAGAGTTCAGACTTTATCCTGAGTTTGCTTTTTCTTAAACAGAAATTATAGAATTTCTCTGAGAGAGTATGTGGGATATCTCAGAGTACCTCTCACTAATTCTGTGCATGTGTTGGGGGTTTTAGGAGTTCTTTTTTTTGTTTGTTTGCTCCTTTCTTTCCCTCTTAAAAGAATTTTTTCCCCATGCTAAGGGACAATTGCTGGATGCTTAAGAGAAACAAAGGACCTGGCCACGGGAGGGGGAGGCCAGCTTGTCCTGTTTTACTTTTTTCCTTCTCTGGTGGGGGAGCAGATGCCGCGAGATTTGAACTGAGAAAAAGGGTTGGGTACAGTGCCTAGGCTCTTCTTTTTTTCCGGCGTTCGGAGGGGAAGGAGAGGCTGCAGCCGCTGTAGGGAGAACTCACCGTCACTGCGGGGTCCTGCCGTCTGCTGCCTTCCTTTCTACCGTGAGTGGAGTTTGCTCGCTGGAGCAGCCGTTTGCACAGGGACCCTTTCACCATCTGCTGGGTGCCTCAGGGGGCCCGGGACCCCAAGCCCGCCTTCCCCTGCTCTAGCGGGAGGCAGCTGCCCTGCCTCCGCCGTTCCTC
>VZTD01003696.1:133744-173372 GCA_013397725.1 Rhagologus leucostigma | reverse complement strand
CACCGGGAGCCGCCAGCGCCCCTGCCGGCCGTGAGCGGAACTGCACCGAAGGGGAACGGGCCCGACAGCCGAGAGAGGCTGCACTGGGTTCTGGTTCTGTTTGTTGTTACTGCCATAGTTATTGGTGTTTTGTTTGCCTTGCTATATATCTATATATCTATATATCCAAGTAAAGAACTGTTATTCCCGTTCCTCATGCTGTTGCCTGAAAGCCCCTTAATTTCAAAATTATAGTAATTTGGAGGGAAGGGGGTTACATTCTCCATTCCAAGGGAGGCTCCTGCCTTCCTTAGAAGAAACCTGTCTTTCAAACCTAGACAGCATGTTTGTATTTCAATTTAGCAGGAGTACTCTGGGCTCATTTGGATGGGCTTTTTGTCCTCCACAGTCCACCTGAAGAGAAACCTAAGCATAATAAGCAGTAAATTTAATTGCCCAAAGTTCATTTAACACTGCAGGATAAGAGGAGCTAATGAGGGGCAGGTCGGGGAGAGGGCCTGGCCCTCAGTCACTTCTCGGGCCCGAGTTTTTCCTGGCAGCTACAAACCTTCCTCTGTTCTGCACTGAACAGGAATTTAGGGCTCATTTGGATGTCTCCATTCCTACTGTGATTTTTTTGTCTTCATTTGCCTCATGCACCTTCTCACTCTGTAACGATTATCATCACGTTTAATTATTATTTGCTGAAGTGTTTTCTTTGTATTTGCTGTTAATGTGCTTTTTGTGAGACTTTCCTCTCTCCTGCCCATAAACTGTGGTACATTATTCATGACTTCTCTGTAATTTGATGTAAATTCTCCTGCAATCATCCCTCGGAATTTTGAAGTATGTTGTTGTTTTTCAATCAGAATTTCTGACTGAACTATTCAGACCCCCCCAGCAAGTGCTAATCAGCACAGCCATTTCAGGAACAGGGAGGTGGAGGTTTCTTTAGGAATATCCCAGCCCTTCCAGAGCCCAGGAGTACCTAATTCAAAGGTTGTCCCGTGTGCTGTCATGCTCCACGTGCTGGATCTCCTGCCCTTGGTCACCATCACTGAGAACTCGTAGAGGGTGTTTGGCTTCAGCCCCGTCACCAGATAGCTCAGAGTGGTGGCATTTGCGGTCTGAAAGGAAAACCAGGGTCAGCACTTCCCACACCCCCAGCCCTCAGACACCCCCAGCCCACGTGTTCCCAGCATGTCCATAACCACAGGCGTTAATTCGGGGCTGGTTCTTCTCTGTCGTGCAAATCCATTAACCAAATATCAACGTTTATCCTCCGCTAGAAATTCTGCAATCAGCAGGAGCACTTCACAGCAGTCAATTAGAACTGAAAAAAGGCAATACAAGGTCCAGGGCCCGCTTGCTATGCAGTGGTTACATCCCTGTTTACCTGGGGGCTCATTTACAGCAGTTCCTTAACTCCTCGGGCTGGGGAAAACAAAAAGCACAGCAAGGACCAGCCCTGCTTGGAACGTGGAGCTGCCTCCCACATGCCTGCTGGAACTTCCAGAGCAACCTTAAATGTAATGAACAAACAACTAAAGATACACTTGTGAGACTTGAGAGAATGAAGCTTTACTAACATGTAGATTCTTTTCAGAAAAAATGGTTCTTTAGGGTCACACAAGGAAACCACACATGGGTCCATGGCGGAATTTGTAGCTCAGCATTTATAAAGATCTGGTATTTGTTACAAATGGCTTCAGCACCAACAGAATGTACTGGAGGCCCATGGAAAAGAAGGAAAGCTGTATTTACAGGTATGTATATTCCTCACCTTGACTGCAGTGGTGTGAACACGGAATTGAAGAGTTGTTTCAGGATGTGACAGGGCCATACAACAACTGAACAGCCACTGCCTCCAGAAACCACCGAGCGCAGCTGATTTATTGCCAAGGTAAAGGCACCTTTCCTGAAGGCTCCAGCAGTGAAAAGAAACCCTGAGATCTCCAGTATCTTTATACCTTTTTTCTTCCAAGGGATGGAAGTTCAGGGAATGGTGATCCAAGGGATGGCAGTGATTTGTGCCCAGGGCTTTGCTGTCTCTGGCCAGACAACAAAGACTCCTAAAATGAATTAAAATTAAATCCTCCATTGGCTTTAAGCCTCTCCTTGGTACACACTAGGTGCAGTTTGGAGCGGGTGGGATTGTGACACAGCTGGAACGGGAGCAGCTGGAACGGGAACAGCTCCCTGGGGAAGGAGGGGAGCGCAGGCCTCGCTGGGAGGGATGGAATGACAAGTCCAAGGCAGGAATCTTTCCCTCCCATCTGGCATTACCAGCTGCCTTATCCCAAAAAGCTCTTCCTCTCTGGGATGCCTGTGGGAATTCCCATCAGCATTTAAACATTCCAGTATCTGTATTATTTGATGTGGCAGCTGATCTCCTTTTACAGGTAAAAGTTCTGGTTTCCACCTCTGGCTTTGAATCTTGGGATCTTTTCGTTTCCCTGTGCATCCCAGTGAGTGTAAATGACACATCAGAGCCCCCCTGGAGTGTCAGGCTCCACAATTTAACACCACTTTATCATTTTTAAGATCCCAGCCTCTCCCACGGTACCAAACCCTGCTCACCTGCTGGAAATAAACTCCATAAATATTACCCTGAACAACTTGTTTCCCTTTTATGTAGTCCTAAAAGATCCAAGGTTTAATATTTTCATTGATCCCTGATGGATCCCAGGTAGCTGCAGGACAACCCTACACACCAACAAGGGGGCTTTGGAAAACTGCTCCATGTTAGTGCAGAGACACAGTTCAAAGCACAGGAGCTGCATCCCATCTGTTCCTGTTTCCAGGCTCAGACTGGCACAATCCTGCACCATTTGAGGAAAACACGGCTCCTCAGGGAGGAACCACTCATGTCGGGAGCACACAGCCTCTTCCTCAGGAGTTTGTGCCAGGGCAGGAACACGGCAAAGGCAGAACATCTCAGTGAATGGTCTCAGCCCAACTTAGGGATGAGAGGGAGGGTGCAGACGCAGCTCTGGACCCTGCAGAGGTGCCACAGGATTTCTGTGCCCAAGGCTGCGGAACGGGGACACTCCAAAGCCTCTGGAAGCAGCGAGCAGGAGCTGCAGAGGGGCCGGGACGAGCACTGCACTCACTGCAACGAGGTTACCACAGCCTGACTGAGAGCCAGCACCTCCCTGCGAGGGTCTGACCTCCCCAAAAACATCCAACAGAGCAGGAGAGGATTTCCAACAGAAACAAGGGAAGAAAAGCAGGATGTGGGTTCTCCAGACACCACGGGTTACACACGATCGGAGCAAATACCTCCAACTTCTCTCCTCCAGGCAAATCCTTTCCACAATTTTGGGTAATTTTAAACTATATTCCATCATTCCGTGTTGGCTTTGGTCACAGTAAAACTTGTTGCCCACTGACCACCAGCACCAGGACAGCGGGAACGTTTAATTTACTATTTTATTCCATTTTCTATTTTATTTCATTCTTCTAAGCAATTAGCTAATGAAACTGCAGCTTTATTTAAACCACTCCTGAGACATCCTCTGCACATGACTCAGGAATGTGGCTCAGCAGTAACTTGCCTTTAGAGGAGGAATACACACATATTTACATCTTTTCACTTCAATAAAGAAAAGATCTGGATTGTAACAAGCTGGCTCTGCAGGAGCATAAAGGGAGCTCCACTGGCTGGGTATTTTAACAACCAGTTCCTCTGAGTCCCATTGCAAACGTGAAATTTGCAGTCAGCAGCTTTGAGCCCTCCAAGTAACTCTGAAAATTAATAAAAAAATCCAACCAACCACCAAACCAAACCCCAAATCCAGTCTCCAAATCAAAACAGATGAAAATGGAGGAAGGCAGGGATATCATAAAGTTTCTGCTGTGTATTTTGCATCCAGTCAGCTCCCACAGGAAAGGTTCACTATCAGCTTTGCACGAACTGAAAAGGTTGTAAGAGAAACTTCAAACCATTGGGGTGAATCTGCTTTCCCTGCATGGGTCAGTGAGGGGTCCCAGTCACACACCCCTTACAGTGCTTTAGGGGCTCTCCAGAGCAGAGCCCACACCTCCCACCCCCAGAGATCGGGGCAGGGGGAAGCTTCAAACTGTCACTGTGTCCACTGAACAGAACAACTCTGGCAATTTCTGTTCCTTCCCTCAAGTAGCTCTTCCACCAACTCCCACAACAGCCCAGCTCCAGCTCCTTCCCACAGGAGACACACAAGGAACTGCTCCCACCAGACCCAGAGCAATCCTGCCCCTCCAAGGCCCCCAGGCTCATCCTGGCAGCTGTGCCTGCCCCCAGGAGTGCACCTGGAGGAATCCTGCCCCTCCAGGGAGCCCAGCAGCGCTCCCAGAGCTGTGCCTGCCCCCAGGAGTGCACCTGGAGGAATCCTGCCCCTCCAGGGAGCCCAGCAGCGCTCCCAGAGCTGTGCCTGCCCCTGACCGGGCTAGGGAGCTCCTGTGGGACTCAGTACCTTGTACTTGGTGTTGGCAGGGATGTTGGTTTTCCAGCGGACGGTGTAGAACCGCGCGTCTGTGATCTTCTGGTTCTTGGGCAGGGAGTTGTCTGCCCAAGTGATCCGGATGGTGTCATGGCTCAGGATGGAAGCCTGAACTCCCACCGGGGGCATCATGGGAGACGGATCTGGCACTGGAGTGTATGGAGCATTAATAACAAACAAATCAACCTCGGAAGTGTCTGGGCAATCCATGGGGAAAAGGCCGTGGTTTATAATTAAAAAGGGAGGAGGCGGCATTTTAATGTCAACCAAAACAAAAAAGGGGGGATGCAGGGAAGTGCAATGAGATGGAAGGTGAGGAATGGAGAGAAAGAGAGAAAAGCCAGAGTTAATAGGTGACATCAGACCGGGCAATAACATCACTCTTGCATCATCCTCCCTCCTCCAGACAGTAAGACAACACATCCCTGCCGGCATATCTCTCATTAGTGCCCAGGGCACTCAGCCACGGCCTGGGAACCCCGAACACTCAGTCACTGTGACTCCATCTGCCTGGAGTGTCCACTGAGTCCTCTCCCAGAAAACAATGAGGAGGACACAGAGCTGGAGCTCTGAATGGGCAAATGCCACTTCCCAAGCACACAGGGACCTCCCAAAAGGCACCCTCAAAGGAAGGTTCCGAGTGAGAGACAAACTTGCAGTAACTGTGAAACTGCAATTCCAGCATCCTCTGGAGAATCTCCAAGGGTTCCAGCTCATCAGGACTAACCCCAAGTGTTGCACCTCCACCAAGCTCCTAGGTGGTGTCAGTAGGCTGGGAGGGAGCCCAGTGAGCCATGGCACAGCGACAGCTCACCTGCACGCTCCTCTGCCTAAACTCTTTTCTTTATGGATTACAAGGCCAAAATAAAAACTGCCCAGACCTTGCTTAGTGTGAGTGACAACAGAGGGAGGCTGACACAAAGCAAACACAAGTATCAGGTTCAAAAGTCTCAGTGAAAAAGACCACAAACCCCCAGCTCAGGGCCTTCAGAACTGCACCCACGTGGGCTGTGCTCAGGCGAGGGGAACATTTGGAGTAAGAACATCCATTAGTAGTTGTCAGGTGAGTTTGGGATTTACAAATGAGCCCAGTTTAGGTGGTTTATTGGGAATGTGTGAGGCCAAGCAGCGACAGGGACAGAGAGCACGGGATGCACTGACAACCAGGAGCTTCCATCACCCCCAGCCCATCCCAGCTGCTGGGCAGGACTCACCGGAGTGGGGCCGGGTCACGGCGCTCTCGTACAGGGGGATCCCTTCTCCCACGTTGTTGAAGGCTTTCAGGGTTATCACGTAGTGGGAGCTGGGGTCTGAAGGGGAAAAGAAACCAGCACAACCAATGAATCCTGGTTTCTGTTTCTCCATTCCCTTTGTTCAGCATTTGAGTTTTGAACTGGAATATGTGAAATAAGTAGATCTGAACTGAGAAGGTCTTCACACAGACCTACTGTTTATGGGCACAGAATCCCAGACTGGTTTGGGTAGGAAAGGACCTTAAAGCCCATCCCATTTCCACCCCCTGCCTGGGCAGGGACACCACAGCTCAGGTCTATAGTCACAGCAAATCTACCTTTAAGCACAGCCAAATCAGGAGCGAGAAAAACAATTTAAAAGGAACAAAACCAAAATGACTCAAACCTCTGATTTGATGGAATTCCCAATATTGCTATTTCTCTCACTTTCAGACTATTTTACCTCCCACAGAGAGTTCTGTGGAGGGGTGAATCTTCATTTTCCTTTTAAAGGAGCCGCCAGTGAATCCTGGTGACATTTCAGTGCCTTCCTCTCCTGCAGCTCCGCACGGAGCGCGGGGGACTCGGGCTGCTGCTCACATGGAAGCTGTTTAAGGAGTGCTGAGAAGGGCTGGGATGGGGCCCAGAGCACGTTCCCTGCACTCACCCAGGTTCTCTATGGTGTAGTATCTCTGTTTGTAGTCCACCTTGATGGTCTGGGCGTGGGGGCTGCCGATGCCGTAGCCGATGGCGTAGCCCCTGACCACCACGTCCTGGTTCTCGGGCGGGGTCCAGCTGACCACGATGCTGGTGACCAGCGGCCGCACGTGCAGGGAGCTGGGCACTTCGGGCACACGGGTCTCTGCAGGGAAAGGGAGGCATTGCAAGGCCTTCTCTCAGATAAAGGCAGTGAATGTAGGCAGGAAGGTCAAACAAAGCACTTCTGTGTGCTAGAATGAGCACAGTGAAACTCTGGTGTGCAGGAGAGAGCAGAGAGCTCCAAGAGCAAAATATGACATTACACTCCAATAGATCCTCTCTTTAAAAGGAAGGAGAGCTGTACTGAAGCTTAGGGCATTGGGATGGGTTTTATATCAGATCTGCTTATGCATTTTGCATGGTTGCCCACGTTGACACCCATTTCTCCAAATACGTGCCAGTTTTATCCCATCCTTCCCCTCCACAAATTCATCTTTCAATTATACTTTCAATTCCATCATATTCCTCACTTGTGGGTATTACAATAATTACATGGAAAATTCTGGTGATGAAAGAAAGGTTCCTGAGCTGGCTGTAGCATTAAATAGGATATTCCACAGCTTTAAGAACTGCACTGCAAAGAGTTCTCCTCACTTGTCCTACAGTTGTCGCTGCCTAAATCCTTGGATTCCCACAGTTCATAGAATACAAGCAGGAACTACACAGCCATACCAGAAGTTCAGAAAATACAGAGTCCATATTCAAATATTCAAACCCTTCCCCCAAAAGCAACACAAGTCTCATCCCATCCCGTGGAGACACGGAATGTGGCTCCCTAACACCAGAACACCTCCACAACGTGCCATTGTAAGCCCCTAACAGTTCTCCTAAGAGGCTTTTCCCCACTGTTGACTGGAACCTAAAAGCAATCTCCCAGCTTCCCTGGAGTGTCCCTAACTTTGGGCTCACTTCTCGAAAATGAAATAAATCCTTTTGTCGGGTGCCGGTGGATTAGGGATAATTCCCTGCAACAGCAACTGAGCTCCCCACTCCAAATGGAATCAAGGACTTGTGCTTCCTGCAGGGATTTCATTTTAATGAAACACGCTGCATTTCTCTACAAACATTTAATAAAGCACCACAACAGGATTATTTGGATCACAGCACAGCCCTGGCCCCCAGCCCGGGGAGCTCTTGGGCTGCTGCTGACACAGCCCAGCAGTTCCAGTTCCCAGCTATGAAACACAGCACAGCTCACATGGCAGCAGCAGAGGTGACATTTCCACTGCACTGGGGACAAACTCTGTACAACTGTTCAACACCTCCTGCTCTGCACTCAGGGGCACCCTGCTCTGACCCCAACACGGAACGGTAACACTGCTGCTCCCCTTTCCATCCACGGGACTCTCGTGGGAATTATTTTCTATTTAAACTCAAAAAGCAGCTATGGAATAAAAAGAAATGATGCTTCATGGGTCTGCTGAACCTAAGAAATGCAAGATGAGCTGTAAATGCATTTGCATGGTGTTAAAATTATCCACATGAGCTTTCTAAAGAAAGAAACCCAAAAACCACAGTGTGCACACATAGGTCTCACAGGTGTACGCAGAGTTAGATGAATATCATGTTATGTTGTCTTAAATGTCAACTTTTATTACTTTATTCAACGGAAAGAATGTGTAGGAAGTCAGATTTCCTGCAACATCCCGAGATGAAAAAATTTAAAATGACAAAACCAACAGAGAAGGAAAAGGTTCTTTTTCTTCTTCCTCCTTCTGACCTGTTTAAATTTAAATTTAACCCTGGTGCTGTCCTCTGGCAGAGTGTTGTTAACTCCAGTTCAGGCACACTTCCAACGCCCTGTGAGGTGCTTGTTTCCAGAGCTCTGCCCCACTCTGGGGACCTGGCAGCTCCAGGGGTGTGTCACATCCACTCACGGGCCGACAGACACAGATCAAGGGATTTCCAGTGTCCACATCCCTGCACTGTTCACACGGGAGCATGAGCAGCAGGAGGACCAGGATTAAGCTGAGCATCAGCTTTGCTCAGACAGAGATGGGAGCAGGGTTTTCCAGGCTTCCCGAGCCGGCTGCCAAAGGATCCTCCAGCGGCAGAGAGCAAATACTGACACATTTCCATTATTCCAGCTCCAGCTGCCAGGATCACTGGGCCTGCTCTGACACAGCACACAATTCATAGACTTGATGGAGCAGACTCTCTGTTGAGCAGAACCCTTTGCAGCACATGCAAAGAGCTTTGGAATATCCCATTTAATGCTCCAACAAGCTCAGGAACCTTTCTGCCATCATCAGAATTTTCAATGTAATTATTCTAATACCCACAATTTCAATGTAATTATTCTAATACCCACAATTTCAATATAATTATTTAATACCCACAACAGAATTTCTGATGGGAGACATGGTGCAGACTAGTCCACCACTAGAGAGAATATATAATTCATCTCTCTTTTCTTCTGTGCAAAGTAAGTTACTGTGGGTCAAAGAAAGCACAGCACCAGCACGGGGGTAAGACTGCAAAGGGCTGTGGGTGAGAACGTTTTCCATGATTTCTTTCCTACTGTGACATCTCACTGTCACAAGAAATGAGTATTTCTTAGCAGAAAGCACTTGTGCCAACATTCAGCACTAGGAAGTGTAGAAGCAGGGTTTCATTTCAAGCCACTTTATTGACTTGGCAAGAATTTTCTGTTAAAATAGAAATTGATGTTGCTTAATCCTAATTAAACCCCACCGCACACCTAGAACAGAAGTGAAAACACAGAGCTTTGCCGTTCAAAGAGGCAGCGAGATGTCGGTGAAATGAAATGAAATGAATGAACTCCCATGTTCTGCTGTCCCAGTCCCAGGGCCTCTCACCGTCCAGGTCGCTCTCGAAGGTCTCGGCTGTCACCCAGTCGGTGGCGGGGCCGGTGCCATTGACGGTCATGGCGGCCACGCGGAAGCTGTACTCCGTGCCTCGCTCCAGCCCTGCGGGACACGGGACAGGGGCATCAGCCCGGCCATTCCCACAGATCCATCAGCCCGGCCACTCCCACAGATCCACCAGCCCGGCCATTCCCACAGATCCACCAGCCCGGCCATTCCCACAGATCCATCAGCCCGGCCATTCCCACAGGTCCATCAGCCCGGCCATTCCCACAGGTCCATCAGCCCGGCCATTCCCACAGGTCCATCAGCCCGGCCATTCCCACAGGTCCATCAGCCCGGCCATTCCCAGAGATCCACCAGCCTGGCCATTCCCACAGATCCACCAGCCCGGCCATTCCCACAGATCCTGATAAATCCCAGGATAACCCATCGGAACCATGGATAACCCAGCCTTCCACCCCCGCTGCCCCAGCAGCATCAGCACTGGAAGGGCCTGTTTGCAGCCATGCTTTAACTTAGGGCTGTTGATTAGTTTAATTAATTAGTTTTAAGAACAGGAACACTCCCACCATCACCAAACCAGGGGGCGGCACAGAGGCAGCAGCTGAGCAAACTCACACACATATTTACTGTATGTAAGAGTCTGTACTAAAAAATCAGAGCACTGTGAAAAGGCACTCAAAATTTGATATATGGAACCTCTCCAGCAGGTTTTGTTGCTGGCAAAAATATACTGGAATTACAGGAATATCTCAATTCTGTGAAAAAAATGAGACTTAGTAAGTCACAGCTGGAGTTTCTGAGAAAAAAATCAGAGTATCTTGTTAGAAATTCCTCTAGAATTTCCCAGCTTCTTCTCTTTTGACCAAGCATTCGTTTACAGAGATTTTAAAGAGGAACACAATGTGGTGTTGCTCCTGTTCCCACGCACTGCTTGTTCCTGCTGAACAGGACTGCAGCTCTGGTAGCAACTCGTGCCTGACACTAAGTGATGGACTAGACTGGATGTTTAAGTGTACAAAAGGATAAAAGCATTCCCTCTAGAATATTCCATGGACATGAGGTGGGATACTCCAGGGATGGCCGAGGTCAGCCATTCCCAGGGCTCAGAGCTGGGTCCAGGCACCTGTGCCAACCCCGGCCAGCCCCTGCTCCTCTGCCCTCCTCCTCCACACCTCCACCTCTGCCACTTGGGCACAGTGAGCCCAGGCGACCTTGTCCGGGCCTTTTATAAACATTTTAAAAGGAATGATCCAGTCCACTTAGCATGGCCAAATCAGGGCTAGGAATCAGGCCACCAGACCCAGGGCACCGCCTGCAGCCCACACAACCCCAGAGCTCCTTTGGGAGCTGCTTCTGTTTGTCTTCCGAGGCAGGAATCGCACAGAATCCTGACCCACTAACCACAGTCAGGCACCCCTGGGAGGACAGGACTCCACAGGAACCCTACAGAATCCTGTCCCTGAGCCCACTAACCACAGTCAGGCACCCCTGGGAGGACAGGACTCCACAGGAACCCTACAGAATCCTGTCCCTGAGCCCACTAACCACAGTCAGGCACCCCTGGGAGGACAGAACCACACAGGAACCCCACAGAATCCTGTCCCTGACCCACTGAACACAGCCAGGCACCCCTGGGAGGACAGGGCCCGACAGGAACCCCACAGAATCCTGTCCCTGACCCACTGAACACAGCCAGGCACCGCGGGGAGGGCAAGTCCTGCTCACCTTCGATGAGCTGGGAGAGCTGGGTGCCCCCCACGCTCTCGGTCACGTCGCTCTTGCGGGACACTTTCCGGTAGCGGATTTTGTATCCCGTGATTTGCCCGCTGTGGGTGCCGGCAGGAGGAGGCTGCCACTGCAGCAGGATGCTCTGGGGAAGGCAGCACAGCGAGGTATTCAGAACAAAGTCTTTAGGAAAGGCTTTAAAACAAATCTCCACTCCCAATCCCAAAGGAACGCTGGCCAAGTATTCCATTTTCTCTTCTCAAGTGCCCAAGGCACTCCAAGTGTGGCTGTGTGTGCCCACACTGCACACAGCGGTGAGCAGGGATCCCAGCTCTGGTCCTTCAGGGCCTCGCCAGACCCGTTCCATCATTAGCACTGCCACTGCGTCCCACCAGGGCCAGCCCCCAGCTGGACTGCAGTTTCTCCAAGCCCCACACTCAGATATTCTCTATAAAGAGCTCAAAAGCTGCATGGGAGGAAGAAGACCCAAAGCAGCTCCAAAATGTGCCCAATCTAAGACCCCCCAGCCTTTTATTTACCCACTGCCAGCAGGAAATCCTCCAGTCTTACCTTGGAATTCCGTACCTCCAGCGTTAGATTCTGTGGTGGAGCACTGGGGACTGGAAACATTGAAGGAATTACAACTCCAGAAGTTTCAAATACTGTATTTCCACACCCAACTACTCTCTGCTCTCATCTGCTATGGAAGTGCAAGCCATTCTGCTTTAAGGCACCACATAAGGGAACTACCCACCCTCCCACAGGTACTTTCTGACACAGTGAATGGCTGAGAAGGGTTCTGTGTTTTCATCATGAAGAAAAACCTCTTTATTCAGGTCTTTATTACCACACCTATCTAAATAAAATATGTTTTGTATTTAACATATAAACTTCTCAAACCCTCAGAGAAGGTATCCCGTCCAGCTCTGTCCCAAGGCACATCTTTAATGAACACACTGCTTGACTGGGGGAACCCCCGTTTAAATTTCTGGCCTGGATTTTGTTATCCTGCTTTTCTGTACCAGGAAACCTCCGAGTGACCAGGCCCTGTGACAGTGAGGAGGTGAAGGGCACCTCGGACACTGGGGCTGCCCTTGAACTCCCACTCTTTGTTCTTTACTCGCTGCTCACGGCAGTGAAACCCAGACAGAAAGGGAGGAGAAGAAAAACCTTGGGAGCAGGGAATTCCTTGTGGCACCACAGCAAACGCTGGCCCCTGGCAGAGCTGAGGCTGCCCTGGCAGGAAGGGGAGGCTCCGGTGAAGCACGAGGATGGGCAAGGAGCACAGGGATGAAGAGCCTGCTCCAGCTTGCAGAATTCATTTTCCAAATAACTCAGCCCAGCCACACTAACACCCCGGAGAAGCCCCCTGAGGGCAGGAAGTGGAAGAAGAAGGAAAGGCTCACTGGGATGGGGTGAAACAAATCCCCCTCACCCACCACCCCACAGAAGAAATGGAGAGGAGCAGGATTTGCCTTCCCTTCCCAATCCAGCTGAGCCTGAAATCACCACAGCTGGGGATAAGAGCTACGGGCCTGAGGAGCAGCACAGGAAAGAGGAGATGATCCAAAGCCTTTCTTTGCTCCTCCAGTGCCACCCCAGCCATGGGCAGGGACACCTTCCACTGTCCCAGGCTGCTCCAAGCCCCAGTGTTCAACCTGGCCTTGGACACTGCCAGGGATCCAGGGGCAGCCACAGCTGCTCTGGGCACCCTGTGCCAGGGCCTGCCCACCTTCACAGGGAAGAATAGGGATCTCCTATGGAAAGGCATCTCCTGGAGTGAGACAGCACAGGGAGAGCAGCCAGGCAGGAGCACCAGGACATGCTGATGGCTCAGAGACTGTGAGGGAAGGGCCTCAGTCAGGCTGTGAGGCTCAGATTCCATTCACAGCTGTAATCTCTGATCAGGAATTCCAGGAGAGGAGAAGCAATCCTCAGGAGCAGCACATAAACCTGGGTTCAAATGGTAATACCTGCTGTTATCCCTGCAACAAGGCACTGCAACAGATTAGGAGCAAAAACCTACATAAAAATGCAGATGCTTTGTTAAAGCGGGGCTAAAGGAGGCTTAGGGAGAAATCCCTGCAGGGAACACGGAGATTGCTCCTGGACACCGCAACAGGAAAACACGGGAGGAAAATGTGCATCATTTCAGGAAGATTTGAGAGCTTGAAGTGTTATGAGACTGTAAGAAGCAAGATGACATCCTTCAGAGAGCTTTAGAAAATAAGTACCTATAGGTTAAGTGTGAAAACCTAAGGTGGAGAAGACAGAACTCCAGGAAGACTTCAAAATGACACTGTAAGTAATAAATTCTTCTTCAAACAACCAAGGCACTGGCAGCTCTTCAGAGAAATCAGTGAACAGATAGTCAGGTAGGGCAGAAAAAGACAAAGATAAGGGCATGCAAGTCTCTCTTTGCATTGGCAGTGAGGGGAGGGAAAGGAGAGGTTTCCACGACACCCTTCCAAAGATTCCCGTGGTCTCTCCAACTAAGATGTCAGTGTAAGGGATTATGGAAGAGTCAGACGTAGGGAAGAGCAGCCTCTTGCCAGGGCTATGTGTTATCCATCCAGGAATTCTCAAGGAACTGGGGAATGAAACAGCTGCAAGGCTTCTGTAACCCCTCCCAGTTTATCTGATACCGGAGGTGGCAAAGCGGTGCCAGCTTTAAAAGGGGACCACTCAAACTCTGCCTGCTGGGTCAGAAGCTTTCCTCAAATCAACCAAAGTAACAATAAAGCATGAAACTGAGAGAGCAGGAGCAGAATAGGGATTTCTCCCTCTTTACAGGGAAATCCCTTCACTTTTAAGCAATGAGGGATGGGAGGGAAGTGCTTGCCGGAGTAAGGAGCTGGTTGAAAGAAAGGTCAGAGCAGGGAGGTAATGGGGGGAGATGAGCTAGGGAGAGCCCACGGTGTGATCCTGTGGTAAAGAACTGCACAAAGACCTCGGGATGTTTCCTCTCAGCGCTCAGAAGAGCCAAAAAAGCTCCTCAAATTGAAGTAATGCCTCACTTGTACCTTTGATACCATTTCAGTCCCCTCTACCTGTGTTTTTAAAACAAAGGAGAAAAGGAACCTGGAGGAAAGTTCAGGAAAGGGCACTAAAGGTTGAAACAGCTTCCACAGGAGAAACGGGTAACCATTCCTGAGCCTTTGGAATCTGGAAAATGGATGAACCTGGGAGATCATGGAAAAGGTCCACAGAATCAGGAGTGGGACAGAGAATAATCAAGGGACACTGAGTATTCCCTCTTCCAGGAGCACAGCCCCCAGCAACAAGTGACACCAACCCAGAGCAAGGGCAGAACAGACACAAAGGGGCGATTTTTCAGAGGAAATTTATCTCTGGAACCTTTGTCCACTTGATGTTGTGGATAAAAGCTGGCATGGGTTCAAGAAGATGCTGACAGGGTCTCGTGGAAGAGAAACTGAATTAGCAAATAGACAGAAACCACTGTAAAGTCACCTGGGCCCAGAAAGAGTTTGGGACAATATTCCCCTCTGCTCCTGGGCACTCCTGGGGAGAGGATTCCAGGCCCCGCTCCCTTTCCCTCTGAGTGTTCTTATACATAAACTTCTCTATACAAATATAAGTTATCACTAACTCTGATCACTCTGCAGCTGCTTGTGTATCTCTGCTCCCTTATAAAAAGTACTGGCCTCACATCCTGCCCTCGCCACTCTGTGCAATGGATTTAACAATACCCGTGCTGGAGCGCAAACACAGGGACACAATTAAAATAAACCACTCCAAACCAAGAGTCTGCTCATAGGTAAAAATGTGAGAGAACCTAGAAAGTAATTTGGAGTTGCTGCCTTCAGTATATTTTTTTTCTGTCCACGCTCAATGTAGGCTCAGTAATCCATGAAATAAATGGCTGATGCTGGAATGAAGGACACCATTGTTCTGGAATCACAATCCCAGATCCTTCTGCAGGTGTAGCAATTTTCCTTCACCCAATTCTGGAAGGCCTCCGGGGGTATCCTGACCACAAACAGCCACACGCAACAACGAACAAACCCCATAAAAGCCTGGTTAAAGATTCACTTGTCGGAAATCGCCAGATAATTCCCGGAAAAACCCCAAAATAAAAAGGAGGGGAGCAGCTTTACCGTCTGACAGGGTGCGCACCACGACGTCGTGGGTGGAGACGCCGGGGCCGTGCTTGTTGTAGGCGACCACGCGGAAGCTGTACTCGGTGAACTTCTTCAGCCCAGTGACCGTGTGCGACAGGCCCCCCACGTCCACGTCCTGTCCCCAACGACACCCCAGGGCAAGCTCCGGTCAGCTCTGCAGTGCCACCAGCACACACAACTCCTGCACAGCTCAGGGCCCACGGCAGGAGCGACACCTCTGTGTCACCTTTAGGCACAGCCAGGACTCGGGAGGATGCCTGCTCTGAGTTTCCAGGAGAAAATTCCCCCTGTCCTAATAAATCCTAACATGGACACTGGTCCTGGACATGAAAAGGGACCTGGAAACTCTCAAAACCATCATAATATATATCACTATAACTGAAATAGAGGGATGCAGAAACAGAAAAGGCAACAGCCCTATTTAAAAACTGATGTAAAAAATATTTAAAAGCTAAGAAAAATATTCTTCCCTTTGCTTTTTAAAGCTGGAATGATACTGATATGCAATCATATGGGCTGTGAGGACTGGGATTAATCCTCATTATTCTCAGGTGGCAGCCCATACTTCTACAGAACACACTGAATGCTTCAGTGGAATACTAAGAATATTAAATTAATTAGATTCTCAGCAATATCAAAATGTCAATCACTGGGTCCAAGAACTCAAGAAAGTTTGGATTAGCGATCATGCCAAAATCAGTAGTTAGTCTGAATGGCTAAAACCCAGCCCATAACTCTGTGCAAGCATCTCTTCTATCATCTGCACCAGAACAGCTCGACAATGACACAGCTGTTCCCTGCCTTCTCCTCTTAGGGTATCATGGACTTCCCCAAAAGCTACTCAATGCTGACAAATATCAAAACAGGGCATCACCAAAAAAAGTGGTTTCATTCCCAGCCCAGACACAAACATTTCACGCCGGAATTCCGATTTTAAGTATTTCCCGCATCTGAGGCGAAAGGATTCAGTGTGCCAGAAAAGCAAACCCTTCCCAGGTGTGTGCCGCAGGTCAGGGCAGTTTGGGTGGGTGCAGCAGCCCCGTACCTGCTCCGTGTCCTGCCCCTTCTCCATGTAGTAGAGTTTGTAGTTCTGGATGTCGCCGTTGCCCGAGAGCGGCGTCTCCCAGGTGACGGTGACGGAGGTGGGGGAGCCGGAGAAGGCGCGGATGTTGGGAGCGGGGCCGGGCAGCTGGACTGCAACACAAGGGGGAGCTCTGTTAGACCCGAGCCTGGTGTGCCCACCCCCGGCCAGCACCCCAGGAAAATGGGGAATTTTCCCTTTGTGACATTCCACACGGATCCACCGCGGGGTGGAAAGGAGGGACCAAATTTCCAAAGGAGATCCTGCTCCCTGGGTCTCTTTTGTCTGGAATGACCCTAACAAGTGACTTGGCATTTGCCTGAAGTTTTCCCTTTTTCAGTTAATGACCATTTAAAAGTATTCCTGTTATACCAGTTTAGAGAATTTAGCAAGGAATGTCCCATCAGTTCTTAATGGTGACAATAAACCCCACAATCCCGTTGACCTGAAAAATCTTTGGAAACTGTGGTTTGCAAGTACAACTTTTAAAGAGCATCAATTTCTGGGAAAGGTTGTGAATGGGGAGAATAAAAAATAAACTCAGTATGGACCCCAAAGTGAGGAAAACTCCAGGAACACCCCGGCTCACCCTCGGGCTGCGTTGCCACCTTGAGCGGTGCTGAGCTCTCACCAGGGCCGTGCCTGTTCTGGGCCACCACCCGGAACACATAAACTGTCTCTGGCATCAGGTTCTGGATCATCACCTGTGTCTCTCCAGGACGACTCGTGTTTTCCACACGTTCCCTTTGGGAAACAAAAGGGTTGGGCACAGACACCACCACGGATTAGTACATGAGGAGTAGCTGCTCCTGCAGCGTGTCCCGTCTGAGCGTGCCCGGTGTGCAAATGCTGTGGGATTTACACTGTGCTCCCTGCCCCACACCACAGCCATGTGCCAGAAGTGCTGCTGACAAACCGCTCCCAGTTTTGCAACTTCTCTTTGCACAAAACCGAATGCACTGAAGGAACAGAATAAATTACACTTGACACCCCCAAACTCGGAGTGGTTTCTTTGTTATTCCTGTGACAGCAAGTGATAATTCACAGTGACAGTTTATCCTACAGCTCGGGAGCCAGCACAGAAACTATTTTAGCAGCACGCGCAGTCTGGCGATTTAGGGCACTCCTGTTAATATTGTGGGGCTGCTTTTGGGGGATTTTTCAAAGGAGCTGTTCTAATGTGTTCTTCTACCTCCAGCCTTCCCTCGGCTCCTTGCTGGTGTTTGGATTTGTTCGGAACACCCAGGGCACAGCAATGGCACTGACACTGCTGCCACACAGAGTGGAACACCCAGGGCACGGCTGTGGCACTGACATTGCTGCCACACAAAGAGTGGAGGCAAAGTAGCTTCTGTGGGATTCGAGTGGAAATTCCAACTTCCAGCAATGCCTGGAGACAGGTCCAGGCTACCAGACCCTACCCACGGAAGGGATCACTTGGCATGGGAAGGCACATCTCTGTCAGGCCAGCATTTTGCGAGCTGGAAGCCCTAACCCAGCCGGGAGCACACAGGTCATGTGTGGGGCACCTGGAAGGGGCATTGTTGGTGCTCAGTGACCTCCATCAACCCTGGCACCGGAATGCGACGTTCCCCTGGAGGAACAAGGCCTCTGCCAAAACCCATCCAGGAAACTGCATCTGTTCTTATCAGGGACTGAGGGAAGATTAGGAGATTAACCATTAACTCAGGGCAGCCCTTATTCCAAGGCACTGTCTGCACCCGAGCTTGCTCGGAGCTGTGTCTGGGTAACGCTGTCTGTCCTTCCCGGGGAAGGAGCTCCCGCTCCCTGTGGACGCCAAGAACTCCAAAAGGAGCAGTCAGAAACTTCCCACTGAGCACATGCAGGGGACTGTGCCTGCTCTGAGCACCATCCTGCCCCTCTGGGCTGCGGGGCTCCCCGTGGGACAGGGACGGGCAGGGACAGGCCGGTCTCAGCCCCACTGACACCTGTTAAAGCATTTCTGACACAGGAACTCCAGCAGAACCATCCCAGTCTCCCGTTCCTCCCTTCCAGCCACTCTGCTTCAGTTTCTATCAGGGAAATACAATACCAAAACCCCCATTTTTAATTTATTTCTTTCTACATCCACCGGTGTGGTTGATTTAGCAGAACTTGGCTGAAAACATTCTGAAATCCCTGTTGGTTTCTGCACTATTACCCTGTATCTATAGAGAGGGGAACAATGCACTCTCTGTAACTAAACACCTACTTACACCCATTTTCTAGAATGTTCCCCTTCATAAGCTCAGCTAAAATGGCACTGCATAAACAGCTTCATTTATTTCAGCTTTTTATTAATTTTCATTGCTAATTTTTCCACTTCTAGCACAACATTTTCTTGAAAACACGTTTCCAAATGGAGCTTCCTTTAAGACGTGCTGTAGCTACAAGGATGGGATCTGAGAGCCCAGCCTAAGTGTCAGTGGATTCACAGCTGTGGGATAACATCCAGCTCCCATTAACATGCAAAATACAGCATTTTCTGCCTCAAGTGGAAGTGCACTCCCTGATTTGATCTGGGAAAAAATGGTAATCAGCAAACCACGGTTATTATTTAAAATTAGAAAAAAAATCAGAATTATTTTACTGGAAGGACAACACTTACCACAAATAAACAGACACATCATAGTATTGCAATTTTCAGTAATAACCAAGAATCTGGCTTCACAACAGTGTGGTAAAAATAGGGAGAGATTAATCTAATTAAGTGCTGCGTGAATCCTTCCTTTATGGCCGTTCCTGGGGAGCCTAGAGCACCTTTCCCAACGTGCTCAGGTTGGGATAACAGGCACCAAGCAGATGGGCCCCAGCAGTAACTGCATTACCCTGCAGATCGTTATGACTGTTCCATGATTCCACTCTAATCCCCAATTAAGGAGCTCTGGAAACTCCAGTTAAGGTTCACAGGAACTCTCAAGCACCCAAGGGAAGAGCCTTCAGTGCAACCCCAGGAGTTTGGCTGGAAATGCCAAGGTTAAAGTTGCACTTATATCTAAAAAAACCCCTTTGGGGAGCTGTTAGGGAGTGGATATGATGTGTGCCAGCTGTGGGGCCTGGCAGGGAGCTCCAGAGGCATTCTGAGTGTGATTCCACACAATTAAACTCCATTTGCTGTGTCTGAAGCACACCACAGTGAACTGTGAATTCAGCAGTGTTTGAACATCCCACATGTGTAATTTACCACCTTAGACCAGCAATGTGCCATTATTTCTTTTATTTTTGTCCAAATCTTGAAGTCTGGAGTTCTTCCGCATGAGTGCTTGTCTAAAGTTCTCCAGAATTAAAACTCCCTGCAGCACTTCTGAATTTTCACACCCTTTCCAGGGGAACTGCCTTGAGTGTGAAGTAAAGAAATACCTGACGTGGGGATGAAATAACCCTGCAACTGTGTGAGACAGTAACTTCCATCTGATCAGGTTCCCCCAGGTCTCCAGGAGGTGTGACAGTAAAGTCCTGGGACACCCCTTCATTCCCACGTCCCTGCCTCCAGGGGAGCCTCTCTGGTGTCACCAGGCCAAGGCGGGACAGTCCTGGCTGGTGACACTGTGCAGCCCCTGAAGCAGAACCGTTCCCTCCACTGCTACTTCTTCACTTTGAAATGCTCCTCTTGGAATCACAGAATGGGTTGGAAGCGAAATTAAAAGTGATCCAGTCCCACCCCCTGCCATGGGCAGGGACACCTTCCACTAGCACAGGGTGCTCCAAGCCCCAGTGTCCAGCCTGGCCTTGGGCACTGCCAGGGATCCAGGGGCAGCCACAGCTGCTCTGGGCACCCTGTGCCAGGGCCTCCCCACCCTCCCAGGGAACAATTCCTTCCCAATATCCCATCCAGCCCTGCCCTCTGGCAGTGGGAAGCCATTCCCTGTGTCCTGTCCCTCCATCCCCTGTCCCCAGTCCCTCTCCAGCTCTCCTGGAGCCCCTTTAGGCCCTGGCAGGAGCTCTGAGCTCTCCCTGGAGCCTTCTCTTCTCCAGGTGAGCACCCCCAGCTCTCCCAGCCTGGCTCCAGAGCAGAAGGGCTCCAGCCCTCAGAGCATCTCTGTGGCCTCCTCTGGATTCTCTCCAGCAGCTCCAGGTCCTTCCTGTGCTGGGCCCCAGGGCTGGGGCAGCTCTGCAGGTGGGGTCTCACCTGAGGGGCAGAGGGGCAGAATCCCCCTCAAATAAGTCCAAGGGGCAGAGGCAGGAGGCCTTGCCATGTTCCTGGGTCTCCTCTCCCTGAACAGGTGAAAGCTGCAGGAAGCTGAGCCAGCAGAGGCCGAGCCAGTCGGAACCTCAGACCCTCAGACGGATTTGGGAGTTCTGCACTCACAATAGGCAGGTGACTCTTACAGATGGTTCAGAGATGTCAGAGTCCCCACAAACCCACTGCAGCTACATGGAACTTTTCATTTCCACAGGCCTGATTTAAAAGGTAAATAAATCCAGTCCCTGGTTTGATCACTGCTCAAGTGCAAGCGAGGAACAGACAACACCTGGGTTCCTACAGGGAGCCAGGAATGCAGGCACTGAAAGGGAACAGGGGTGCAAACTGTAACAGCCTGAGCTGGCACATCTGCTCTTAAACCACAGCAAATGTTCCATCATCTATCATTCAGGGGCTACAAAGTGGCTGCTCAAGCAGGGTTTGTACTGCTGAGGAAGGAGAGAGGGTGGCGCAGACAGGCCTGACTGCAAAATTGGCTCCATTACTCTGATTTCAACCGCTCAGGTGTGTGACAGTCACCAAGTGACATTTCCCCAGGCCAGACCGACTGGTCAGAAGTCCCATGAACACCAAAACGGCCAAGAGAACCTCGGTCTTTCTTCCTATTTTACTATTACTGTTCTCATTCTCTAAATGCAGGGGGAGTGGCAGCACCTCACGTATTTTCATACTGTTCTGAGATGTGTGACACCACATGTTCTGCACTGTGCTGTTGGCTGAGGAGGAATACTTGCTGGATTGCTGTAAATTTGGTATGTAGTGCAAGCGGGTGGATTTTGTTCCCTCTGACAGGACAGGGAGAGGCACGAAGCCGTCTCCAGCAAATCCCTTCCTAAAAGCCCAGCGAGTGGAGCAGTTACCACCAGGAACATGGAGGAGGAGAGGCAAGAAGCAGAGATGGCTGGCAGGATCCCACTTTCTTCCTGTCTCACTTAAAATACCGTTTGTTCTGACTGGAGATATCACAGAACCATGGAACAGTTTGGGTTGGAAGGGACCTTAAAGCTCATCCATTCCCCTCTCCTGCCATGGGCAGGGACACCTTCCACTATCCCAGGGTGCTCCAAGCCCCGTCCAGCCTGGCCTGGAACACCTTGGACATTACCAAAGTAAGGGAGCAACAGAAAAACAACATTTGTGAGGCAAATAAAATGTTACTAACTGCCTCAATTAACTGCCACGAGCCTGGACAAGATGTCTATCCACAGGATTAAAGAAGAGTAGGAATTCCCCTCTGGAGTGTTTTCTGTTCCAAATGACTTTGCATCTCACACTCTCATCAATAAGGTGACAGATAATTTTCCCTTGAGTAATAAATTTGATAAGCAAATCTGCAATTAATTAAGCATTGCTCCAAATGAATGTTCACTCCAGCTTCCTCAAACTCATCACAATTTGAAACTGTAATTCCGAGCAGCAGAACCCGTCAGGAAGGAGAAGGGGCACGCTGCTATCATCCATCAGGATAATACACCAAAAGCTGATGACTGTGAGCCATTCACCACACTTGTGTTCGCAGGGACTGCCAGGAGGGGCCCGGCGTTGACCCAGCACTGCCACGGTGTTTAACCAGCACCCATCACACAGCTGTCCCTGCAGTGAGAGGGAGTTTGCAGGGGTTTGGAGCCTGATGCGCCTCTTGCTCCCAGCACGGCCTCCAGGAGATGTTCCTGTGCCAGTGCTGCTGCTCTGTCCCCTGCTAAAGGCAGGCACCAGCAGTCAATCAAACCGCGCTCGAGCGCTGCCTGTGAAACGCCTGGTGGGGAACACAGCCCCTCCGCCTCACAGACTGGGGGTTCCCGGTGTGTCCGCAAAGCAGGCGTGACAAGGAATCCCAGGAGAGCCCCTTCCCCACGAGTTTACCTGTTGATGCCCTCCTTGGTGTAGAAGATGGAGTAGGTGAGGTTGTCTCCCTGCGGGTCCGAGGCCGGCGGCCGCCACGTGAGCCGGATGAAGCGAGTGGACACGAGGGTGGCCACGACGTCCCGCGGGGCGGAGGGCAGGGGTCCCGCTGTCGCTGGTGCTAGATGGTCATTAGTGGCACTGGTCAGTGAAGTGGGAGGTAATGTTGGGATGGCAACATCTTGGCATGTGCAAACATTGGGGAATATGAAGGGCAAACATCACCACGGTTTAAAAAAAGAGAACAGAAAAAAAAAACATAAAAGAAATAAACAAAACCACGATGGGAAACAGAAGAAAATGAACACACAAAAAAGGCCATTAAACTGAAGGCTGACATGCAGGCAGAGGTAACTACTGACCACTAATGGGGAGTACAGGACACGGCACTGTCAGGCAAGCAGACCAAATCTCCACTGTAATGGAAGTGGCAGGGGAGGGAAGGGTGGAACCGGGGGTAAAATAGACCTGAGGAGAGGATATCAGCAGCAAACCACGGCGTCAGTGCTTTGTGAGCACGTGTAATGCCACACGTGTGGCACTTAAGCCCCAGCCTGTGCTCATTACTCAAATACACGCCCAGACCCCACTTTCTCCTTTAGTCATTAACATGCACAGTTCACTTCTATGCTTCTCAATCATAACAAAATGACAGATGAATACACAGAATTCCTTCCAGTGCAAACCCATCCAGTCAAACCCTGCAGCCATTTCACACAGATCTGCTTCCTGACCTGGCTGGGCTCTGCCACTGCCCGTGGCACTGGAACTACAGCCTTTCTCCCACTGTTTTCCTGCCATCAGTGCTCTTCCTCCCTCCCACAACACCCATTTCATCATTTTACAGTGACTCTAACAAGCATCAGCAACTCTTGCTCTGGATTATACCCACACTCTCCAAACTTCTGGCCTCAGCCATGTCATCCTCCTGTGTTGCTACTCCCAGCCAGGATAAATCCAGGGATTATTGCATTAAAAGGTTGGTGATTTAACAGCACAAGCTGAACCATAGGAAGAGCCACTCTCCAAATCCTATTAAAGCAATCCAGCCAGTAAATGTAACAGTGAGATTCTGAGCAGCTGGACCCCAATTACCACCGAGTATTGCAAGCAGCACAATTAGTAACAAACCCCAAAGCTCAGGATACATGGAATTCTTCTGGATTCTTAACCATTCACCAAGCTTAAGCCACCTGATGATATTTTCCACATGGGAATCCATGCTGCCAAATACATTTATTCTTTTATTAATTACGGAAACTAACTAAAATAGCTCTGATTTTCCCCAGAAAGCAGCTCAGGACTAGAAGAGCTGTTGTTGAGCTGCAGCATCTGCACCAGAACACGTGGACTTGTGTCCTGATACACAACGAGAAAACCTCCCAGAAAACCTGACTAAAGGAGAAAATGTTGTCTGAATGACCAAAGCTTCAGGGAAAAACACTGAGCAATCTTCCATCAGCAATAACCTGATTTTAAATTGTCAAAGCCCCTCATTAACCCAAGCATCAGCTTGGGACGTCCTCAATTGGCAGAACTCTCCTTTTTCCTGTTCTGGTTCTCGGGCAGGTCCTGGCAGAGAGGTAAGAACCAGCCATGGGTTTTTATCAGACTTGCACAGTGTAACACCAGTCCGTGGGCAGAGCTGGGGGACAGATTCCCAGAGCCAGGAACATTTTGGTATTCCAAATACGGATCACAGAGAGACACGTACTCCAGGGCATCTCCTTAATTATCCTTCCACACTCTAATAGCTGAAGATCCCAATTAAGTGCTCTCCAGCAGCCCCTCCTGATCAATACACGGCACCATCAATCTCACATTCATTGCAAAATCTATTTTTATCTAACGCCCCCTATTTTTATGTCCCGTAATCGGATTTCTTGCAGGAATGCACCACTTTCAGCTCTCCTGGCCTCAGCCAGGGCCCCATTCCCCCAGGGAGCCCCTTGCTGTTGCAGATCACTCAGGAGAGCCCTGAACGGGGCCAGGGGATCTTCCCAAACCATCTCCCTGCTCCTGAATGACATTCCAGGGCTTACCCAGTATCACACCAGGCTTTCCCTGTGTTTAAATCCCAGCCCTTGTCACCAGCTCCCTTGGACTGGAGACCTTCCTGCTGCACCCTACAAACTCCCTCCCCAGTGCTCCCACTGAGGAACAAGGGATGGGACTGCAGAACTCCCCCTGGTGCCCACTGCTTTCAGCACTTTTCCCGCTGTCCTGCTCGACTTCCAATTCACTTCAAATTCCAAACACTCATACTTGGGTTCCTCTTACCTGTCTTGGCAACGCTGTCAGGCGATCTGCTTCAAATTACACGGTTTTGATGCAAAATCCACCCCATACCCATCTTTAAAATTCATTCAGTTGAGTTAAAATGGAATATTTTTAAAATTCATCTGCTTAATCCAAACCCCATCCCCACACACTCGTGTGTTTTTCTTCCCATATCATGAAATGGATCCATCTTTTCTGCAGTGATGTGCACACAGAGCTGACGAGTCTGGGAGAGCTGCCAGGATTTCCCAGAGAGCAGACGCCCAGTTCTATCCTCGTGCAAGGCTCAGACCAGGAATGTTTCTTCCCACGGCATTTCAGGAGAACGGTCACAGACAACAAAATCCTAATGATGCCTGAAAAATCAGCTGTGACCCAGACAGAGCAGCAAGGACCTGAAACCGTGCAGGTGAGGTGAGCAGGGCCAGGCCCCAGAACTCCCCCAGCACTGCACTTAACCACTTCTGGGGCTGCCAGGAGCTGGGGGATGTACCCCGAAGATTAAGGGATTTCCTTCCTTTTTTCCCTGTATTTCCTACAAATGCCTCAAGTGCTGTTACAGAGGCTTCAGCCCCAGCCAGGTGAGCCGAGCCCGGCAGTCAGAGCTGTGTTAATGAGCAATTACACCCAAATTAGCTCCAACACTATTCAGGGAATGGCTTTGTCACTTCCAGCTTTCAGCACTACGGAAGAAGCAGCTCAAGTCTCTTCTTTCTAACATCTCCTTTATCACTTCTTGAACAAAAACTCCAGCTCTGGACTGTTTTCTGCAGTTATTCCTACACAGCTTTCCAGGAATCTCAATTTTTAAAAGCACGGTCAGCAGGTGACTTGCGCTTTGCACCATAATTTATCTCCTGCTGTGGAGTAACTGGGACCAGAGGGATGCTGCAACTCCTACACAACTCCAGGCAGTAGAGTTCCACTCCTGCACCCTGGCCACTGCAGGGCAGGCAGCAATTCCCAGGAACATGAGAAGCAGAATTTTTAAACTTTGCCCTATAAATTATTTTCCCCATGGAAATGGTTTTCCCCACTCCCCACAGCATTCCAAGATGAAGGAATCCGTGTTTGTACTGCTCAGGTGTGACACCAACCCTGCCAGCCAAGGCAGCCCTGCAGGAATCCCACGGATCCAGGGCGAGAGGACATTCCAACTGCTAATCCTCAAGCCCCCTCTATCAAGCTGCCCTTTCCAGGGCTCCTTCCGAGCAGACATCAGATATTGCAGCTGTTTCATCAAAACACTTCGCAGGGTGTGCAAATACCCACAAGGATTTGGACTCGAATCAATCAGCAACAAGGTCTGAATTGCCCCAGCACTGGGCTGGTGACGTCCAAGAGGTGAAGTGTCCATAGGGTGGGTGCACTGGTGCGATTCCAGCTTTTCATCTTGTAGGAAAACCGTGGGATAACAAAGAGCCGGAGCCTGCCCCGAGAGCTGCTCCAGGGCCACCACCCAGGGGGCCCAGGAGACCTTTTCCAAACAGCTCTGCCACACCTGAAAACCACTCACTGAAACGCTCTGCTTGTTATGGAATCATTGGAAATACTTTCCACGTTGTCCGGCCCCTCCGGTTCAGATTTCCCTCTTCCTGCCTGCCCCCCTCCGGTGGTTACCGGCATATCCACGGCTTCCTCCTGGCTCGGCAACAACATTCCAGCGACACCATCGGCTCCACACAGAGGGGAAGGGAACGGGAATGTTATCTGCTCCGGCCTTATCTTAACCACCAGGGACACTCCAATCCCCTGGGTACCCGCCTGGCACCGGCACCACCTGCCTCTGAAGGGCTGTGGAAGCGCAGGGATTCAGATCCACAAACACCTGAAGGCCATGTTTAGGCTATTTTGGCCACATCCAAGTGTTTGCAAGTCCTGGTTACAGCACCTGCCCAAGGAGAGTGCTGCGGATTCCGGAAGCAGGAGAGGCACCGGAGGGTGATCCAGGTGTTCCTGGAGCCCAGGCCTGCATCCGATGGAACTTTGGAGCAGCTCTCACCCCAAATACCCCACAGGAACCCCAGTGCATCCCCCAGCCCAGGGCCAGCCCAGAGACATCGAGATCCAAGACTCCCCGAGCTGCAATCAGAGGGCGAGGAGCAGGAATGGCGTGAGAACCTCAACTATGTCCATGAACCCTCTGAGGGAGGAGAGGGATCCAGCAAGTGGAGAACGAGAAGGACCTTCCCAATGGGAATCACTCATGGGGACAGCGAGGAACAGGGCCACCAGTTAATAGAGAGAGGAGGAGAAGAGAAAGTCCTCCTTGGAAAGACTTCAGGGTGGATTTTAGAGATTTGAAACAGATTTGAAACATGATTTCAGCAACAAAGATCTACTACAACTAAAAACAGCAAATAACTATTTTGCCAACGAACCTGTTGGAAAAAAAATTACCTAGGACATTCAGATCTCAACACCTCTAATATTTGAACTGTATTCCCTAAGAAAAAAATACCTCAGAGGCACCAAAATGTTTAGTTTTGACTTGGGGTATTCATATAAAACTGTGTACTCATTAAATAATATTTTTCCCATAAATCCATTTAACAGATTCCAAAAAGGTAACAAAGACTTTCAAACCTTTTCTTTTACCTAATGCACTGTTCTCCTCAATCTGAACTTTGGTTCATGGTGTCCTGATAGAAGGATTCAACTTGGATCAGGATTAAGCATCTGTGATGCTTCAAAGAGTCAGAGTCAAATCCCACTGATTTCATTATGCTCATTGTACATAAAACCAACAGCAGCATTTGGCTGCAGTGCAGTAATAAGCAGGAAATAAACTCAGTAAGTTCACACTACACACCACCTTTCAAAATTCTGCTTTCTCTCCTATTTTCCCCCCTTGTTTTTACGTGTCTCCAACTGTTGTCCTTGTTCAAATGTCTAAAACACAAATTTCCAACAGAAGAGATCACCTTGTTATTGCCAGCTGTTCCCTGAGTGACACCACACTCAAAGCAAGCCACGTTACCTGGCCCTAATAATTCCTCTCAGGACAAACGGCCACAGCGCTGAAGTTGGTCTCACCAGATCAGCTGTAATGATGGAATTAACTCCTTCCCTTGCAAAACCTCATTTAAAGAAATCTCTGGGGCTCCTGTTCCTCCATGAATCGCTGCTTTTGTGCAGAGCTGGAACAGAGACTGAACAGATGTGGAAAGAAGAGGGTGGAAAGTAATTTCTGCTTTATAGAATGAACATAAATGTCCTCAATCTGAATCCTGAATGTCCCGAATCCCCTGGATTTCCAACAACAGTCACCATCACCCCTATTCCCCGGTGTAAGACACAGATCCACGTCTGCTTGACATAAAACCCCCTCCAATCTAGGATTTTGTAGACTTAATTACTCTTCATGAGCTAATTTGAACTGCAGGACTTTGTGTGTCATTTTGGAAATGTGTCAGAAAGAGAAACACGACAGCACTGGGACCAACACCTCAAGGGAAGCACAGCTGGACATGGAGCCACTGACCAGGGCATCCCTGTGGGAATGAAACCTGCAGGAACCACGGAGCCACTGACCAGGGCATCCCTGTGGGAATGAAACCTGCAGGAACCACGGAGCCACTGACCAGGGCATCCCTGTGGGAATGAAACCTGCAGGAACCATGGGAACCGTGGAGCACACGGGCCCAGGAGCTGACCCCACACAAGCATTTCCCTGGATCATCTCACTCAAGGGAGAGGTTTGAGGACAAGAACCCAACTCAACACTTGGAATCAATTTTGTCCCTTGCACACTCAAAAACCCAAACTCAAGCCCCATTCTGAGGTACAGGCCCTCCCCCACCAATATCCCTCATTCTCCTCATAAATGAAACGGAGATGCTTCCTTATTTATTCCTCTGTGCCAACATGTTTAGCCTGGAGGAGGTAAAACGCCTTATTTTTAATTTTTAATTGCCTTAGATTAATTTACATCACCACTGGGAACAAGAGTTGTTACTCACTCTTCACTCAGCATTGCAGAAAACTCCCCAAAAATCCAGAACAAACGAGTGTTTAACTGACATTCAGCGATTCTGATTTTTAGGCATTTATTTGGCTCTGTTTTGCGTTGTGAATAGACACTGCTGGGTGCTCAATAAACTGGGATGTATAAACACAGTGATAAACACATTCTGACTGGGAGCCGGTGTTTTAAAGGAAGTCATAAAATCCCTCCTGATAACGAGCCCTCCTCCCGTTCCCGTTTCACCATGAAATGCTTTGGTGTAGAGGAAACAATCTGATTTTTTCCTGTCTCATAAAACAACCCTTAAAAAGGCATGACAGCCCTGCTGACGCATTCCAGGGAAACGGAGCAGGAACCCCCTGGTTCCAACCACATCCCAGTGCTCCAGGGGAGAATGCAAAGGAAAAAAGCCCTGCAGGGATTTCAGTCACGAGACTCGGGTTATTATAAAAAGGGAAATAAGCCAAACACACCTCACCTGTCCCCAAGGAGTTTAAAACTGCTTTGAAACACATTTTGTCATTGGAAAGAAATTCAAACCATAACACATATTGCAAAATGATGGGTATGACCTTCAAATTCAGTAGTGAATATTCCATTTTTTAAAAAATTTAATATTTTTTTAACAACTACTCCTTGAGAAGAAGAATCAAAAACCCAAACCAAAACCCACATATAGAACCTGAGGCAGGGAAACTGCCTGGAAGTGCCCCCAAAGAACCCTGGCCAGGGTCTCCTCTTACTGTAAATATTCATCAGTTGAACTCCTCCGAAGAACTGAAAAATCTCCTGAGAGCAGCAGAGCCTGCAAGAGCGTTCTGCAATCTGGCTTTAATAACAGCAGCAGAGCTGTGACTTCGTTCCCAAGTAACCGAGTTCTGTTCAGGCACAGCCTTTGAGGAGCAATGAGAATAAAACCCCGTGTCCTGTGCAAAGGGCTCAGCTCCGCACAGCCGCTGGCACATCCGAGGAGTTCAGGATCGCTCTGAGGCTCCCCTGGGCCCTGCCAATAACTCCTCTGGTGCCCTTGGGCAGAGCCCTTCCCTTCCCACCTCTCCCTTGTGGCATCCGCAGGGATGCTCAGCTGGCACTCCCGAGGGAAGGGGTCACCAGTGCTGGGAGCTCTGGGAATGTGCAATAATCCCCAATAATCCTGCAGGCAGGCAGGGCAGGAATCACTGCTGTGCTGGCAGAGCAGCACCAGCACATCCCTGGCAGTGCCCAGGGCCGGGCTGGGCTGGATGGGGCTTGGAGCACCCTGGGACAGTGGAAGGTGTCCCTGCCACGGCAGGGGTGGACGGGATGGGCTTTAAGGTCCCTCCAGCCCAAACTGCCCTGCGATTCCATGAGCATGCCTCGACTATTTCGGGATGTATTTTCAAAGTAACACCCCAGTAACAGCCTGAACTGAAACAAAGGAACCCACCAACACAAACCCTGCTGCTCACAGATCACTGATGCCCCTGACTTTAATCTGCAACACTTCCCTTAAGGGACTGCCGTGCTCCTCCAGTGCCTCTGGATAAGACATCCCTGGCCCTGTCTGGGACACCTGCTCAGGGGTACCCTACATGGCTGCTTTTCTCCAAGAAATACCTTGGAAGTGGGAGATCTTCTCCTTCTGTCTGGGAGCTGCTGACACTTGGAACAACTTGGCAGCACCAACTCTGCCAAACCGGAGCTGCAGCAGATGAGGCTGAAAACGCTGCTTGTACTCAAAATTGGCCTTATTTCTCCAAGCTCTTTAAAAAACTTATTTAATCTAATTATTAATGGCTTATTTAACTACTTGTTTCTTACACATACCTACCACACTCTATTTTCCTTCCATTTAGGCTTATATCTACACAATTAATATTTTTTAAGGGAGAGAAGGTACCCCTCAAACCCCCCCCTTTCCTCTTTTAGCCTATAACCACCAACAGATCAGCACTATTAGATGTGGTACTGGATATTTCATTAATTTTCGCTGGATTTCTCTTCTAAAGGCCACACTTAGGAGGAGCTAAAGGCTCCTCGCTGCCCACCTCACACCACCCATTTTTACAGGAACTAGAGGAGTATCAAAATATTTGGGAATCTTATAAACTCTTAATTAAGACTTTTTTCCTTTCTGTTTTTAAAGCTGTAATGTTCACTTGCTTCCTCATATTTCTAATTCTAACAGAAGGAGTGAACCCCCCCATGAGTATTTTCAAAATACAACTGCTTTTCCCAGCACGGAGGCTTGGGAATTCAGTGTGCACTTCCCAGCACACAAGAATTGGAGGTTATTCCTCAGAAGTACATGATGGGGTTTATAGCAAGAGTATAGCAAGAGATGCAACTTTTAAATGTGGATTTGCTGTGATCACTGACCACTGTTAAAAATGCCTAAAGCCCAAGTCTTTAAAGCAGTTTATAAAAGTAAATTGGTGCTGGAGAAGGGCCAAGGTGGAATGTCCATCCCCGATCAGCTGTGACCTGGATCCAGGCATGACTTTCCTCCTTCTTTCTTTTCCTTCAACACCTCCAGTGCTGGTGTGTCACCAGGAAATCCACACAGAATCCATCTGTCCTTTAAAGGTTCTGGATCCACAGTTATCAGTTTCTTTTTGGGGAGAAGAGAGATGATAGGAGAGGGGAAACAACCAGGAAAACAAGAAACCCCCATTCCAGGCTCTTCTATCCCCGTGAGAACAGTGACATTTTACGGCTGGTGTCAATACTGAACACACATTATTAAAAATTACATTTCTTTGTTAGATTTATGGCATTTCCTTAGGGAATAAATCCCATGAGCCCATCCAGGTTATCCCATCAATAAGTACCAGCAGCTTCTGCCAGCTCCAGATCTTCATCAGCCTGAGTCCTGTTCCCCACTCAGCCCAAGTGAAAACCAATCCTCTCCTTGTCTCCAAATGGCATTCAGCTGTCTCTGCTATTCCTGTATAATTCAGCCACTCTGAAATATAAGCAACCAATTAAGACCAACCCCACCCGTTTGTTCTCCCCGCTGGTGCGAGACTGACAAAATCTGATCTTTTCCTTTCCAACACGAGCCTGGGATCAGTTACAAATTAAGGGTGTTTCTGTCAATCTTCACAGCCCCGGATACGAGGAATAAAGGCAGAGGAAATGCCTTTGGCAGTCACGATGGACATCAAGCTGCAGTTAATCCTGCCCTTCCACCTATCCAGGGATGGAAAAAGCAAAGCCACTGAAAACAACAGCCCTCGTGATGCACTGCAGCGGCTGCTCCTGCCCCTGGTTATTTGTATTTTCCCTGTAACAGGAGCCAGAGCCGGGCAGAGGAGCCATCAGCCATCACCCCACAGCCGGAGCTGGGCTCGTGTCCGGAGCGGCACCGCTTTGTTCCCAGGAAAAAGCACTCCTGACATGACATCATCCAGCCACGCTGCCAGGAATATAGAAAATATGAGGATAAACACAACTGGAATGGGTGGATTTCAGTGCTGTTGAGGGAGGTGTATTTGCTGTTATTAATCAGCCTTTCTGGTGGCCAAGAGACTTTTATGGGACTGAAAAACTCTCTCGGGAATTCAGGATTAGCCAGAGGAGATGAGATAAAATGGACTCAGAGCTTTCCATACACATCCTGCCTCACTGCCCTTCTGCAGTGGGACAATAAATATGGATTAATGCAGGTGGAGGACAGCAAACATGTATTAATATGTGTTATGTATTTCTCGTAACACACTGAAGCTTTTTGCTCATACGGGCCCTTGCTCTGCCTCCACTGAACACTCCTTATGGATCATTCCTTTCCCAACGTGACACGGAATTTCCTCAAGTACCTTTTAGCCATTAATTCCCCCGGTGAAAACCAAAATTCAAGGTGCCAGTGCCGTGTTTCCAAGCACAGCCCTTTATCTGCAGGCCCAAACTCAAGTCACGGAGCCCGACCCCGTATGAATTCCATCAGGAGGTTCCCATTTCTTTGCCAAGCCAACTGTAAATACAGTCATAAAATAAGAAATGAAAACTAATAAGCACAATATAAATGCTGTTCTGCCTCCCTGCGATTCACAGCACGCTGGCAAACATTAATCTATTCCTAATTTAATCTAAATTAGAGCAATTTATTCAAAGCCCGTGCCAGCTTTAAACATGAATGGGCTACTGAGAACTGCTTAGCTCTCGTTTCATCAAGTTAAACGTTCAAGAAGTTTGGGATCCAGCGTGGTTTAATCAGTTCTGCTTCTCAATAAGACTATATATAAACAGGGCCCATAAAGAGAGAATAAATAAAGATCATTTATTAAACAGGAATTGAGTCAAGAAATGGAACTGACTGAATTCAAACAGCTCCCAGGCCATTCTGAACAGACATGCAGCCATGAGAAACACAAATGCTGCCTCTTTCCCTGAGGAATAATAGCTAAGTAATGTAAATTAAAATCAAAATTAAACCCAAAAACCCCACTCTTTCAGCACTAAAGAGGAGCACACACTGCTGTGTTTACAGAAAATTAGCACTGGAGTGTACACAACCAGTACAAAACATTCCCTGAGCTTGGCTTTGGCTGTGACTGTTTGAAGTCAGTTTGTGATTTCAGATGCTGTTTATGTTCCCGAAGCACAGCTCTCCAAATGAGGCTTCCAAGCTGTTCCTGCACCATCCATCTGACGCCGGGCGGATGCCGGAGGGCCGGGATGGAGGCAGGGACTTCGGGAGTGCTCTCGGCTCCGGGGAGCCCCAGCACCGCCAGGAGTTCTTAAACGCTCACCACGCGCAGCTCGGAATTTGACATTCGCTGCTTTTAAAGCTTTTTGGGGACAAACCTTAATCCTGGTGAGTGGAAACCCACAGGGACGTGTGGATATAAAACAGACAAAAGCAGGGAGGAGGCTCCCCTGCTGCTCCTGGCTCTGATGATGCTCATCCTGCCGGATTTGCCATTCTCCCACTTTCAGATCATCCCCCTCCACCAGACCAGAGGTTCTCCCCCATCTCCCCAGGTCTCCAGCCCAGCAGGGCCAGGTGCCCTCGGCACAGACCTGCTCTCCCAGGACCACGGGCTGCTTTGGGCTGGAAGGGACCTTGAACACCCAGTTCCACCCCAGGTCCATCGCCATCTCCCACTCCCCGAAATCCACAATTCACTCCTTCGTGAATTTTTGTCTGCAAGGCTTTGCAGCCTCCCTGCTCAGTTTTCATCTATGAATCATTTGTTCCCTGGTGGATGCTGATACTCCTGAAAGCCACTCCTAGAAACCACAGGGACCTCTTCCCATTTTCCTTCATTGAGACATGCAAAATTGGACAAGGCAGAAAGAACATGAGGACATTTCTGTCTGAGAGAAGAAACACAGGACCCTGCAGAGGAACACCCAGAGTCCTCCTCTATTATTCAAAGAACTCTTTTTATCTTGCTCTGGCATTTCATTCACAACACCCTGCAGATTTTTCAAGTACTTCTGTAGTCTCCAAGAACTCCACAGAATTCCATGGACTGAGGATGCTTTCATTCACAATATGTGACTAAAAAAGACTCTAAAGCATCACCTCTACGAGTGAGAGAGCCTGAGAAGGTACACTTGATATCTGTGAAATTATCCAAAACAGGTCCTGAGGTGACATGAGAGGAGTCTGCCTCGGGGCTTGAACCAGGCAAGGCCCTATTTTTGTGATTTTTTACACATGGCAAACACCCAAATGTGTAACTGAGCTTTTCAAAGCAGAGCACAGTTGGCCTGTTAGTGCCAACTTTTACATTTCTTTCAGTAGAAGCCAAAAATTGTCAACAAGAACTTCTATTTGCCTCCTACAACAGCATAATGAAACTTACAGTTATGGAAAACACAGAGTATTTCATCTCCTCTGACTGAAATAAGGCTTTTGATACTGCCTTTGACATCCAACTATAGCTGGAGATCTTTTCAGTCAGTTCAGGGGAGCTGAAATAGCCTCTGTGTGAGGAATGGGAATCTCCAAGTCAGCCTGAAGTGACCTCAAACAGTCCAGTACCATCTGCAGTGCAGAAATGACAGACTTTCAGCACAATCTTCACTGAAATGTGCTGGCTTTGGGAAACCTGGATCAGATTCCTGATGCTTTCCACCTTTCTGGGGGTCAGAGAAAGTCCCAGCCCACCCAGCTCCTTTCAGTGCTCCAAGGCTGGACAGAGCTCATGGCCAAACCCTGGCAGAGGTACCAACATAAGATGGAACTGTTTATGCTGCAACTGGCCTGAACACAATTCAGCTGCTTAAAGAAAGCACCAATTTAGGGCAATAAATGACGACTTTAGAACTCCCTCCGAATTAGGATCCACGGAATGAGACTCAGCGGAGGAACTGAGATCATCCAGGGGTGTCAGACTTGACTCAAACGTCATTTGTGATGTCAGACTGCCATCAACACCAGGCAGTTGTGTTTCTCCCAAGATCAGCAGGAAACACATCCCTTGGAATTGTCAGATTTGGCCATTCCATGCAGAGCACCAGCACCAGGAGGGTCCATCCCCACCCTGCCTCACAGGGTGTGAGGACCATGGAACAGCTCTGGGAGCTCACCTGAACCCCTCCTTGAGCAGAGTCACCTTCAGCCAGGCTGCTCAGGCTCTTGTCCAGGTGTGCCTTGAGTATCTCCAAGAGCAGAGATTCCCAAAGCTCCCTGGGCAGCCTGCTGGACTGCAGCTCCCCTCCGTGGGAAATCGCTTTCTCTGACCAGAAATTCCCTCGTTTGCAGCTTTTCCCTGCCACCACCACCCGCCCTGTGTCCCCATCCCTGCCTGAGCAGTAGCAGGGTGTCCAGGATGAATCAAACTCAGCACATCCAGTACCTCACATGCTCCCAACTTCCATGGCTCTCCACACATCCCACCATCCAGCCTGGATTTCCCCAGTTTAGCTTCAGGGATACCCCTGCGGACAGCACCAAAGGCCTGGCTAAAGGCAAAGCAAACAAAATCCACTTCTCTCTTCTCAAGCACAGGCCCAACCATTTCATCTCAGAAGGCCACAGGAACAGTTGGGCACAGCTTGCCCTTGGATTTCCCAATCACCATCCCTCTCATGTACCTGTAACACGGCCTCCAGGGAGATTTGCTCCATAACCTTCCCTGAAAAGGTTTCAGCTCCAGCTGAGCTTTGTCTTTCCTACATCCCTACACATCCAGGCAATTTTCTGCCTTTGATTCCAGATTCTCTTTGCTGTCACTCGGTGTTGGAGCCCAGCTGGCAGCTCCTTCTTTATCCCTCCTGGTCTCCTGGACACACACACTCCACCCTGCCCTGTGGAGTAGCCCATTGCTGCGCTTTGAGAAGGCTCCAGTGCTTTGGTCCTTCAGGATCAAACGGTTTGTCTCTTGTCCATTAACAGTGTCCCATGGAAACCTACCAAAAATACCTCAAACAAGCCAAAGCCTCCTGTCTGGAAGATCAAGGCTGGAATTCTCAGCTCCACTCACCAGCCAGACCCAGGCAACAAACTGCAATACTCCGGAAACTCCCCGTGCTGCCTGTCACACACGGAGCTGCCACCCCAGCACACCCACATGGCTCAAACCCCACACGAGTTTTAACCAGGGCTGGGTTAAAAAGCTCCATCTCCTCCCTGCCCTGCAGGACCTGGTCTCCAGGAGACACACAGGACCCTGCTGTCCTTCCACCCACTGATCCTTGTGCCAGAGCTCCCGCCTGGCTCATCACCCTCTCCAAAGCGATGCAACATTGGAGTCAGCTCCCGAGTGTGACCCAGTTCTCCGCTTCCCTGCCCCCTCCGTCCTGAAGAACCTGCACCCATCCCTTAGAGCCATCCCCAGATCTCTCCACGACCCCAAAGCCTCACAGCTCTACAACTACACACAGATTTCTAATTCCTGCTCCTTGCTTCCCACGGTGGGAGTAATTAATCGGATGCAGGATACCCTTGCTTGGACAGAGACCTTTTTTCATTAAAAAACTGAGCTTAAAGAAATGGATAGTTCCACTGCAAACAATCCTGACATGGTTCCTACAGCCCCGTATCCAACTCATTCACTCCCAGATCTCACTCCTGAACAATTCACAATACACTGAAAAAACCCAGTTTTGTGGTATAAAAGTACAAAATCCCCACAAAGCACTCCCCCGCAGTTCTGAAGGTGACCCAGTGCATCTGAAAGGACGGTTTGAAATCGTTCTCCCAAAACACGGCATATTTGTTTACAGTCCAGGGCTGTGCTTTCCAGTGTTCAGGCACGGCTCCTGCTTTTCCCCGGTGCCTGAGTACTCGTCAATGCCTTTCACACAGGGTGACAGGGAACCATCTGCCTCCCTCCTCCTACTTGTTGCCACCTGTTTTTTTTCCCAGTCCCCACATGGCAGCGTGAGCAGGGCCAGATTCCCCGGACAAGGCTGGGTTACAGGACCAAGAAACCCCAAATGCCTCCGTTACCTGAGGGTCTCACTCATCACACACAAAAATGCTGTACAAGTGATGACAAGAAATGGCTCTGCTGTAATTAAGTGTATCTGGTCCATAATTGGGACACTCAGGGGCTGAGCAATGAGGATTGGAAGTAAAGCAAGCCGGGTTTGTGCAAAAAAGAGAGAAGAGAGATTTGAGGTTGCTGAGAAAGGCATTCCCAAGGCACGACGGACGTTCTGGGACAGGCAGGAGTCCTCCGTGGTGGCACCTGCAGGACATCAAACCACTCATCTCTTCATCCAGGAGGCAAAAAGAGGAGCATCGAGACTGAGAAATACAAGTGCACGACAATGAGGTCTTTGAGGAACTTCCTTCTTTTGGGGAGTTCCCAACCTCTCCCTGAAAGGCAGAGCAGGCAGCAGAGCCACAGCTCCAGAGAAATTCCGAAAGGCACTGAGTGTCCAGGGCCAGAATCTGAGAAAGAGGGACACGGCTTCAAACCCCAAAGCGGCTGGAAAGCACGAGAGGCTTTTCAACTCCCTCGCAGAATTCCACACCTGGTGTTCAGTACAGGGGATAAAGAGGATTTAACTCAGACCATTGACCCAAATCTTCCTTCCTCTTCTATCCTTCCAAGCTTCTCAATTACAAACACTCGTCCTAAAAATCTCTCCTCTCAACGCCACAATTCTTTCATGTATTCCTGAAAAAGCAAGAGTTGTGGACTCCACATGGCCAGTCCCTTTCCAGGTGCAAACTTTTCTCCATTTATTAAAAGAATGACCAAAGTTGAGAAGAAAAGCCACTCAAGAAGCCTTTCACTTCTGCCAGTCATGTCTTTAACATTTTCCACAAGTAACTTTCCTATGTACTAAAAGCTACCCAGAATTCACTCCAAACACAAAAAAGCCCAGCCTAAAAGGTTATGTCTGATCAATGATTATATTAAGCTCATTGTAGGAGATGAGAGTCTCAGACAGACTCTATACAGGTTTCTGGGTGGCTGTGCCCACGCTGTGCAGAAGGTCAATCACCAAATTCCCGCTCTCCTCAAGTCAGAAATCTGTCCAAACACAGCCAGCCTCCCTTTGTAGCAGATAAATGTTTTCCCCTCACTGCATTTCAAACTTACACTGCCTTCCAGGAGCACAAAACACAGATATGGGGCTTCACTTGGATGAGAGAACTCACGTGGCCTCCCCGAGAAACTCCCCAGGGCTTCCACTTTCTCACTTGCATTTAGTTCATTCAAGATCAATCTGATAAGCAAAAGGGCTAACGAGAAAAGGTTTGTGAATAGCCAGATGTTTGCCAATTCCAGCAGCAAGGAGAAAACAGAACAGTACGGAAAGGGAAGCGCTGCTAACTGGGAAGAACTTTGACAAACAATCAACGTTTTTCTCACTGAAGTTACTTTTCAAATTGGCAAAGTTGGCATTTCTCATCAGCAGCTATGAAATAATTTTTAAAAAGTTTTCTGAATTAATGATTGAAATGTTCAGAATATTTTTTGCTCCAATTACGGGTTTGGATTGTCATACCAGGCCAGCTGCCACTACTGCATGTGATACCTTCTCCCTCTTTCCCAGAACAGTTTCCTTCTCCACTGCTCATAGATTGAGAGAAGGTATTTTAAGCTCAAATACGTGTATTTCCTCCACCTGTGAATTGCCAGTTTTCACAGATCACACTCATTCCTCATGGCGCTCCTTGTCACACCCCCCTGCACAGCACAGTTCCGTGTCCCCTCAGAGGAGTTCCATGGGGGTGTCCCACTGCTGGAGAACAGCATCTCAATGGCCCCAGAGCTCCAGGGCCACGGCCTCGGGGTGTGTATCTACACCCACAGTGAGACTCCACCACTGCATCCCAAATCCTCTGGCAGCGTGCAAAAGAGAAAGGACATTGTGAGGCAAAGTCCTTGAGGATGGCAGGAGGAGGTGTCGGAGCGGGGCAGGAAGGAGAACCACTGGACAAACAGCAGCAGAGGGAAAGGAAGAGGAGTGAGACCACAGGAACTCCAATAACAACAGTGAGAGTCATTTAGAAACCACTGCTGGGAACTGGGTGCAAGCACAGGCTTGGGCAGGGCTCCCGAAGCCAAGGCCATTCATTATTCAGTGTTCTCGAACGTGCAGAATATGGAATCATGCTTCCGCTGGAAAGGGCTGCAAACCACTCAGGTGATTAATGCACACAGCAGAAATTAAATTACTTTTAATAATTTTTCTGGCAATCTGATGACAGCAGGGCAGTGCTGGATGCAGATTCCTGACACTGCTCCGAGGCTGGAATCCCACGGCTCCGTGGCATTAAAACTCCTGACCCCAGGAGAGGGCACGCTGGATTCCCCATATCATTGTGGGGAGTACCCGTGGCTCTTCAGCCAGCAGTGAAACACACCCAGATCCAAACAGGAATTCAGAGCAAGTAGTAAGCGCACAGCTACTCCACAAAACAACTGGAAAATAAACGGGAAATCTCTGTGGCTCATTCCTACTCTCTGCACACTGGGCACCAAACCCAGGGACAGCAGATTCACACCTCTTCAAACCACAGGTGTGAAGTTCCATCAAACCTCCAGCCACAGGTAAGACTGTTTCTCCTAAATCCTCTCCATCCAAATAAGAAAGAAATTAGAATTTAAAACAATCCCCCTCCAAAAAGACAACACTTCCTCCCCCCC
>VZTD01003696.1:89497-133709 GCA_013397725.1 Rhagologus leucostigma | reverse complement strand
CCCCCCCAGAACAGTTTCAGTATTTTCTTGTCTGACTTGTCTCCCCTCATCCTCTGTACTAGTGGTTTTCTTCCTTGGGCCCTTAGAAACCATATTTCAGAACGGTGTGACCTGAAAGAGCAAAACAAGCCAATGCCCTAGTGATGGTATTTGCAGTAGCTCTTTTTTCGGGTCTTTTATCATAACACCAATTGTTCTGCTTTGGCACCCCAGCCATGCAATGCAGGACCCTGTATGGGGAGCACTGGCAGGAGTTCCACTGACTGCAGCACAAATATTTACCTAAACTGCAGCTGTAACCCACCAGATGTGCAGCTGTCATTTGCAAGAATGACAAAGTTCACTGTTTTTAACACTAATAGCAGAAAAAAGCTTCTGACCCTGGAATGACTTTGATACAAAATACGTGATCTGGGGTGTGCTCCATAAGGGCTTCTTCTCCAGGTTTGTGATTTTAGTGACCATTTTCATTTTGGCTATTCTGCTATTGCTTGTAAACCTCAGCATGCAGCATTTCTGACCACAGTTTATTACTGCACCAAGTATTATTCAAAATACAGGATGAATCCTGTAGAATTCCTTAAATTCTCCTCACTAGGTGTACAGAAAACAACACCGGATCACTCACATCATTTTAAAAAAATCACCCTGCTCTAGCTGAGTTATTGACAGAACCCACCAAGTAGGAAAGGTCCCTTGGAATGGTCCCTCCCCATTTCTGGCTCTCTGCTGTCCCAGTTTATCTTACCAAGGTCAAGTATTATCAGCTGGGCTCCAGCCTGTGCATTTCCAACATCATTTTCTGCAATGCACTGATAGAATCCTTCATCAGACTTCACCAGCCCCAAAACTTGCAGGTTATGTTCTTTCTGAGGAGCAAAGGGAGAAAACAACACTTAGAAATGGGCTGCAATTGCCAAACCAACGCTGTCAGCACGGCAATTACTGTGCCAGGAGAAACTTCTGACAGCAACTGGGAACGTGTGTTTGGAGTTCCTGGATTTCACCTCTCTGGCACTGAATCCTCACGTTCTAGGGGATCAAAAGCAGCAGAAGCTCTCAGTAATGGCTGTCATTTTCTAGCATCATATAGCACTGGCAAATCCCAATGTTTCCCCAGGCATTCTGGTGGTATTTTGGGCACTGACTGAACCTCACAGCCCCACAGCCCACGTATACCCAATTACACAGCCATTCATTTCTCACCTGTGTCTCAGTGATGCCTTTCACTGCATCTAAAATCTCCCTGCAGAAGCACCCGTGTGCCAAACTCACCATCCACACCTCAGTTACATTTCCATTTCAGCTCCTGCTTGAAACTGGAATTTTTATGGAGCACAGACTGCAGCACACACAGCCAGGTCATGGTGGGCTCGTACTTTGACAGTGCATTTTGTCACTCTGTGTGCCTGACTCTCCTGGAAAGCCCAAGCTATGAAGACAGTAGGTCTTACAATATAAGCAATGTACATTAAAAGGGATTCAAGAAACCATTTCTCTTCCAGGCCCCAAACACCAATAGGACAAAAGCAGGAAGCAGGTCCCTGAAGAACCCAATTTCCGTGACTATGTGCAGGAGAACTGACAGGCCAACAGCTTAAAAACGTGCAAGATGGACAACGCACTTACCACGATTTTGAAGTAGTCACTGGGGATCACCACGTCCCCGTTCTTGACCCACTTCACGGTCGGCGTTGGTTTCCCGGTCACCTCGCACTCAAACACAATGTCCATGGATTCGTGGGCGTAGATGTTCGCAGGGCGCTTCAGGAACGTGGGGGGAACTTCAGGGTGAAAGAAGAAAGGCAAGAAGATGATATTACACCCAGAGAAAGAGACCTGACAGGCCCACACACAGCCAGCTCGACACCAAGAGATGGACAGGGAACTTGGGCACGAGTGGCAGCAAAGGCGGCAGGAATTTGCAGCCCAGCTTTGACCGACACCGACACAGGCTGGGAGTTCTTCCAGAATTACATCTGGGCCAGGCTGGATGGGGCTTGGAGCAGCCTGGGCCAGTGGAAGGTGTCCCTGCCCATGGCAGAGGGTTGGGAATGACATGATCTCTAAGGTCCCCTTCCAAACCATCCTGGGATCCAGCCAGTTGGGAATGACCTCTTGAGACTTCATGAAAGAAGAAATGGAACTGAGGTGTATAAAGTGCAAAGTTAAACCTCAGGGAGTTCAAGTCCATAGGAGAACAAAAGCTACAATTATATCAAAAAGTACTTTTAAAAATGAATGGACACAAAACTGAGATGAAACTTTCCCAGGGCAGCACGGCCTTGTGCTCCTGTGAAGGAGCTGAGGTTCCCAACAGAACGTGCTGCGCTGATCCCAGGAGTTTCTTCTCTGGCCTGTGGAAGCCAAGGAAATGGGATGCCCAGGAGCAGCCACGTGCCTTTGTACCACAGTGATGACATACCATGGATACAGAGGAGGGAAACTGTGTATTTGTAACACAGCAGAACAGAAGCTCTGAGCACGAATTCCATGAAGAACAGAAGTGCTTCACTTACAACACGCACCAAAGGTGCTACTCTAGGTCTTGGCTGCCTTTCAAATGTCCTTAAGTCCTCAGAGTCAGATTAATTCAATCCAATATATCTAAAATGACACAAACTCGGAGATACAGATTTTTTGGGGACACCAGCCCCCAGTGACCGGTGCACAGACACATTACAGTTTCTCCCACAGGAGCCTCCACGAAGCCTCCAGCTGCATCCAGGGCCTCTGCACTCATCTGGCTCAGCAGCACCAAGCCCTGCAGGCACTTACTCACGGAGTAAGCTCTTTCTAAAGAACACCCACACGTTTATTTGTGTTTACTACACTCCCAGACACAGGGCAATTCTCTGACTTGTGCTGGCAGCTCGGATTGTTGGAGTTCCAGGAAAGCCCAAAGCAGCCTTTTGCCCTTTAATATTTAGCAAAGAAAGTCAATATGGAAGGGCCACGGGGTTTAGATAAACAATTTACACACTTGGCCTCTCAATGGGGTTTGTTTGGTGCTGTGGATAAGGAATCCTAGGTCATGTTTTACTCCTTCCTCTGAAATGATCCCAAAGGTTTGTAGGTGGATTTAATACTTTTAAAAAACAGCTGGAGGCGAGCAGCCCCCCCCAACCCCCTCACGTTCTGGATTATGAACGAATAAAGAGAACATTATTAAATAGAAATACTTCAGAGTGAGAAGGTGGTTTAACTCTCAGGTAAGAGTGCAAACCTACACAAAGCTGTACGTTCACTGCTCCATCCCTCACACGGGAGCAAAAACCCGGATGGGGCTGAGCCCAGCTGCCTGTGAATTCAGACATCCCTTTCATATCAACTTCCCAAAAATTTACCAAACACACCATAAATTCCACCTTAAAAAGGTTGAGATATTTCTGTGCTTACTCTCTGATGGCTGCTACCACCAGACACAACTTTGACATTTGAAAACCCTCTCCTGAATTTATTTGCCACCAAATTGCTGTAATTTATTCTCTATGAAAATGATTTTTATTCCTCCCTGGTATTTATCCTCAGCACTGTTATTTATCACAAGTTGTGCTACTGCTCCCTCCTTTCCCGTATCCCAGCCTTATTTTGGGCGGCTCAACAAGTCGTGTTTGCTTTGCTCTGCTGTGACAATTCCTCACAACCCCCTGGATGTGCTCCAGCCTGAATCCATCTCCGGAGCCCGTGGAGTTTCAATCATTTACATGCAATTTCAGCTGCGTCTCAGCAGTGCCTTGAAAAATGGCATAAATACCATGGCAGCACTGCAGCCTATCCCTCACCCAATCCATCGCTCTGCCTCTGCCCTTCCCACATGCATCATCCCCTGCCAGCCTGAGACAATCATTGCCCGCTCATCGTTAGCCCTTTTTAACTAATGACTCATTTTGTTCAGCCTGCCTGATCAATAGTTTATGTTCTCATTTCCCTTCCATCTCTGTCTGCGGCTGTACTCGTGCACGGATCGATTCCTGCAGTGCTTGCAGAGTTGAAAAAGGGGAATACAAGAATTGGAAAAGTTGTTTTTCCACGAATGTACAATGCTTCCCTTTCCAAAGCATTCATTACAGGTGAGTTTTAATTCCTTAGCCACGTATTAATCTTGTCAGAGGAACCCAAAGAGACACAGGCCAGGAACATCCACAGTCAAAAGCAAAAAAACTTCTGTAACAACTCATCATGGGATCTCAGCCTGGTTTGGGCTGGACAGTTCCTTGAAGATCCTTTCATCCCACCCCTGCCATGGGCAGGGACACCTTCCACTAGCCCAGGCTGCTCCAAGCCCCGTCCAGTCTGGCCTTGGGCACTTCCAGGGATCCGGGGGCAGTCACAGCTGCTCTGGGCATCCTGTGCCAGGGCCTCACTGAATCCCCAAACTGTACCACAGGAAAGTTCTGATGCTGTGCTCTCAACTAATGTTTAACTTGTAATGAAGACATTTGGAAAGAACTCAAATATCTTTGGCAACTGATATTGCTCCAATTTGGGACATCATCCAGGAAGAGGATTTGAATCGTAAGAGTCAGGATTTTTTTAACACAAAAATGGAAGTTGAAGTAGATATTCTCCTACCTGCTCTCAATTAGTTTTGATTTAGGAGATTAAGAATTTGAACATGTTATTTTTTCAAAGTGACTTTGCTTTTCTGGCTCATGGAGCAAATGCCAAGCTGCTCACAAAGGGATAATAACGTGAGGAGTGCTCACTTTATCAATTACTTCCCAGTTAATGAATTAATAAATGCTTTTCAAACACACTCTTCTGGTTTAACTATGTCAGTGTTTAGCATTAACACAATACAACTACAGATGTTTGTGGCAGAGAAGTTCAATTGATAACCACGAGCAAACGAGCCAATTAACACAGAAAACCAGATTTGTAAGGGATGATCGTGTGCTCCGCTCCCAAACACACAATTAAACTTCAAAGACGACTTGGCAGCTCAGCCTCCTCTTCGTGTCAGCACAGAACAACTCCTGAAGAGGCAAAATGCTCGAACAGAATTTCACACCCCCCAGGGAGCCCTGCCACCCTTTCGGAGATTGAAGAAAATATTTTGATCACAACAGCGATCAAAAGATTAAAAAACAAAAAGCAACCCAACCTACACCAGCAGTTGAATCAAACTCCCAAGCTACATCCCAATAAAGGTGAACCATTTGAAAAAACGGGTGCTTTTTTAAGCCAATAGCTCTAAAAGGATGGGAAGAGCTGAGGAACTCCACACATGCAGCAGGAATTGCACCCAAGGTGATGTGGAAACAGGACGGATGCTGGACATGGATCCCATTCCACACGTACAGGTGACCAGAAGGAGATGGAAATGAATTCCAGTGGTCTGTAGCTCTGCTGTACAGGAAGAGCATGGGAATAGTCTCCTTTGGACACAAAGACACACGAGTTGCAAAGGTAATTTAAAAAGACTCATTCTCTTCCTAAAAAGCATTAATAAATCAGCTGCTGATCCAAGCACAGCATCCGACAAACCCAAAATGAATGGGACCAACCAGTGGCTCCACTCTCGAGTCACAGAATCCATGACTGGTTTGGGTTGGACGGGATCTCAAAGCCCAGCCAGTGCCACCCCTGCCATGGGCAGGGACACCTTCCATTGGACCAGGGCGCTCCAAGCCCTGTCCAGCCTGGCCTTGGGCACCTCCAGAGACAGGAATACTTCCAAGACTATTCCTGAAGCAGCATTAGAACATCAGTAACAGCCTAAGGCAGCCAAAGGGCTGAATTTCCAAATTGGAAATGCCCAGGACAACACTTGAGGTACCATTTCTGCTTCCTCAGTCACCTCCAAGTGCCCTCGATCCTTAGAAGTTAGGAGTGTGTTTTCCGAAGTCAGCCCATGAAATCGCAGTTCCTGCCACTCCTCCTCATCCCTCCCTCCCACACTTCTGTCCATGACCAAGGGGACACGGAGTGTATCTCCAGCCATCCCTTACACAAGCATTTGCTCATTCCAGAAGCTTCCCCACAGCCCAAAGAGCACAAACACAAACCAAGCAGAGTGGCCACATTTTCGCAGTGTATCTCAGATACTCCTGACTCCGGCACTCCCAGGCAGTTCCATTTATAACCCATTTCTGAGGGATGCTGGGGGCACCATCCCTAGCTCGTATTTCAGTTACAAATCTGGATTACCAGCAGTATTTAAAATGGACATTTTATCACAAAGCCCATTTCGTATCAGCCTGAAATGGTCCACAGGGATTTTATTTCTTCCTCCAGGGATAACAACCTATTCCATTAGGATATGCTACAAATCCTGTAAGAATCATTATAAAGTTCAATGCAATTTTCACAACTGTAATTTTGTTTCTAAGAAGGACCAAACTGCACCATGACCCTCACCCCGTTAATCCATCCCCTCCTGCCATTCCCCCAACACACAGGCAAAAATGCTTGAATTAATGTTTGACAGCAGAAGTTTTGATTATTATATTTTAATTCCGTGAGTTAGTTGTAGAAATTAGTTGGTTTTCTTCAAATGGATCCCGAAAAAAGAAGGAATTTACACTTTACATGAAAATGGGGAGTCATAACATTCTTCCTTAAAAAACAGCAGTATATGGATAATACTCGGAAAAAAAGAGATTTAAATCCCAAAACTAAGTTGTAGGCAAGATAAATTCTTCCCAATCCCTGAGCATGGCTGTGATGTCCTTAAAACACACTTAATATGCAGCTACAAAATTTGCAAAGCAAACACAAGCTGACAAAAAGGGTTCCTCCAGAGAAACACAGAAAAGTGTCAAATTAACGTACAAAAATCAGCATACCGAGACACAAAAGGGTTATAAAAATGTAAACTACTACAGCAATTTTTTTTGCAGCAAAACCAGAGTTGCAGTTTATGAATGGTTTCAGTGGCAGCGACATTCCTAATTCAGTAAATGGTTATTTTTCGTATCTATTCTAGAAAATTAAAGCCAGTGTCCCTAGGGAGAAGTGGTGCCTGTGGCATCCCGACTGGTGGGAATCTTTCCCACTTCTTCAACAGCCAAAGCAGAGAGCGAGGGCCTGGTTTGCCTTCTCCAGTGACCTCGTTAACCTCTGCTCAGCAGCTGGAACAGCCCCAAATGAGCATTTGGTGTCCCATGTTTTGCTCCTTTCGACTGTTCGGAGCTTTACAGTTTCCTTGGCAAATGCCAAACCCCGGCTCCACGGAGAGCTGGTTCCCGTGGTGGCAGAAGGGCAGGGCTGAATGAAAACAACTATTTTACATTTGCAGTAAAAAGCTTTCATTCAGAAATTGCTGAATATGATCCATGCTTCAGAGACCAGCCCCCAAATAAACATTCCAGAGGCAGAAACTAAAACCCAATATTCAATGCTAGGACGACGACCAAGAAACCAGGTAAGCATGAACAGTACAGACCAAAAATAAAGTAAAATTATATTGATCAGTTAGAGTAAAAAACTCACGCTGTAATTCAACATCTGTGGGGTTTTTTCAGGGAGAAATAATAAATTGTAGATTTATGGAATAGGAAATAATAGCACTAAAGTTCAGAGAAAAAGGCCTGAGACACAAGGATTTTATCACAAACTGGACATGAGTCCCAGTATCAGACTGGGATGGAAGAATTGCCCATGTGGATGGAGTCTGGCAGCAGCTCCCTCCCGTCCACCCAACACACCCCATCGCCTCAGCCAACTGTGATACTGGAGCCCCACATTTGAAGGAAAACATGAACTCTGATTTACAAGAAAGCAATGAAAATGTTCAATGACTCAGAAAACTGGTCCAAAAGAAAAATGGAAGAGCTGGAATCGGTTATTTGAGCAAAGGCAGGATTATGCAGCCATGGAACTGGACACCTCAAATAGGAGCTTAACACAGAAATGCACAGTGCTGCAGAAAGGAAATGAGTGTGTATACATCTATATCTGTATTTATGTATCACTGCTGTGCAGGAGGAACGACACAGGACTAACCTCTCTATCCCTGCCCTGTCCTAGGATAATACTCCAAACAATTAATTGCTCGTTCTTGCATGTTGGATGGAAATGGGTTTTCCTTCCCAGCACGAGCTGCAGTAAAATCCAACGATCCCTGGACACAGCCATGAAGGAGCTCTCAGCGTGCAGCAGCCCCGTCTCCAGCAAGGCTCCCACGGAAAGCTGTGGGCTCCAGCCGGGCACAGGGATTTGGACTGCAGGCAGGCAGAGCGGGCACGGCTCCACAACTGGAACTGCCCCGGAAGTTCTCCGGGTACACAAATGTACGGCGAGCTCCCGGAGCACCCTGTACGCGAGCAGGATTTTCTCTCTGTGTATTTTACTTGCCTTAGCAGTTGCAGCCCCGTTCAGACATCAACTGCACGTTGGCAGGAAACCTCCGGCAGGGCCGGCCCAGCTCCCGCTTAACTGGGCATCCCCCCACTCCCCCTAACCCCGTGTGCACAAACCCAGTGTGAATACTGTCCCTCCTGACCGCCCTGCTCGGCCGTGGAGCCAAAGGGCACCTGCTGCAGGCGTGGTGCCTGCCGTGCCTCAGCCCCCAAATCCATCCTCAGGGGCTCCTCATGAGCAGGACACGTCCAGGGACACCGACGCACGAAGGCGGCACGGTGCCACTCGGCAGCCAAGGCCAGGTGTCCGGGAGGGAACGGAAGAAAGGCAGAAAAGCAAAATATCTCCTGATATTCCCCCAGCACTGAGCAATCCCTGGCTGAGGGATTTCCTGAGAAACAGGAGATACCTTTGTGTTTTCTGCTCCTGGTTAGATTTGGCCTTTAAAAAGCTGCATTTTGGCTCCAGGTGAGCCTTCAGCAGCCCTAAAGCTCACAGGGATGAGCTCCATGAGACACCTCCGGAGAAAATTTACCAACTTTTGTGTGTTTCGAAGTCAGTCAACCACGGGATGTCTCTTGGTTCTTGCCAACGAAGAGAAACAAGCATTCCTTTCCCTCCCTCTCTCCACAAAGCACTCATGATTTACAGAACAGAACCGGTTTGGACACAGCCCTGAGCACCCTGGGACAGTGGAAGGTGTCCCTGCCCAGGGCAGGGGGTGGCACCGGATGAGCTTTGAGGTCCCTTCCCCCCCACACCACTCCATGACCCCTGTTACATCCTACACCTACTCTGGCTTTACTACACCCTAGAGCTTTGCCATGTTTAAGAGAGGAGGGAACAAGAACTGCTCGCCCCATCTGACATCCAGGACCAGCACAGATTGAGACAGTCTCACAGCGATTTTTCTGCTCAGGTGTCTGTTCCTTTCCTAACAATTCCTACCATTTCATTTGGTTTTTAGGATCTTGCATTTCCCAAAGACCTACATCTTCCAACTTTGGTATTTCACAGCCATGCCAAGCCCCAGGTCAGAGACCATGGCTGTGTTACAGAAACTGATAGAGCTGCATTTCCCTGTGTGATCCATGTGCAGTGCACTGAACTCCGCTGACATTTAATTACTTGGATGTTCCTTACACCACAAGGTGTTCCCAAGGTTCTTCACCAGCATTATTTGTTTCCACAACCCAAATGAACTCTGGACACCCCAAATCCCCTTTTCCACACTGAGCAGTGCAGACTCAGCTCCACTGATAAAAGCAACACCTTATTTCCACTCACGTTTCCTATTAAACAATGAATTCATTCCCTTTTTCCTGCAGGAGGGAATTTGCTCTGACTCCCAGCGCTGCCGTTCGAGGCTCTGAGGGAGTGACACTGTCAGAAGGGTTCTGGGGAAGGAACGGCAACAATGTCCTGCAAAACGTTCTCCATAGCAAAGGGTGGCTTTTCCCACACAAAATACACGTGGATGGATTCAAACATCTATCAACACTATATTTTATTTTAACTGTTGTCATTTTAACAGGTCCAGACATCAGATTAACTCACCCACAGCTTCCCAGATCTCCCCCAAAAGGCTTCTAAAACCCTCATGTCACACTGACCAAATTTCCTTAGTCTGATTTTTTTCAGTCTGCTGATTTAGGTGCTAGGTTACACAGCACACTTGGGAACTCAGGATTTCACACTTCAGCTCCTCGAGAAATGTGGAGTGAAGACCATCTGGTCCCGATGATTCCTCACTGTTCACTTCAGGGGTTTGCTCTGAAATAGATTTTACTAACACTGCAAGCTCAGGTACGGCCTCCCTCCAGCTCCCTCTATTTGAAAAGATAAAATACAATTTAAGACAAAAGTCTCCAACTTTGCAGAGAACACAGACAGCAGGAATTCACTTTTCTGCTTCAGGCCATCTTCTCACCCCTTTCTCCTCACATTCATCATGTGCTGACCCTGTGCTGTCCCTGGCAGACGTCCCAGCTCTGACAGGCTCAGAAAAAACTATCACAAGATTTGTATGCTATTAGCAAATGACTGAAAGCTTTGTATTAATTTCCTTGCAAATAAACAGGCGAATAATAATTCCTTTCCTTGTCTTTGGAGATCTCTGGGGAGGTTTGGAGGTGGGTTTTTCTCTTTCCAGGGTAACTTCTCACTGGCATTGGGCGCTCACTCTGAACACAAACGCCACGTGCTCACTATCTATTTAACCTCTTTGGCTGTGCCTTTGCTTTGTGTTTTTGGTAAACTTCCTCGAACTACTTTATTTTTAGTTAACTTCTATTACACAGATTCCCCTCTACAAGACTAGATGCTGATGGTGATGATGGATGTCACCACCCTGGAATGGCCATCAGTTTACAGCCCTAATACCCCGATAAATTTGGGGTTTGAGCCTGGATTCTCCATGTTTCCCATGACTACAAAGCATTACCTCTGGTTTGGGGGTGGGAGCGTCGATGTTTGGGCAGAGGCTGATGAGGCCTGGGCAGGGATGGACCCTCAGTGACACGATGGTGCTGAGCTCCATCAGGAACAGAGGAGTGAGGGAAGCTGGGGCCGGGGAACCTCCGTGCCCCTACAAACACACACAAACCACCCCCTTTGCCTGTACTGCCATGGAAGGGCTGCTCCTGGGGGACAGGCACACCTGGGGCCCACAGAGGTGCAGGAGCAGGTGTAGGAACAGCAGAAGGAATCCCTGTGTGTCTCAGGATGACGGACACCAGGCGGCTGCTGCTCCGACCCACAGCACACCCCCACGGGTCGGAGGGGTACAATGGAATCCCCACCCACTCTGAGCTCGGGGGAAGACGTGCCAAAGCTCCCCCAGCTATTCCCTGCAGGGATGAAACACTGAACTTTGTCCAAGATCCGTGAAAAGCTGCTTCCGTAACACTTTTCAGTGGTATTCAGCAACAGGACGAGAAGCAATGGGCATAAAAATTAAATCTCAGGTTCCACCTCCCTGCGAGGAAGAACTGCTTTCCATGGCAGGGGCAGAACCCTGGAACAGCTGCCCAGGAGGGCGTGGAGTCTCCCTGTCTGGAGACATCCCAAACCCACCTGGATGACCCCGGATGGACTGCATGATGTCCAGAGGTCCCTTCCAATCCCAACTGTTGGTGAGTCTGTCCCAAGGGTATTTGGCCCCAGCAGTGAGCATCTGTCCTGCACTAACCTAAACCGTGATGTTTTGCCCCCAGCAGGGGAACACACAAGTGAAAACTCAAACCACCCGTGGACTGAAGAGGTACAAATTTACAGACTCCTGTTTCCTTCTGTGGGATAGTTTTGGCCTCAATACCTCCCGCACTTGTCACCTCCCCTCCAGTGCTCCCAGTAGAAGCCCTCCAAGACCAAAGACACCAAAGCTTTATTTCTTTCTTGTGCAGACCGAGCCCACCCTCTGTGTGAGGACATCTCCAAAAAACCTGTGGAGGCACAGGCTGGGATTAACCTGCTGCTCTGGGGTGAGCTCCCCAATTATGGAGGATCTCAGACAAAGAGCAGATGACAAAAGAGATTTCTATATGGAAATAAGACAACCAGATCATATGGAAAAGCTTACCAATTGTAATAAACTAAAGCACAGCTCACTCAATGCTTACTAGAGGATATTACTGATTATCATTCGAAGCGAGCCTTCCAAGCAACTTCTTGGGCGATTTTTAGAAGTAAAAACCTTAATCTAGGCATCAATAATGTAAAACTGTTACATTCATTATTTCTCTGTTTTACTAAGCTCTCCCTCCCCAGCCCTTCTAGGAGAAATCTCGCCTGTTTGACCCTGAATCTACTCCAAGTACCATGGAAACATCTGAATAACAAGAACGCTCATCAAAATTTAAACTTCTTACAGCAGCGCCAAAGGCAATGAAATTTTTATTGAATTCCTGAGCCCTCATTTTCCGCACAAAGCCGAGCTGGAGAAGAGGCCTCAGACAGCCCTGAGCACGACAGGGCCCACAGCCTTTGGGGCCTTGTTTCCCATTTCCAGCTATTTCCAGGCAAAACCCTCATTCCCAGTTCCCATTACGCTGCCTCTCGTGTCTGTTTAGATCCCTCCTGCCCCTTCCAAACAAAACTCCACCAGGGATCCTCCTCCCTCCATCTACCCTGGGACCAGTTCGGGGAAGGATCTGCAGCACTGCAGGGATCACTGTGAACAACACAGTGTTACTTCAGGATTTAGGGATGTTTATTCTGGATATATATGGATATATACAGCGGCTGTAGGGCTGAGTCCTCCCTCTGCAGGGAATGACACCCAAATGCCGCGGTAAGAAGTGCTTTGTAACTGGACAAATTGGGAATATGGCACATTTTCCACTGGTATTTTCTTCCTTGAGTCTTTCAAAAACTCAAATCCTAAGTTTACAATTGTTCAAATGATTTTGATATGCGAAGATTAAAAAATAGTAACAGTAAAATTGTTGGCTTTGTCAATCCAGACAGGGAGATGCCTGGAGAGCAGAGAGGGACTGGAGGCTGGCAAAGGCACCGGGAAGAGGGAATGAATGGTCCTGGCTCTGACAGTGCCCTGGAATCCCAGGTGCCTTCCCCAGCTCCGCCTCTCTGGTGGGATTGGGTGGATGTTCACAGAGCAAATCCCATTTTTGAGAGGTGACTGTGGCCCATCAGCCCCTTCTCCAGGGCAGTCACAGCTCTGAAGGGACAGATTATGAGATGCGTATTCTGAAAAATCAATGCTGAAGTGTCTCACACTGGGCACTGAAACAGCTGGATACATTTCCTCTTAATTTTTCTGTGTCCCAGTCAATTTTTTAAATGGATTCAATGCCACTTCATTTCAGCAGAGTGCAAAAATACATTCATTAGTGGTTATGAATGATTCAGGTGCCATGGAGCTGAATACCAAAACAGGAATAAATATGGATTTGAACCGAGCGTTATAAATAAATCATGGGACTATCCCCTGAATAAGGAAAAATATCAAATATTGAATATTTTCTCAATAAAGTAGCACTGTGAAGTTTGTGCAGTGCACAAGGCAGTGAGATGCTGGGGAGAAACAGCAGGAGAACACGTATTTAAGAATTTCCGAACTCCATCCCGTAAGAAGGGGAAAGAGGACGTGACAAATTAAAGCCAGCAAGCCTTGACATCCCGTATCTTTGAATATTTCCCAGTGCAGCCCTCGCAGTGGGGGGTTCATTTGTGTGCTGCAGACTGAGGAGCTCCAAAGGCCAGGAAGGACACACATTTTAAGATCATTTCAAATATTAAGCTGTTTGTTCACTGAATACAGATTGCCTCAGATCACTTGGGGAAAAGACAAACTAGGGGTGGGAACAGTAAAAATAATTTATGGGATCAACTAAGCCCCTCTCATGTTCACGACTGGCTGCTGCAGGATCCAGGCACATCCTGGCACTAGGAAAAATACCTTTTTTCTGATCAAGTTCAAAAGAAAATATAGAGGGTTACTGCTTTTCCATGTTTTTGTCTTGGAATGACACAAATTCTGCAGGCTGGCTTTACACATCAATTCCAGTTCCCTTCCAGCTCAGTGAATGCAGGCCCATCTTCACATCAAAGTCCCTTCTAATTTACAAATCCCAAAAATAACCTTAATTACAACCCACTTCAATAATAGCTTCCGTGTACGGAACAAGCAAACAAGACTCTGCAGCCTGAAAAGAAACAACTCAAAGGACTCAAAGGCCCAGAAAAACATGCCTGGAATAGTGGGGGAATAAGGGCAGACTGGCTCAGCCTTTCCCATGAAAGCTGGGAAAAGAAAAACCAAATAAATTTAACAGATTGGCACAAAAGACAGAAAAAAGGTGCTGTTCTCAGAGCCTTGGGATGAGGGGGATACAAGATGTTTACAAGCGGGGGTGGGAGAGGAAAACAGAATAATAGAAAAGAAATCTATGGGGGATTGATAAATAACGGAGAAGCTGCTGAGGAAACCCCTATCTGCCTGGAGACACCACTCAGGGGAAATAACACCTGTTCCTGCCCTTTAGCGAAATCCCCTCAGCCATCTGTCTCTGGACACTGCCAGAACTCGGGATCCTGCACATTCCCTGTCCCAGAGCTGCTGCGGGACCGGAGCTGCCAGGCCCTGCCCGGGCGTCGCTATCAAACAGGAGCTCTTGGGGTGCTCTACCAAAACAGCTTCTCATTTCCTTGTTACATTTTTTATCTTTAAATGAAGTCTAACCACTGAAGTACAGAAAGATACAAAATAAACTTGAGGCAATCTTTGTACACTGTGCCATTAAGTGCACAAAAATCTTCTAATTAATCTCTCAGCTTTCCAGAATTACTGAAGGTGGAATCTGGGGCTGTTTCTTCCCACACCGCACAGGTACAAATTTGCCTCTGTTGAAACCTGGCCCAGCACACGAGGCACTGCTGCCAGTGACAGCAGCAGGAATTCAGAACGGGAATTCAGGAAAGCACAGACTCCAGGAACGCTCTTTTTTCTTAAATAAAATCCAGTAATTTGGGTTCCTTTAGTTAAAGAAATTGAGACGGGTATTATGGATCAGGTGCACACCTCAAATCCAGGGAAGTTTTTAATAGTTAAAGTTTGTGATACTCTAGAAAAGAATTTTTCTCTCAAAGAGAAACAGACTGCAGAGCATTCACACACTTAAACTACAAATTAGTAACAGGTAATAAAGTAGGAAGGTCTGAGAGTCTCCAGTACTTGGATTTCAAATTAGTAAATTAAACAGTGACCACTTCAACAGAGGCAAAGCACTGGAGCCTCCCTAGAAAAACACTGGTCAATAATTCTGAAAGACTATCTTATAACAGCATTTTTGGCAAGGTGGTACAACAATAGATCCCTACAAGGGAAAGATGCTCTTTCAAATGAAGTTTTACCCATCTGAGCTGTTCCAGGCAAACCAAAGAATCCTTAGGTTGGAAACGACCTCTAGGATCGAGTCCCACCATTAACCCAGCACTGCCAGATCCATCACTAAACCATGGCCCCAAGTGCCACATCCAGAATTCAAATATTCCCTTTAATCCGTAACATTTTCCTGCACTTCAAAGAATTTTCTCTTTTCTTTGGAAAACAACAATCACCAATTACAATCCCATGTGAAACTGAAGAAGCCATGTTTGAGTGTTCCAAGAGAAGCAGCTTAACATTTGAACACAAGCCTTTAGCCAAGTACTCGAAGTCCTGATTGAACATCGCTGTGGCTGATGTGATGATGCAGAGCTCTGGTAACAGCACCAGCAGTCCGTGCACACCCTTCGAGGCTCCACAAAAGCTTTACTCCTCGTGCTCCTGCACTTGCTCACACGCGGTGAGATTTTACACAAGTTAACGGGTTAATTGTGGAAACCCTCGCTTCTCCTGCTCGCAGCCCTCTGGTGCCTGCCTGGACCATTCCAGCTGCAATCCGAAGCAGCAGCAGGGAGATCAGCAGCTCTGAAATCACTCCTCTCACGGTTAATCACACTAATGATCGTTTAAGCAAATTAGCAGAGCAGGAAGCATGCACCGTGCAGATTAAGTGTGTGACTGGGAGCAAAAGCACAGTCAGTGCCAAGGACAGAGCCCACAGCTCCTCCAGCCCCAGAAACCTGAGCTCACGGAACTGAGCCTCCTTTCCAGCCCCACAAAGCCTCCAGTGCTTCTTCTCCCTTCCCACCCCATGTAAATTCCCAGAGAGCAAGGCAACGTTTCAGCTAATTATTTAAAGCACCATGATTTGAGCCTTATGCTTTTTTCTGCAGCCAGGAGAACATAACAGGATGGTGGTCACAAACTCTTATTCTTCTATTATCTTCCCACTGGAAGCACCTCCCTAAAATACAGTTTCTTCTCTGTGTGGCATCTCAGGGTGTGCTACAGGAAACAGGCAAAAGATAAACACTATAAATCAGAGCTGTGTTAGTGCTGACATTGTCAGCAAACAAAGTTATTAATTATACATGTACTGGGAAAGCTGAAGAAAAATTATTTGCCCAAAGGGGAAAGGAATGGCAAAATTATATTTTAAAGATTCTCCCCAAAGCGTGGCACGCAGCTCATAGTAAATCATATAATTTAGTGAAATGTTTGTTCTGCAGCCCTGACTCAGCTCTCAGAGCTGTGAGCTGCTATAAACTCACCTCAAAAGAGACCTTCAGTACAGAAAAGTGACATATTTTAAGTTCTACTTCAGCCTCTTTGGTTCTTCCCTGTGCACAAAGCCTCCCTGAGCTTCCCAGCCAACACCAGCTCCATCCCTGTCACAGAGCCAGGGTGGGGTGAGGAAGGGGCCAGTTCCAACCCCTCAGAGCCCCGTCCAGCCTGGCCTTGGGCACCGCCAGGGACAGGGCAGCCACAGCTTCCCTGGGCACCCTGTGCCAGGGCTGCCCATCCTCACAGAGAAGCTGTTGAGCACAATTCCTCGCTCACCCAGTGGCACATCCACCAAATCCTTGACTCTGCGGAGACTGGGATATCCAGGACAGGCTCTGATGCCTTGCACAAGCCCAGGCAGATGATTCCGTGGCTCTTCCCTCACCCACCTCCTCATTTCCCTTGTGCCTTAGTGCAGCTTCCAGCAGGATCTGCTCCATGCCCCTGCTGGGCACAGAGGTGGCACTGACTCCCTGTAGTTCCCAGGGACTTTCATAAACATTTTTCCATCAGGATAAACAAGGAGCAATAATTTGAGGCTGGAGCTCCAAAACGCTACAGAGCTCATTGAGTTACAGAGCATGAAGCACAATTATTTTCAAAGGCTGCCAGAACTTTGGCATCTCCTTCAAGTCCCATTCCAGTCTGCCACATTGCTATGGAAAAAATACATTATCCTGCAAAGGGAACTGCTCCTTGTGCTTACAGATGCAGCTCTTGACTGATAAGCAGCACTTTTTGGGAAGGTTTTGCATCTTGCATGACCACACCCACTGCAGGCAATACATAAAGAGAAATCCCGAGCAATCCCAATTCTCTGCAGTAACCTAGCAGTGATGGGGAGGTTCCAGGGGGCCTTCCTAAGAGGTGTAACTCAGGCTGAGCACAAATTCCTTTTATTCCAATTGTGTTCACAGAACCAAGTGCTTTACTGAAGCTAAAACCATCTGATGTGAGAGACACACAACCTGGGGAATGGCACTTCCAGAGCACAGGGTGCTTTGAGGCACCACAGTACAGCAATTTATATCCTCACCTGAAAAGTGCTTTGGTTCCTGTTATCCTGAGACTGTATTTAAGCTCCTAAGGATGTGAAAAAAAGAGATCATAGATGCAACCTTTGAGTCAGCACTTGAAAACAAACAAGACCAGCAGAGCTGCCAGAATTCGGGACTGCTTAGAAGAATATCCAATATAAAAATAACGTTCTGCCCATCATTAACCATTAACCAGCCTGCTTTGAGCCTGGTGTCCTTCTGTGAGTATCTTGGATCCTGTTCCCATTTCCCTCCAGGCCTGCCCCCAGCACCCCTCTGGAGAGGGCACCTCCAAGAGCACAAAACCTTCCTCAGGCAGCTCACACCTGCCTCCGAGGCTGCCCAGCTCCTCCAGAACACCAAACAATTTAACTTCCGCTGGCACAATAACCAAACTCTGTTTACTCCAGGAACCCAAACTCCACCGTGGTTTTCCTTTAAGTTATTCTCCTCATGAAGACAAACTAATTAACTGCAAGACTGTGTAGGGAATCAGCCACCACAGATAAGAGCCTTCCTCCTTCCCACAAATTACTGGATTGTTTCATCTCTGCAACTTCGGGAGAAACTTCCCTGCCAAGGACTAGAGTTTGGATAATGAGACATCCAGTAATGGCAATAATCTGGCTCCCATTAGAGAAATCAATTATCTGGTGGATGAGAGTCAGCTTAACCATCATGAAAATTTAACTTGAAAGAAAGTCTGTGTTCACTTTATGGTACGGGCTCTTGCTCAAGACTGATTGATGTGTGATGTTCCTCAGCATTTCCACTTTAACATCACCCTCAGTTTTCATCACGAAATCTGGTGGTGTGAAAACAGCACAAAACTTTCTGCTGAAATGGAAAAAAAAAAATTAAATCCCATAAATTCAAAAATTAAACTTGGAGCTTGATTCAACCAATTAAAATGGAAGGATGACCCTGATGCACAGAGAAGAGTACTCGCCATTTAGGGCACAACTCCTATAAAAAGAGCTCTCACTTGGAGGAAAAAGGCATTTTAATGAGCTGCTTAGCTCACACATTCACATTTCTTGGAAGTCTCTGGCATGTGCAACTTCAAAATTACCACTGAATCTTTCAGCTTTTAGTTTGCAATTGAAATTCTGTCATCTCCTTTTGATGAGGAGTAAAACCAGTATTAAAATCCCTTCAGCTTATCTCCAGTACATATATCCACTGTACCCTTGAAGCCTTACAAGCATCCACGAGCACTTGTCCTACAGCATTGGATGAAAAACACACTGCAAAACCAGTAAATCCTGTGCTGGGCAAAGCCTGGTCCAAACTAAAAAGCACATTTTTACTTTGGAGACCAAACCAAAAAACCACCCCTAAATATGAACCTTGGGCAAACCCTGCATTTTGTGTAACCGCCTGTCTAGGCCAAAGGCACAGCCTCAGCTTATTGTTTTAAAAGCCATTTTGGGGGAAAAGGATTTCTTTCCCTAAAGCAGCAGCTGGTTCAAATCCCTGTTAATATGATCCTCATTTATTAGAAACTCTGGCCGAAAGAGAAACCAGCTTTTACAATTCCCTCAGTTCAATATCAGTTTCGACATTGTAGATATTTAAGACACTGCTGCTTAATTTAGTAACATTTTCATTATCCCCAAGGATTACTCAAGAACATTTACAAGGAAAACCATTTGTGTGAATTGGCCGAGTTACTGATCATTTGGTTTTGTCTTTCTTAATGGCATTTTTTATAAATATATATCTCTCACAAATTGGTTTTTTGAATTCCACGTGTACCTCATCTTCCTGGCACGTGCAGTTCTGGATCTTACTTCCCAAATCCACGTGCCATTCCATTATGGACTCCCATCCCAAAGGATCTCCTCCCTGTCCTCATTAACCCCTGCCCATTTTGGAGCTGTTTTGCAACTGTTTTTTCAGCATCACAAAAATCCGTTTGAAAACTCTGCAGCACCTCTGTAACACAAGGACAACTTCTCCAGATAGAATCAGACTGTCCAGGGAATTCCAGATGCTTCATGCACAAGAACCTCATGATTAAAGGTTGTCAGGTCTTTGGAAAAGAGACTTTGCAGGAGGAAAAGCCTCCCTTGCAGCACGATTATCTGGGGCCTCCACACCCCATGGTCCTGGGGATGGTCCGTACGGAGGGGCCGCACATCATCCCTGTCCTCACCAGCAGCATCATCCCGGGATCCTTCCCGGTCTTCTCCTGGCCACAGGGATGCCACTGACCACACGCACAGCACAAGGCGCACACAGCAGCTGCCCCTGCTCAGCCCCGACCCTGGGATAGGCTGGAAAACCTTCCCAGCCTCGAGCTGCCCAGTGCCTGCCTGCCCGAACACAGCAGCGAGGCAGAGATCACGGCCTGCCAGGGCTCTCCTGAGCTTCTCCTACAACACATTCCTCTGTTCTCTGACACGGAATGTTAAACATCTGCAGCGCTACCAGAGAATCCTCCTTTACATTCCAGCAAAGCTCCTTGGTGACTTTTGGGAATACAACTACAGAAAACAAACGTTGGTACCCCCATCAAGAACCATGGCAAGCTCTCTTCAGTGTGTCAAGGGCTGGACAAATGTTCCTCCTGGTCCTAGGAAAACATCACGAAAGACCAAAAAACCTGCAAACTTACACCAGTCCAACTACAGAACAAGATTTAGACACTGAGCAGGAAAAGCAGAGGTTCTGCTGGGCCTGAGCCCTGAGAACAGTTCTCAGTCTTGAATGCAAGAGTGGGACTTTTGCATGATGCAAAGATCATTTTCTTTTTGGAGAAGTTTACCTTTAGTATTAAAAATGACACCTTTCCTGAAGGTGGGCTTTTCTGGTGTCCAGGTACAACCTGCACAAGTGATGTAGCCTTAAAATAATGCTCCCATGTATCTGAGTGTCCATTTATAACTTTTTCACCAGCGACACTTGCCTTGAATACAAATGTGAGAAGCAAAAATTCCCAGTTAGCTGAACTCACAAGTAAACTATGAACACCATCCACATTAAACTACACTTAAGAGCAGCAGTGAGGACTTTCAGAAAGCCTTTTCAGACAAACAGTGAAGTGAAGTGCAGTGGTAGAGACCCAAATTCCAGGGAGTTCAGCCCATCCACCTTCCCCACACCAGACTCCCAGACTCATTGCCCTTGTTTGATCACTACAGAAAAAAGTGAGATCGCTAATTACTCATTACATCTCCAGGGTAAGAAATAACTCCTATGAAGCCAAGGTGTTGTTTTTACTTCCAAGAGCTTCCTTCCCCAAGCAGCACATTCCGAGACCCCCAAAAAGGACAACCCTTTGTCTCCCACGTGAGCCTTTGACAGCTTCAGGTTCATGCAGCATCTCCTGAATCTCTAATTGAGGGGCAGCCCATTATCAAGATACAGCACTGAGCTTAATTAGAGAGGGAAATCGATGAAGATCATCTAGAAGGTATGAGAAAGGTTTGAGCAATTTTCAGTGATGGTTCAAATTTCTTCCCTGGAATTGTTTCCAATAATAATGAAAGCTTAATGCAAAAACAAGAGTTACCCAGACATATTACTCTGCTGCTGCAGGACTTAATGTGCTTTGCAAACAGCTACAATTTCTGGGGCAGGACAGCATCAGCTTTTATCAAAGCTGCTGCCCCACAGAACCCTGGAAAACAAGCCCAGGGTTCTTCACATTCAGGCTCTTCCTTCTGCAGCTGTCTTGGTTTTGTTTTAAAGACAGTCTTGACTTGCCTCACACATCCTGGCACACTCTCATTTTATTTTAATAACAAGTCATATGTTCATAGACGTATAATCACAACTGGTTTTTAAATCTCCAAATAAAAAAATTAAAATAATTACCTGCCATGAGTAATCAAAGTACTAGAGACCCCATCCCAGCAAGAGCAAAGGGAACAGGGAAATCAAGGTGAGGCATTCCTGCCAACGCCCCCAGAACACAGAAATCACTGTTCCCTGACACTGCAGGGCCCACACTGCAATACACCTATTTGCTGCTGGAATAAGGCTTTGCCATTGCTATAAGCCTCGTCAGCTCTACTGAAAATATTTCCAGCACTTCCTTCTAAAGCACAAAGGGGACAATTCCATCAAAACACTTCTGGCGTTTGGTTTTTTCCATACAATTTGCTCTGGCAGCACGAAGGAGGCTGTGATCAGCCAACTGCCTCGTGCAAGCTCTGATTTATCACTACAGATACCCCAATAAGCTTCTCTTGTTTTATTTTTAAATTAACATTAACACAACAAGACATTTAATGCATAACACTTAAGACACACTATCAGGCACTGAATGCTGTCCTAGACAACTCAGAAGCTGACTTTCTGCTATCCCAAAAACTCACTGAAAGGGAATAATAAACAACAGCAAAGAGCAACTCTGACTCTTCTCTCACAAACATAGGGATGTATTTATTTTAGAGACTTCAGATCTGCCATATCAATTTTACAGGAGAATGAAAATGGAAATTTTTTTTGGTTTATTATTTTCTGGTTCATTATTAACTGCAATAAATATTTCAACAGGGAGAGAAAGTCCCCCCAAGCTGCTGGTCCCCACCCCAGCACCACGGCAGGCCACAGGAAGCCCCTGTGGCGACCTCACTCAGTCCCAGCCCCTGCACAAACCCCCGGGGCGCTGGGCACAGCCATAAATTTGAAATATTGCCCAGATGAAGACTGAACTTACGACCTTCCCAGTATTTAACTGCCACTCTGGCTCTTCCAGGCCGAGCAGATTAAATACAGTCACTACCTGTTTCCCCAGCTCTGCTGTCATCACTTCCCACTCTTATCTGAGGGAAATGCTACAGATTCTTTCATGGCTGGGGAGAGCAAAACAAATTTTTCCAGCGCTCTCGATTCATTACAGGTGTTGCAAATAAGATGGTACCAGCACCCACAGCGAGGGGAGAGCACTGTCAGCACAGCCAAGAGAGAGGTAACTTTCCAGGCACCAAATTCTTGCCTGTGCCGTGGGAAGTGTCCTGCCCTTGCTTGGCCTGGACTGTGGTGACAGCGGCTTTGGCACCCAAGGAAAAGCGAGGAGGTCCCTTCTCCACATTCCGTGACGTTCTGGGTACGAAGGCGCACACACGTTTTATCCATTCAGTGTTTGGCCCTACAGACTGCCTCCACTGTGGGCAGGATTCAGCAACGTCCAGCTTTAGGGGCTGGGACGCTCTCAGCCACAGGCTTTCCCTGGGACATTCCCTGTGCTCTTCCACATTAAACCACTTCTCAGATGTACCAAGCAAAGGTTCAGTGTGTGACCAGCGGGTCCATGAAATCTCCAATCCGCAGATACATACAATCACTGAATCCTACAATGGTTTGGGTTGGAAGGGACCTTACAGGTCATCACATTGACCCCCCCGCCATGGCAGGGACACCTTCCACTAGCCCAGGGTGCTCCAAGCCCCATCCAACCCAGCCTTGGGCACTTCCAGGGATGGGGAAGCCAAAACCTCCTTCCAAGTTAAGGAAATTTCTTGGCTTTATCTCCCAGATACACAATGCAGGTAAAGAGATCGAAGACAGAAATTCGTGTAGAATTCTTCTGGACCCTTTAGTACCTTTCTAGTCCAGTTAAACGCCATTTTCCTGATTCAGTCCTGTTGTGATGTATGTAGGGAAATAAATCCCCATCATTTTTGAAATCCAGTATTAGGGCAATAGAAGGCTCCTCTATCACCTTTTATTTGTGACACAGGCATTCACCTATTTCCAGGTACCTGAAACTGGTGACATCCTTAAGTGTCACCAACAGGATGTGAGTAACTGCACTGAAGGTACCATTGATCCCAACTGAAAATGGTAACAGCCAGCACCCCGGGGCTCCCAGGATTGGTGGCTGTGCAGGCCCACATCAGCTGGAGTAAGCTTTCCCCAGCCACCTCCCTCATACCTTACCCAAACCCACAGTAAAACCCAAGTATTTTCCTGCCAGCTGAGCACGGCCTCAGTGTGACACACCCGAGGGCACCCTCCCTCCAGGGATGGTCAGGAATTTCATCCCCACCGCTATGGAAGGAGTATTCCAGAGGCCAGCCCAGGCAGTGGTTGGTACCACACCAGAGACACCCGTTTGCTTGCAGGGTTTTGTATCCTTGTCAGAGGACACAGAAAAGCTGGTCATGGAGCAAAGTGACCTTTAAGAGCACTCCTCTGAGTCCATGCACAAGTCAAACTTACAAGTGGATACAGCAGGTTGTTTCTGCCTGCAAGTTTGTCAGCCCATACGTGGCACTGCCGGGAAATCTCAGCCAAGAGGCAGCCAGAGAACACCCCTCCAGTTTCACTGCCCTAACACTGCCAACCAACGGCATCACCCCCCGGCACAGAATTCCATGTCTGAACTGCCATGGGGAAACGGTAATAGAAGGAAAAAGATTGGCTGCCTGAGCACAACCCCCAGTACAGAGTGAACCCTCTTAGCAAAAACACGGGCTTCAAGGAGAGCTGCAGAAAAAACAAGAGAAGGGAGTTAAGTACCCAAAAAATGGGTTTCTTGTCTGAAACGCTGCCAGACTAATTTCCAAGAATGGCAGAAAGAACTTAAATTAAGCAAAATCATGCTGTTATTAGGTGGGGAGAGATGACAATTTCTCTGGTCTAGAAGAAAATGATCCAGGGATCAGGTAACGGTTATTCAAGCTATTCAAACCTGCACCAAATTACAGTAATGCAGAAATACAATTACTCCCTACAGTGACCTCTCAAGGAAAGTAGAATTAAGATTAGAACTAAGAAGTAAAATCAGAAATGCCACTATCCAAAATGCACTCTGTAGAATCTTTAATATATTTCAATATTTGAGCATTAAAGGATTTTCTTTCCAGTGCCAGGTGTGTAACAAAAATTCAGCACGGAAGGACTGGCAGAACACATTCTAAATCCTCACAACCAAATGAAGAAATCTGTTACACTGGTTTAAGGAGCAAAGGAGTTGTCTCCAGTTCACTTTCATCCCCAGGTGACCTGGCTGGATGTCCTGCACTAAGGCTCCTCTCAGCTTTATCCACGACCTGCTTAATTGCATCACATCATTAATGTTATTAATTGCTGTCACTGCCCATAAAACACAAAACCAATTCTGTAAAATAGAGAGGCTGGAACTGAATTAAACACAGCACACAGTGAGCTGTTTGAAGCCATCATGAAGTGCTCTGAAGCCTCAAGTTTGGAGGTATTTCCAAAGCCAGAGCGCCAAATCTTTATTCTTTTGGCCAAGATACAAGGCAAGAAAAATGTGGGGTTTTCTGGATGACCAGATTGAGTCGGAGCACTTCCTTTTGGTCAGAAAACCCTTCATTTATGGATGTTCAGTGAATAAATTTCTCCCCTCAGAACGACTTTTTAGAACACTTTCGTAGCACCACAATCCACAGTAAACCAAGTTAAGCTCTTGCAAGGACCCTGCATGTGCCACGAAACTCCTGAGAAAGAACTGGAAACCCCTATGAGGGTCCAATCAATAAAAAAGACGGATTTCCTAGAAAGGCAAGGAAGCCAAACTTCTGCCTGAATTTTTTCCCACTCTGTACCAAGTCTACTTTCTTTGCTTACCCAGCCTGCTTTATTTACTTTTTTATGTATAGTAAGATGCTTTTAAAACTACATTATCAATATTTCAGTGCTTTTTCTAGTAAAAATAGCTTGCAAGAGTAAGCAAAACAGTTACACACACAATAAACCAGCCTATTACCAAATACCTCTGCTTTTATCTTCTTGCAAACTCAATGAAAACAACAATATCTTTAAGGATTATGAAAAATGCATCAGAGATGTCCTTTCCAAAGACAGCCAGGTTGCAGTACCACAGGCTGACTTGCAGACGGGATCAGCCACACTGTGGCCTTGGCCCTCCTTCAAGTATATGACATCAACCACATTTCATATTATAGGAGCAGATAGAGCAGCTTTTAAGCATCCTCAAGTTGTATTATATGAGCACCTTGCTCATTTGGCTATTTGGGAAATTATAAGCAGTTTGGATCATAAATCATAGTAACAGTATTTATAACAGAACTGAAGGGGGCTTGGTTTTTAACGGGGCACAGAACCGATCACAGAATAAACTTGGTATTTCAACATCTGGGGAAGTGCTCCCTGTGAAAATTAAAATCTCTGACCTACCTTGGACTGCCAGCTCTGCCTGGGCCTCCAGGGTGTCGTTGCCGCTCTCGGCGATGCACGCGAAGGTCCCGGCGTCGGCCTCGGCCACGTCCCGGATCTCCAGGATACCCCCGGCCAGCAGCTGGAACCGGCCGGACCTGCACACACAGGGACGAGGTCATCCCACGGACACGGCCATTGCCACATCCAGGACACCCCCGGCCAGCAGCTGGAACTGGCCAGACCCGCACACACAGGGACAGGGTCATTCCATGGACACCACCTCAGCACTGCGGGACACAGAGGAGTTTTAATTACACCATCACATCCCACACTTCGGCTCCACGATGGAAATTAAGTTCAACACTATCAATTCCACAAGAGCAGCTCATCTTTTCGCACTTGCAGCTTCACTTGTTCTTAATTAAATGTGATCCAAGGTATTTAGTCAAGAGCAGCCAGAACTGAAGAAAAATGAAGTATTGTAATCACATAATTAAAAAAGGCATTTTGCAGATCCAGCTGGAATGACTTATTGCTTGGAAAGCCGAGGGAAGTACAACAGGAGGCACCGTGCCTTTCCAACACAAGGACAGCAATGCACGTCATGCAATGTACAGGAATTGAATTTTTGTCAAAAGGTAAGCCATCCCTGAGAGATGAAATATTTCAAAATAAGATACAGGTTAAAAGAAATTCAAAATACAGATTCATCAGGTGACAAAGGGTCTGCACAGAACCTCCCCCTCTGACTTGTGAAGGGCAGGGAAGGGTTTCTAACCCAGCCCTTACAAACTGCCTGATTTTGCTGCTAAAGGTGGCAGATAAAGGTGGCACTTTCTGCTCAGTGCAGCACCCTCAGCCTCCAGCCACATCCTCCTCCCACTGCAGCCACCACTGCCCTTCACCTGAGACAAACTGGCACATGACTTTTCCAAGGTCCTTCAACACTCCAAGTTTCCACATAAAATGCCAAATAAACTTTCCAATAAAATGCCAAAAATGCCAAGCCAGGACAACAAGTTGTACCTGGATGCTGACCCAGAGCCATTCTTATTTGCTGCTGGAAAAGGAAGAGTCTGGGGGAAAAGGAAGGGAACCTGGTGGCTTCCTGCCTGGCATTCTCAAGCCACGGCTTGTGGGCAGGAAGGGACTGAATTCTGTCAACGTATGAACATTACAACAATTGCCTTTTTCGGTCTCTATTTGGAGTGGCCAATGGACAAAAGTCAACCTCGGTGCTTTCTCCATTTGAAATTCCCCTAGAATTACAGCAAGTAGGACCAATCCTGACCTGCTTGGACAGGTAAACTGCTGGGACACAGACTTTTGCCTCATCTCACTATTATTTATCACATAAATACTGATTTATGATCCTACTATAACTGATCAAATTTCTGGTTAACACATTTAAAAGCAGAGCAAACAAAACCATAACTGGCATTAAGTGTTAAAAAGCATCCAAAGAGATGTCCCTACCCAGGTGCTCCATAAGGAAAGCCATCCTGTTCCCACGAGGAACACCAGGACTACAGAAAGGCTAGCTTGGAAGAAGTGCAGGGAATGTGAGTGAAGATGCAGGTTTGAAAAATCATATTAAGAGCTTCCCAAATGCTGGGAAAAATGTCCCAGGCTTGCGTGGGAATGGCACGTCAGACACGCTCTGAAACCAGGCCTACAGAAAAACACCAGAGTAAGACAAGCCCGGACCTTGACACATCCATCCATGAAGTTTCTACTTTCTTTTGTTATGTAAAAGAGCTGCTTTGACTTTTTGTTCTTGCAGCAGGGAATGTGCTGAGCGCTGGGATGAAAGCAGGGAGCTGGATCTGCCAGGGACAGCGGGACACGGAGCAGGGAGGGAGCTGAGCCCCAAGAACTGCGACCGTCACATCCTGAAGGAATGATCAAAGGCCGTCAGGATGTCCGTGGCATTTTGAGGACATTAATGCCTTTTCCAGGATATCCACTGTTACCCTCTAAAAGCAACACATGCCTTAGGATGCTCCTTTTCCCACTGCCAGTCTCTGGAAAAGTTACTGACAGCAGTTAAGATGTTACTAAAACTATTAAAAATTACTCCTCGTTGTCACTTTAGGCAACAGAAGTTTGTCCTAGGGGATCTCACAAACTGCTTGTAGCATGGGAATATTTATGGGAATTCTCCTGCTCAGCCATCTCAACATGTGCCATGTTCATACTCTTTTTGATTATTTTCCTCCAGAAAACCCAGAGCTGAGTTCAATATCCCAATAGGTGATTCAGTGGAAGTTTAATGGAAGAAAACAATTAATCTGCTGGACTCCTCGGTAATTCCCTCTGTATGAATCAGCTCGGGAAAAATCCTGGGCTTAAAGGGAAGCTGCTTTCGTAATAAAGCAAAACATCTTAATTTTGTAAGGACAATGAAGCATTTTCACAAAAGAGTGAAGCAATCGGATTTCAGACACCGGAGACAAAGAATCAGCTTAATATAAAAGTGATAACATAATTTGAAGTATCATTAAAAACAACAAAGATTGATCACTCAGATGTCAGGGAAGAGGAAAATCAAATTCCAGCCTTTTATATGCATTCCATACAGCCCTCACTTGCACCCCCTTAACACACAATTACTGAGCTGCTCCGGATGCCTCACTCACAGGCTCTTTGTGTTTCATTATCACAAAGTATAGCGAGCCTTTATTAATTTACTGTAGTCAAACTGGCAGTTATACCCTGAGGTTTGGGCCTTTTTTCCCTCTTTTAAATTACTATTCCCCAAACATCTTATAATCTATTTGCTGTCTCAGTAAAGTACAGCAGATAAAATTAGACAGTAAATTAGATTATTTTGTGGGATCTACTACCAGAAAAATCTCCATAATTACTCTGCTATGCTTAACCTTTCCCGAGCTGGGCAAGTGTAATTCACTTGGTAGCAATCACTCAGAGCCCCGCGAACAGAAATGTGTACTAATGGGAATATCACACATTTGTGGGAAGCACTAAGGAAAACCCTGCATTAGGGATGTGGATGTGATCATACCATCACAGACTTCATGTGAACACAGGCAGCAGAGCAGAAGTGAACACGGCACAAGAGCCCTCAGCTGTCATCCCCTCACAGTAGCACAGTATTACCTGTACAACCGTGTTTCTGCAGGAGTTTTGCAATTACATGAAATTCTGCTAAACTGAATGGCCCAAACCTGCTGCAGGGTTTGTTGGACTTTACAGACTTATTAAAATGTTACTGCTCAAGTCCTTTCAATGGTTTAATTTCAGATTAACCACCTCATCTACGGCAGATTTTTAAGAACCTGGGGCACCTGCATTTGTTCTTTCTCCCACAGAAACATCCCAATATAAATGAAGATACAGAATATATGCTGTCGGAGCACATACTGATCCACACACTGCAAAGTTTTCAGAGCAGATCATCTTCCAAACATTTCCAACTCTGTGCCTGTGTCCCAAGCTCTGAAAATCCACCTTGGCAGCCACCTGGAACTTCCCTTTCCAAGTCAGGAATTGTCAGAGGCACAAAGTGACTCCTGCAATTGCTGAAGAACAGACCCTCACACAGCAGGATCCTCAGCCAGACCAGAGACTGAAATAAAAAATATTCACGAGGTAAGAAAGGCTCCAAGTTGGCTCAAACCCAAAGCATCACTCGGCCTGAATGCAACACCTCCATTCTAACCTTCTGTACCAAGCAACGCTGACCGCGGGAGATTTTACTTCAGGAAGTTTTCCATAAAGGGCCTAAGATTTATTCCAGTAAGTTCATGCTTCAGTGCCTTCCTTGCTTCCTTCCTTTTCCCTCAGCATTCTCCACATTCCTGGCAGAGATATTACTGACTCGGAGTCCATGGAGGCGATCCAGCTGGAAAAGCAGGAGGATATTCCAGGTGCTGAACCCACGGATGACGCCTGTCCACGTGCCAGCGTTGAAGACCAACGAGGTGCCCACCCTCCACCGTGGATCACACACGAGGCTGGAGCCCTCCTTTGGATCTTGGAGCTCTAAATTGGAGCTACATCTCAACATAGAGCAGGGTTTAGTCTTTTCCTTTCTGTAGAGACAGTGGAGTTTTGGGAAAACTATAAAACATGAAGATTACAAGCTGGACCAGTGAACCAATTCAAGGGAAAGCTTCTTAGTCCTTAGTTCTTTATGGAGAACCAAGCAGTCAGCAGTCTCTCCATCAGATTTCTTTAAAAATCTTCAAGTTAATGAGTTCTGAAGGATTCCTTAGAGTTCTAACAGCCTTGTTCCAATGGAAACTTGGAGCACTGAGTTAACTTCCGTTTCTCACCCAACACCCAGAGCTTCCTTTTCTCGCACTCTAATTAATTTGGAAAGTATTTTATCACAGCAACTAATTTCACAATATATTGCATTACAGGCTGTCTGAACAACTGCCAAGGCTGCCATCGTTCAAGTTTACCCATATTTATCCATTAACATAAATCTTATTGCAGTCTTCAACAAATAATCCATCAAATTTAATCGCCTTCCCTTTTCTCCAGATCTTATAACAAATATTTAATTCCAAAACCCCACCACTCCCCAGCCTTAAAATTAATCTATTTTCCTATAAATACAAGCTCCTATCCATATTCTCCTTAGGAATACAACTTGAAAGGCAAACATTCAATTCCGTATTAATTAATTACCACAGTTACGACAAAAGTAAAAATAAGGCTTTGTGTAAAACCCTTTAACAGGGGGTCAAAAGGAGGGATAAACCTGCCCATGCTGTCCGAGTTTTGTTTCCTGAGCCCAGACACACAGAGACAGAAATGCCCCAATATATGTGGCTATACCTACATATATGTATGTTAATATCTGGGGTGGGGTGTGCATAAACAAACTCAGGATTTCAGAGCTCTTCCCAGGCAGAAGGGACATTAAAACCTGCCCAGATGAAAAGAATCAGTTTTTCCTTGGGATAAAGAAAAACCATGCTAAGAAAGTCGTACTTTTATATCAAGAGAGGATTTTAATACAAATTAAATGTGATTTAATTTGTAATTACATTAACAGACCATGCATAACAAGCTAAGGTAGCTATTTAGCAACAGTAACTGCAGGCTTTTCTCCAACAAAGAATCTTAATTTCTGGAGATTTTCCAGTTATTCTATTCACACCAATAACACAATAGCTGGAGGGTAAATGGAGTTTAAGAGGTTTCTGTTCTCCGCTCTTTGAATCTCTGCCCTGTTCAGCCACAGTCACGAGCAGCAGACTTGGGAGCTTTGGCACAGCTTGATCACTCGAAGGAACAATGAAAGAAGTTTACCCTCACAGAGGGGGAAAAGATCAAATTTCCACCTTGACCCACCTTAAAACTCAAGTCTACAATGAGCACACGTTTCACTGCAAGAAAAGAAGAGCTAAGTGTTGCAAGAAGAAAAAAGTCAACTGGAACCTGTTCTTGTAACAAAGGGCCATAACACTAAAAACTAATGCCAAATATTCTGAAAAATCAGGTTAGACCTGGTTCAAATTGTGTGCATTTGAAGATCAAGTATATTTACTAATGTTATGCCCCAGCCCTCCAGAACAATTTCTCACTCTAAACTTTGAGGAAAAGAAAATACCTGTGAAGCCCTAAGAAGTTATCATGGCAACCTCATGGAATGAGGGAAGCAAATTCCTAAGAGAATTAACAGCACTGTATTCAGAGGTGGGAAAATCTGGGCTTTCTGTCTCAAAAATCAAGAAAATAAAAGGAGAGCTTTAACCTCCCTATGCCCTGAATGTGCCACAACCCAGAGAAGGATGGGGTGGCAAAACTTCCTAAAGATGTGATGTGACATCACTTTACAGACAAGAAAAACAAATTCAGATCTTACCAGGCACATTTATTCTGCCATTTCATCCCATTTGATTGTGCTGCTCTAATGAGTCTGTACCAGCCTTCGCAAGGGAGTGATTTCTTACATTTATAAAAACCCCTGAATTTAAATCATGTGCCTTCAGACTGACACCAGCACTATCTCTCAGGGGCACGGGGCTGTTTGTCATTTCCCACAGCAGCCTCCCAACAAAGACAGTTCAAATTACCAGCTCCTGGATTCTTTTAATTTAAGAGTTGCCAAAAAAGAGATATATTATATCCCTGGTGCTGCAGAGACTTGTGCATTGCTCTGGCTGCTTTCTGTGTCAGCCACGCCACAATTTACCTCTCCTTGTTCCATGATTAACTTGGCTCCCCATTAATCTCACTGCTGACTTTGAGGGACATGGAAAACATTCAAATATCTGTTTGTAATCCTGCTTCTAGGAAGTACGTTCATTACATGGACAAAAATGGGCTTGATAAGATTTGTTCTGCTTTTTTCATATAGATTTTCTACCACATTATTCTGACTATGCCAGCAATGACAATGTGTAAGTTTTCACTCGATGCATTTCTGAAAGCCCACTGACTTTTTACCATCATGCCCACCATTTTATCGTTCTATTTTAATGAGAAAATGTGTCATTTCTCTTCAAACACTTATTCTTCAATTCCTGTGGGACATTCTGATACAGAGTGGACATTTCCACTGCAGAAAGAATGAGTGCAGGGCTTCACACTCAGAGTACCCCAAGTTGTCCTCCTTTTCCTGCAGTGTCCTTACTTCATTGCTGCTTCTACTCCAGTGCACATCTAAAAGTAATCTATTCTTAATAACCCCCCTGCTTCACACAAGATTTCTTGGTCTCAAATGGCTGCAAAAAAAACCCGAGAGTGTTCCAAAGTCTCCTGAACGAGCTCCCTTGTCCCACCACTGGGCCTTGGAGCCCTCCAGCATTTGGGATCAGCCTCTGGGTTTCAAGCCCAAAGGAAGGTGTGCGCTAATCCCGAATCCTGACTCCAGTTGGATTCCTGCCACTGGACGAGGACAGGGCTGTCAGCCATTACTCACCCATCTGTGGGAAGCTCCTCCTCGTTCCTTGTCCACCTGATGAGGGGAGGTGGGAATCCCGCAGCGACGCAGGGGAACACCGCGCTCTGCCCCGGCAGCCGGGTGAGGGACGAGGGCGGCTTCAGCAGCGCCAGGCTCTGCGGCTCCTCCGCATCTGCACGCGACACCAGATGCAACATCAGGAGATGGTTGTGTTAAAAAGCACCAAAAACTCCCTGAACCAAAACCCAACTGGCCAAAGAAAATCACAAATGAAACCTCTAATTCCTTTCTTGCCCCTCCACAGGATTCCATCCCCACCAGACCCATAGCCTCTCCCAGCCTCGTTACCATTTCCTCCAGACATGCAAACTGATTCCCCATTTTCAGGATTCTCACTTTTCCAACTCCCTGGGAAACTATTCCAGCTCAAAACTACAGCCCTGAAACTGGAACTTCCACCAGGTAGGAGAGGTTTAGGAAAAAAAGAGACAGGTTTGAGTTTCTCCAGCCAGCCTTGGGCTTCATCAGGGAGCTGCCTGAGGAAGTGCTTTTACACACTGGAAAATGAAATTATTGCAGCAGAGACTCAACCCAAGTAAAATATAACAACCAAGGAACGTGCATGCTGAAGTAACACAGAACAAAAATGCCCCACCACGGCTTTCCATCCTTATGAAAACAGGGAACACTCTGAAGTAGTCTTGCATTGAATTAGGCTGGAGAGGGCTTTGTTCCTTTTCTTCCCCCACCTAAGAAGCAGCACAAGCCAAGTGCATGTTTACTCAGTCCCTACTACCGTGTGTACCCTCTGACTGTGCCCTGCACCGTACCCAGAGGAAATGAGTTCCACAGAGCAGCTGCAGTTGGGGCTGAGTTACCCCTGCTCACCCTGCACTAATTCCTGCATTCCCAGCACTCTGAAGGGTGTTTGGAGGTGTTACGGCAGCAAAGCTCCACAACTGGACAAGCCCTCCAACTATTTCTGGCCACCTAAAATGAGGTGTACAGAGTATTCTGTACCTATTCTACTCCTGCTCCCTGAAAGAAGCACATTCTGTGTCTCATCACACACATATTTGGCTGCTCTCTCACTTGGGCCCGAGGTGATACTCGCAGGAATTTCTGGAAGTTGTTGTTTCGGTGTTCCTCAGCTCAAACCACTAAAAATAATCCCCAGTGTTCACAGCACTGAGCTCAGGGCACGCACGAGCCCCAAGGCACAACGCAGGAGGTGCCAGGACACTCGGGGGAAGCAGAACAGGTGGAAATCCCGTGTGGGAGTAGTCGCAGGCAGAGGCAGCCAAGCTCTGAGCAGTCCTGCATCAGCCAGCCCCATCCCTGCAGCTCTGCCCACATTCCTGGCAGGAACTGCCCTGCCTGCCCTGCTGTGCACGGGGGGATAATGCAGCGACAGGGACCTGGAGCAGCATGTGGAGCCAGCCAGGCTGCAAAGCAGGGACACAACATCTCCAGACAGCCATCCTTACAGGGAGAGGAGCCCTGATGATTCCCTGGAGACACGACTCCGACCGCTCCAAGCTCCCAGAAGGGAGTTCAGCTCACAAGTAAATGGAAACTGGATCCAAAAATTAAGTGACATTTTCCCCTTGCAGTCCTATGTTTGAAGGCACCTGCTGCGAAGCGGCAGAGCTCAGAAATGCATCCTCCTGCTCAGTGGCAGCCTGGTATCAGACAAAGCAGAATGTTTAAGCAGCAGAACATTGTCTGTGGATGCAAATCCCTGGGATGCAGGAGTGTGCTGGGTGTGTTTCAAAGCCTGGGAAGCAGCGGTGGGTTCACTGTCAGCCACACATCAGATAAGCATTTAAAAGGGGAATAAACTGAATAAAGAACAGATTAGTTCAAATCCTTCTTTCAAATACATCTCAGGCCAAACAATCAATTATGGGGCCGCTCAAGACTAAGGGAGCTTTCCCTTCAACATCTTAATCCCACTTTTTAAAAAAAAGCCTGCTGGGAGGGATTTTACCAAACTTCACTATCGATACTTCTGGATTCACGACTGAGCAAAGAAACAGCATCATTTGAATTCCCTAACACAGCCCTATTTCATCACCTTCTGCAAAGCATTACAAAAGGAAGGAAACTACAGCTGGAGCCAAAAGAATTCAAAAGATCAGTGTAATATAGAAGTTTATCACGAAATCTTCAGTTTCCAAAAAAATCAGCAAAATCCATAGCATTTGAAGGGCCGCAGAAACATGAAGGCAATCCAAACTACAGGAATTCAATCAAGCACCTTCTCCAAAAGCGCTTTTCTTCAAACCCTGTATCCTTAGCTGGAGAAGAGACAAGGCTTTGGAAAGTCTAAAGAACTGAATGGAACTAAGTCCTGCTTTCAGCATGATTCACTTCCAACACCCCAATTTCAAAAGAGAGCTGCAACTGTAAAAATTGGGGTATTTTACAGAATAATTTAGCATTTTAAGTAGAGAAGGCCCGTAGTCACAAGAAACAGCACAATTCCTTGAAAGGGACTCCTGAAGGTGCCCCCACCTGCCTGAAGTCCACCAGCTGCCCACACCAGGTCAGGCCAACCACGACATTGTCCAGCCTAACCCTGAGAGCTTCCAGAGATGGAAACTCAGCAACTCCCTCCAGCAGCTCTCCAAGAGTAACAACTGAATGAGAATTCCAACATGGAGACTAATCCAGAAGAGACGGCTCCGGGAACAATTAAGGAACCTTATATGAAACACAGCCTGTATTTCCCTAGTTTGGGAAAGCACAACCCACACTCCTATCCTATTTTTGGTCACTTTTCAAACCTTTGTGTTAGAACAGCTGGTGACACAACAGTGTCACTGGGAACAGAACACACTGAAGGTGCCAACAGTTTACATCAGCACCGGACTTCTGTTCTAACAAAAATATCTCAACATTTCAGCACAACAGGCAAAGCTGAGCCTTCCAAAACAAAACGTCACCCCCTCTGGGGGTTGGAGACTTCCCAAAAGGTCCCATTGCTTAGACAATCAGAATTTCCTGAATATTGCGACAATTAAAAGCACCTCAGCTTAAGCATCCCAAGAGCGAGGGACTAAGCACGAATTTCTTTGCGAAGCTTCCACAGGGTTTCAGACACGGGATTCAACCTGAGAAACTTAGAAATCCCCAAACTTTTATACTCCCAGAAACAGTCAATTCCCTCTTTGTATCATGTCACAACGGAAGTGTATTACTGGGGTTTTTTTTTAAAGAAGTCTTTCCCCAAAACGCCTTAAAAGCTGAACCATTAAATACGGGAAGGCAGCCTGTGAGTGTGTCCAGCCATGAAGAGCTCAGGCCCCGGAGCCCCAGCTCAGCACAGAGAGCAGCAGCGGGTACCTGGCAGGACTTTGAGCTCGGCTTCATCGCTGTACTTGGGGGTGCCCCCGGCGTCAAGGGCGCAGCGATAGAGCCCCGCGTCCGCGTCCGAGGCGTTGGTGATGAGCAGGGCCCCGCTGGGCAGCTGCAGCACGCGCGGGTCCGGGGCCAGCGCCTGGCGGTCGCGCTCCCAGCGCAGCAGCGGCGCCAGCTCCGCCGTCACCTCGCAGCCCAGCACCGCGCTGCCGCCTCTGGGCACAGAGCTGGGCTCGGGCTGACTCGTGAACCTGGGCAGACCTGCAAGAAAACCAAAAGAACAACAGGTTTGAGATGTTCTGACGATGACGCCAAAGCTTGGAAGTCCAAGTCAAGATTCATGAATGTAGTTTTTAAAAAATTAAGCTGCTCTCCAACTCTTTAGAAACCTTAGCAGCTGACAGGACAAAGCTAAACACGGATGGTGTAAATGCAAATAAACCCAATAATCACAGAATCCCAGACTGGTTTGGGTTGGAAGGGCCCTTAAGGCTCATCCAGTTCCACCCCCTGCACAGGCAGGGACACCTTCCACTGTCCCAGGGTGCTCCAAGCCCCAGTGTCCAACCTGGCCCGGGACACTGCCAGGGATGGGGCAGACACAGCTTCTACAATGCAGCCTACACAACACCTTCACTTACCACCTCCAGCTACAAAAGCCTCTGTACGGCGCCACAAGGTAAATACTGAGATAAATATTATTGAGATAAATATTTGCATATGAACATTCTCAGTGTGGCCGAGACACGAGTTTCTCCAGGGCACACCACGGAGCTGAGCCAGCAGCACTGCACAACCCCTGTGTCACCTTTTCCATAAAAATGTTGTCCAGAAACACCCAGAGCCCACTTAATGGCTTCACAGTCGGACCGGGTAGGCCACACCCTTGGGGGAGTTGTGGGGAGAGGCTGGGACACAGCTGGAGCTGGGTCCATGGAGCCACAGCTGAGGCAGCCAGTGAAGCTGGGGGCACATCCATGAAGCACATCCAAGACAGAGAAAACCACGGGACAGCAGTGAGGAAAGTGTGAGGCACAACCCTGGAGTGGGCAGGTCAGAGCAGGAGGAGGGAGAGGAGGAAGGGCAGCTTTGGGTGTTGCCCTGGGGAGACCAGGGTAGAGCATGAGGCTGAAGAATACGGAATGAAGGCAGGGAGTTGAGCCTGGAAAACGGGGAGAGGGCAGGAAGAGGTGCTTTAGTTTGGTTTTGTTTTCTTACCACTCAAATTACTTTAGTTGTCAAGAAATTAAATTAATTTTCCCCAAGTCAAGGTTGTTCTGCCATTACAGTAACTGGGAGTGATCCCATCTTGACTGAGTAACTTTAATCTTATTTCCTCTCCATCCTGCTGAGGAGCAGAGTGAGGGCACAGCTGGATGGGTAGCCAGCCACAGCCACCCCATCCCAAGTATTTTGCACAGGGAAATGATCAAATCTGCCATAGTTCAACCCACTGTTTTTACAAGTCTCACTTAATACCTATCACAGATGCACCAGGAAAGTACCAGTAGAAGGACCAATCCTTCAGGACAGCCAGACTGAACCCTAACAGAGGAGATTCCTAACAGATAAATCACTTCTGTCCTGTCAAGTTCCTTCCATAACCCTGTACAGTTCATCTCCAACTGTTACGTATTTTCTCCCCTCTCAGAATCCTACCTGGGGACTCCCTCCACAACTTCATTCCTCTGAGAAACTTTCTGTTTCTAGTTTCCCCTCCCAGTGTACTTCCAACCAACTTGTAGTCCTTTGATCTTGACCTTGTTTTGGTATTATTTTGCATCTTTGATATTTATCTACCCGTCCCTCCAAGGTATTCATAGGAACAAAAAATCCAATTTCTTTCTTTCAACTTTCCTTCTGCTTAATGAAGCTATGACCTTTAGTTTCTCTCCCTCATTCCCCTAACATCCTATCCACCTTTTAACATGCAGAATGGCAGGAGAATTTGGGAAGGAAGGGACCCAGCCAGAGCAGAGTCAGCTGCAAGGTCAGAGCTGGTTACTCAGGGATTTGTCCAGTCAAATCTCAAAAATCCGCAAGGACTGAGACTGCACTACTCCTGGGCAACCTGTTCTACCTCACGGAGCAGAACTTCCTCCTTAAACCCAGTCAGAACCTCCTTTGCTCCAACTGATCCCCAACGCCTCCTGCTCTCCCAACCAAGCACCTCTGGCAGAACGACAAACCCAAGTGCCTAGAGTAACTTAAGATCACAAACATCCACGGAAATATTACAAAACTGCCTCTCTGTCTATGGAAAAGACCTTCCCCAAAGATGGAACCATCTCAGTGGCTCTGCACAATCAATCCTAGAACCCAAGTAACCTTCTCCTCTCCTGAATCACCCATCCCTCTGTCCCAGCACAATCCCAAGGTATCTCTGCACCTGCCTGACTTTGCACACTTTGCTCAGAAGTTCCATCATTAGTCAGTCTGGAGCATCATTTAATTCTTCCTGTGAGACCATGGAGGCCACAGCAAGGGCAACAAGGTCTCCTCGTTTGCCACACTCACTAATTCAGTGAGTAAGGAGGTTGTTCTTATAGCTGATGAGGCCGTTAACCCTGAGCCTCTGAACTCCAGTCTCTGAGGCATCTGTCCTTTCTGAAAATCTCCTTCTTGACAGAACCCATTAAATGTTCATAACTACCTCTGATTCTTATCTCTCTCAATATCCTCATTTATTATGAGCCCTGCATATTGAGCCAGTTCTTTCCGCAGCCTGAGAGGGAATTCTGGGTCTCCTCCTTTAGCCAGGTGACCCCGTGACTTCTGTTTTCACCTCACCATCTCTTTGCTCTCAGCAACTACCACTGGTACAGCCCCACACTGGCAACCTCAAGCACAAGTGAGAATGTTCCTGGAGGACTGAAGCCCTGCAATTTCTCACATACAGCTCAAATATGGTTTAATTTAAATCCCTTACAAGTACTGTTCATTTCCTGGACAAGACAGACCCGGTGCCTTCTGTTGTGTGCAGGTGCTCCACTGAGGTTAAATAAGCTTTATTCAAGATGGTTTCATTACTCACTAGAAATGAAATTACAGTTCATTTTCCAAGTCATCTCAAATGCCACTAAAGCCTGTATTTCATCATAGTCCTGCGTGTTTTTAAAATATACATTTTAACCTAGCCTATAATTTTGTCCTAAAGAGTAATTTTCTCTTATTCTACAATTATTGGCAATTTGCACTGCTTAAAAGCCTCCACTGTGGAGGAGGACCCCTTGCTTTAGCCAACAAACAACCACAAACCAGTCATGATGCATTATAAAAAGCACTCCAAATCCAGGCCTTAATTACCATTAATTCGGAGACCTGTTTATAAATCCAGGAGCAGGTCCCGGAGTGCTGGCACACCTCCTGCAGCAGTGAGCCACTAGAAAATACCCTTTCATCTCCCAGCCCAGAACCCTTCCATTACAGAGCTGCTCTTTCTGTCTTCAAAATATCAATTATCAACTTCTAAGCCAGCATTTCCTGAACTTTCTATAATCATTTTTAAAGGCATTACCATGTAAGCCCATTCAGTCTAGTTAAACTACAAACACTTTTAAAACCATTTTTAAAGTTAACTTTTTTAGAAGTTGCTACTATTTTCTCAGTGGTTTGTATTTCCCAGACACTTCAATCAAGAAGGCTGAGCAAGAAGTTCTAATGATGAGTAGAATCCCAGAATGGTTTGGGTTGGAAGGGACCTTAAAGCCCATCCAGTGCCACTCCTGCCATGGGCAGGGACACCTCCCACTGTCCCAGGCTGCTCCAAGCCCCACTGAACCCGGCCTTGGGCACTTCCAGGGATGGAAGATACATTCCTAATGAGGAAGCAGCCCCCACTCCTCACCCATGTGTGGCAGGGCAATCAGCTGAAGACATCAGCCCATCTTTTGGTAAATGAATGTCATGATAAATGACACTTTGGGCTTCTGACATTAAAGACAATTTTTTCATGTTTGTACACACATTAATCATTCTGTGGCAGTGCACATACATTAGGTATCGATTTTAGGACACCAAAGGAAAATACTACTGACCTAGCAAGAATGCAGGTTAATAAACTCAATTTAGGAAGGATGATTTTCCATTTGGAATTTTCTCTAAACACATGCAGGAGAACACATAAGCAACCAGTGCATTCACATGCATATAACAAGGATTAGATGCATCCCAAACTCCTCATTTCTGCTAGAACAATGCAAACGGCAGAGAGGGAGGGAAGTCAACTCTGTCCCTCTTTTCTCCTTCCCTTTTGTCTCTCCCTTCCCCACATCCAAGCCCAGAGCAATGGTAGGAATGTGAATGAACAATCTATTAATGCAAATGTGGTGCATTCAATCAGCATTCCCAGTCTCAGCCTTACTGAGATTTGTGGCCCATTGTCTCCACTTCTGAAAAAGATGTGCCTAGAAGAGCAATAATTCCCATGCTCCTGGAAAACACAGATGGTTAAAATTCTGGCTGTAGTCTCCTGCCCTCAATGGAGCCAGTATTTCATCTCCTGGAGTCTGCAGAATCAGGGAATTCACTGCCCTGAGCCAGATGCCAATCTAGTTCAGCAGCCTCCCTGTGACTGCAGCCAGTGCCAGTCACTTCCAAGGAGACTGAAAGGAAAAAAACTTCATTATCAACCATTACTAAATAACTCTCTCATCTGAGTGTAGTAGCTCCAGAGTCACACCTGCCTCTGCTCTGCAGCCTGCCAGCCCCGCTGCAAACGCTGCTCTGTTGAAGGTGGATGCCATTGCCATACACATGTTTAATCCCCAGAGTCCTACCAACCTTATGGGACCCATCTCACCAAATCAACACTGCAAAAGGAAAGCGAGCAAAGAGAACCATCTCCTCGTCTCTAAGGAAGACGAAGCTGTGGAGGAATCCCCTTTTCCTGCTGTGGCAGGGCTGTACCTTTACGAGTGATCACAAGCCTTTGTGAGCGTTTACCTCACGTGTCTCCCCTCTGTTGCCACTGCTCTGACTGGAATTTAAGATAACACTTTGTACAAGCATTAAACTGCTCTAAACACACACATCACATGTTTGTGCAATTAACATTTTCCCAAAGCTGCTTTCAGGCTTTCTTGTGACATCTCGATGTGCTCAGCAAATGTTTTCTGTTTTTTCCCCCGTTTCTATTGCAATATGGAGAAAGTAAAGCACAGGAGCAGCTGGCGGGTTTTCCATCCTGTTCCCTCCTGGATACCATCTCTGAAAAGCCTTTGCTGCCCAGAGTTAACTTTTACTCAAGTTTCTCCTAACTTACCCAACTCTAAACTAACTTCAGCAGCACCAGCTCCCAGCATTCCACCCTACAGTTTCCACTCTCAATCTGAAATTCATCCAGCTGGTCTGTGAATGATCCCACAAACTGCTCACAATTTTCAGGCACTTGAATTTTCCCCCATTCCTGTCTGCCTGATCGAATTTGAACTCATGACAAATCCATAACTACGACTCCTTTCCCCAAACAGCCTCTTGGGAAGTGTGGAGATTTCAGCACCACGAGGAGGTACTGGAGAATGGGAACGTGATCCCCTACTGCAGGACAGCTCCAACATCTGCTACCCTTCAGCGACGCAGCGGATCACAAAGATGCCGCCTATTTTGTTAGTGCATCAGCTCCTCACCCCAACCCTGCTAAAAAATTAATAAGTCCAGCCATCTGTGGACACTTCATTAAATTATCACAGCTCCTTCTCTCCAACATTATTCAGCATCATTTGTTGGAGTGGCAGAGGTGTGAAACGGCTTAAAATACACTCCTGTTAATGAGGCATATTTCATGGATCTCACTGGCAAATGGAGCAGACTTGGTAATTACAAACACTCCTGGAGAACACAAGTCCAGCACCACCTGAATTAGGGTAAGGCCAGATGCTTCCAGTCCTTGCTACAAACACCAAGCAGCACATCATTCTCCCCCCTTGCTTTAGGCAAACCAGACAGGGGAGAACGCAACCAAAAATCCAGGCAGGAGACAGCTCCTCTGAGAAGGGAAGAGGATTTTCACAAGGATTGTAACACGGAGAGAAGAAAACCTGGCAAACGTCCTTGCTGGCTAAACAGAAGTGGGAAGTATGTGGAATACAGAACACAAATGAGAAATGTCAGTGCATAACCTGACTTGGTTAAACACAGCCATGACAGCAAGGACAGCATGGCACGTGCTGATTAAAAGCAGTGTCCCTTGGCCGGAATGAAGGGAGAGGATGTCACTGGACACATCAGTAACACACACACACACAGGTACGGTACATACACAGTAACACACAGAGTGATCTGGTGGCACCTCAGAGCTGTTCTGAACAAACAACCGAACTCCAGATCTCCCAAGGCCCCTTCCAAGCTCAATTATCCGATGACATGGGGAAGGTACACAAAAAAACATAGTGAGAAATAGCAAGATACTGCACAAAATACTGTCCAACCTGGCCTTGGACATTTCCGGGGATCCAGGGGCAGCCACAACTTCTCTGGGCACCCTGGGCCTCAGCACCCTCACAGCCAGGAACAATTTTTCCCTTATATCTACTACACATCCAAAAATTTTAGAGAGCATTTGGACAAGGAAAACACATCAGCATAATATGATGTTCTACCTCGCAAAACAATCAAATCCAAATTCTAGTCAGGTGATATGAAGAAGAGATCAATGAATTATTCCAGGAATGAAATAGGAGCAACAAAAATGATTGAAGGAAGAGCTTCAAAAATACAGAGGCCACTGCTGACAACCACAACTACAAGAAAAGCAGTGGGGGTGAGGTGGGGACGTCAGTCCACGGCACGTGGTCAGGCTCAGGAAATGCTGCGAGGAATGGCACAGAAATACAGAAAAAAACAGATCTGCTGACGGAGCAGGTGAAACAGTACCATTGTCTTGCGGTGACTTCTCAAACTGGGACAACCATGAAAACTGGACACAGGACTGGCAGTTCAAGGGCCAAACAACACAAACGCTCCAGCAGCAGCAGCAGCAGGAAAAGCTGCAGCAGCCACAATGAATCTGATCTCCACAGACATCAAGAAACAGCTAAAACAACATTCTAATGCCAGAAAAAATGAATTGAGGGCGTGCAAACCATGGAGTCATTTATTTGCTACTGTTGAAGATCATTCTAATAGCAAGGCCAATGAAACCCCCATGGGATTTCAAGAGAAGCCCTAAAGATAAGGCACACAGATTGCCTCATAATTTAAGGAACTTCAGGTCTTCATCAACAGACTGCCTAAAAATAAGAACCCTACAGGCTCACAATTACTCTTTCTAAAACAAAATCGAGAGCCGTAACAAAAGAAGAATAAGATCCGAGGGTTGTGGTGAAAGAAAAGAGCTTGACAGGTTAAATAATTTTAGTTCCAGGCGAGGCTATCAATTACGGAAGCTCATGTGAACAAGCTATTCAAAGAAGATTAATGCACAGAGAGGACTGTCAGGATAAATTTATGACAAAACTGGAAGAAAGGAAAGATCTGAAAAACTTTTGCAGGCAACTCTATAGACAGTGACAAAGACAGCTGGTACCTGACAACAGGCATTTAGAGACAGGAAATAACCAACAATTTCGCTGAGAACTCCTTGGGATGCATGAATAGCAAAGAAAGCCTGCAAAACCAGGCTGCTTGAAGGCTGACACAACAGCAGACAAACACAAAGCACAGAGAACTTCTACAGACACAAACAGGCAGCTCAAAGAAATGTCTGGAGACAACAACGGTGCGTGGCAGGATAAAGGCAAACACTAACAGCCGTGTAACTGCAAATTATCCAGCACAAGCACAGCTCAGTGCCAGGGCCCAGGGCAGCGCAGCTCAGGTGGGGTCAGCACACCACTGACCCTTCAGCAGCTGATAGCCACCAACTTCGGAGTAATCAGGAAAAGATTTTTAGAGGTCTCTCCATAACAGAGCCTTTCTTTGCTTAATTTTTACTGTTTAATTTAAGAGCAGATTGACAGCGCATCCAAGCCAGGTGTGGTGGTTTGAACCTGAGCTGATGGACAGTCACTTAGATCAATAGCGTTTCTCCAAATTTACACATTTAAACCGTGTGGAGATGCAGGAGCTCTCTCTCACTTCCGGCCCTTGGACAGGTAACTGGGTTGCCCACTCAGCCCGGCGGGGCCGGGGCCACGGTCCGTGACTCCGTGCGGGGCAGCATGGCCCGTCCCCTTCCCCGGTTCGGCCGAAATGAACTTTACAGCGAGACCAGCTCCAACCGCTGCCCAGCAGAGATCTTGTGGCCGACAGAGATAAGTTTCAGCTGCAAAGCCCAGGCCTGGGTAAGATTAACCCCTTCAGTGCTGTAAGTTCCCCAGAAGAGATGAAACCTGCAGACATCAATCCTCTCCCAGGTCAGAGGAAAGGGAAAGGCAAAGGCACGTAAATAGA
>VZTD01003696.1:27911-89241 GCA_013397725.1 Rhagologus leucostigma | reverse complement strand
CATGCCAACAGAAAACCACCCCGGGCGGCTGTTGTGCTGTAACTTTGAAGCCACGAGAAGACTGTTTCTTGTGGAAAAGCCTCATAGCATGGGCAAAAGAGACTCCTCTCCCTAAGTGAACTGATGAAAAACTATTATAGAGGTGGTAAACTGACTGAAATAATCCCAAGTTTGTGTCTTTATGTTATAAGTGGGAGGAGGGGGGAGGATTGGGGGGAAGAGAAGTATTTTGAAGGTTTATTCTAACCCTTAATATTCTTTTTCCTTTTAGTTCTATCAATAAACTTCTTTATATTCTTTAAGTTTAGAGCCTGCTTTGTATTCCTCCTGATTCTTATCTCACAGAAGGTAAGAAATGCGAACAAACCCACTACACATAATCGGTGTTTCTGCTCGGCTACGAACTAAACCCGCTACACCACGGCTGACTTCAGAGGCTGTTACAGAAGGAAGAGCAACACCTTTACAGAAACATCAATTATCTAGAGATATTTCCTCATGTTTCCCCCAAAATAGGGGTTTCTATATGCAAATAAATAGGGCTTGGAGAGTTTTTAATAATTTTGAATATCTTTATTTCCAGTGTATTTATGTGAATGGTGAGACATACCCTATGCTTTTAAGAATGTCACCAAGAACTAGCCTCACTGAAATCAACCCTAACAAATGCTGTAACCTAATTTTTCCTTATTCAAAATAATTTTCCTCCATTTTGCTTCCTTTTCAGGGTCATTAAACTTGATCTTGAATTTTTGTTATGGAAAAAAAGCATTAATCAGAGACCCCCTTGTGCCTTGATACTTCTTACCCTTGCTGCTTTTGTGCCACCTTTCACTTGGGGCAATAGTACATGTTCTGATCGTTTTCAAAACGCAGTGTTCAGTCAATCAGAAACCTGAACAATGTCAGCGCACAGAGCCTTCACTGTACCCTAATGAAGCTGAAATCTCTTGCTGAGTGCACACTGGAGCAGGCAGAGAGTGAAGAACACAGGCTGCAGATGTAACCATCACTCTGCTGACAGCTCGGGATTCCGAGCGAGCTCCGCGCAAACTTGTCAAACAGAATTACACAGGGATTGCTGGTGCTGACATGCAGAGAAGAAAGAGGGAAAAATCTGATCTGAGTCAAAATATTAACAAATGAGAATCCAATCTAAATAAAGTTCAGCCAAGTTTCTTGCTTACGGGTATTGATGCACCATCAATATGGTGTCACTTTGTCCTTGTCTCACCATCCAGGCCCCCAGCCGAGCGTCAGCCCTGCTCCCTTCCACAGAATTCCTGTTTCTCCACAGATTAACTCTGTCACCTGCCATATTTTCAAAGGCAAAGGTCAAGATGGAATGTATGCTGCAAAGAGCTCCCATTTCTTATGATTTACAGTAAGTTTATATTATTCTGAAGTATATGAACATAATTCTGCCCATGAACTAAATGCACAAAGGATATTCCCTTCACCAGTTACAAGACTTGCATTGCACTGGACTTGAATTTCACTCTAGAAAACACATAAGGTTTTTTCTGAGCAGTGCTATTACATCATTACTAAAGTAGGAAGCTCAGGCACGAGTGCCACACATCTCCCTGTGCCCCCTCTGCTCCAGCTTCAGCAGAGCATTTGTCACCCTCCAGCGAGCACAAATAAGCTTTAAATGGCTCACTGACCCACAGAATTCAGGACAGGGATAGTATTAGTCACAATGAGTGGCTGGATTTGGTTTGATACAAGGTGTAATAAACTTGACATACAAAAGCTTAAGAAAACCTGCGTTTTTCAATAGTTTACTAGTTTAAGGAAGCAAATTAAGAGTCTCTTCACCTGGGCTCCGACTTGGTCATTAGATGTCAATGAAGAGTTTCAAAACAAGCAGGTGACATTCCCTGCTGTGGGCTTTCCCCAGGGTCCCAGTGGCCATCCAGTGCAGGCACATCCTGCTCTTCTCTGCCCTGGACATGGCAAGAGGCTCTGGTATTAAATCTCAATCTGAGACTAAAAATTTGTAATAGTTTTGAAACTGGACCTTTGCCTTCAGTCCAAAAACTGAAGACTAGTTCAAAGGCTCACACAGATTTTCTTCCCTACTTTAACTGGACAAATGCGGACTGCAAGAATTGAGAATGACACATAAGGTAGAACATTTATTATCTTAAATGTCTAAACTCTCACACTCTCAGTAACAGCTGACAGAACCTGTACAAACTGCAGTTGTGTTAAAACCACCTTTCCCATTTACCCGTCATGAAGAAATGCATTTTGATCTAAGCCAATTTATGAAAAATGCAGGTACTTTCTTCATAGAAAAACATATTTCTGCAAGGAAACTTTATCACCCGTGTCACTTACTGGCTAAGTGCTCTTAAGTACCCTCCTCTGAAGTATCTCTGCTCCGAGGATTTTTCCAATTCCAAGGTACAGAATGTTCTTTATTCATGAAGATCTGATCAAGATTACTTTTTTCTCCCTGCTGTTAAAGGAAATGTGCAATCCTGGGTAAAAACGTGCTGTTATTTCTAACCTAACCCCATCTCCGAGGAGCCGGGACAGTTTGTCCTGAGCTTTGCTCTCACCCTTTGGGATGGCACAGATAGAGTCCAGTGAGAAATAAAACGCTGCTCAGCTCCAATCTTTAAAGCTTGGCAAACTTCTCAGAGGACAAGAGCAAACAGACCCAAACAACCTGGCTACTTCCGTGCAGTTCCTTGTAGTTATGGCAAAAAGCAAAGATAAAATTTCAGCTCAAATTAATGTCTGAAGAAAATCCTTATCTATTCACCATTATTTATACAGAAATAAGTGATTGATATTAAATAGCTAAGCACTCTAACAACCCAGAAGGAAACACAGCACACCTCTGCTGCTGGGCTTTGCAGAGCTCTGCCTTGAACTGCAAGCCCACATCCCTCCAGGTGCTGCTCTCTCCCACAGGCTGTGCTCAGGGAATGGCCTGGATAATCATCTCCTGGCCACAACTTCACCCACTGCCTATCATCCAAAGTCTGTAATGGATACAGAACTCCTTATCTCTACCTGCCCTCCTCATTTGCAGCATCTTGGTGTATCATAAAAAGTAATACTTTAAATTTATCGGAGAGAAATTCTTCACTAGCCCATGGAGAAAAGGCAAAGCGTGGAGATGTGGAGCTGGTGCCATGAGCTGCATCAGAAGCAGGATTGGGCCCTGGCATTTCCTGGCTCAGAACTCAGTTAACTCCTCCAAGCCACAGGAACCACCACAGCCCATCCAGGCCTCCTGCAATTCCAGGGACAGCTCTCCCAGCCATCAGTTTGGAAGCCCCAAGCCGGACACAAGCAAGATGAAAATCAATCTTGAAAAGGCAATGTGGATAGCTAAAAACTGGAGCTGTTTCCCAGGTGAAGTCCATTCCCTCTATCTGATGTCTGGAAGAACTCTCAGCAGTGAAACCCAACCGAGGGCGGGTCCCTCCTCGCCTCAGCGTCAGTGTGACCCCCCCGTGTGACCTCACACACAGAGCAGGCTACACTCGGCCTTCAGATGCCCTTCTGAGAGCACACGTTTTGTCAGTGACCCTGCCCCAAGCCCTGTGCCCGGCACAGCAATCCAGAGGAGCCGGAGCCATGGACAAGCTGGATGAACCAGCAGGAGGAGGGGACTTAGCCAGGTCAGGAGAGCAGAGAACACCGTGCTCAGGAGCACAAAGTGCTCGAGTACACCTGGAATGAAACTCCAAATCCTTCCTCCAAGTAAGGACACGATGGGCCCTCGGCCTCGGCCCACTCCAGCGTCCCCAGCTCTAAGTGGAAAAGCAGGAAGTCTCCCAAGGTTTCAACACAGCACATGAAATTTCACCGCGGTATTTCCAGAGCCACTTTTCAGGAACATTATCCTCCTGGGCTTTGCGGTCCCTGCAATGTCCTCAATGGTTCCAAACGAGATACTACACTTTTACTAAGTACATACCAAATTTTCCTGGTTCCTGAACCATTTTAGAGTTTGACATTACGTGGCAGGAGCATGTAACATTTGTCTGTACTTTTTCTAAAAGTAATTACAAAATGAAGGCTTGAAAATTTCTGTGAATATTTAAACAAGAAGTAATAATTCAAGGAGATAATTTAGTTGAGGTGAGAAGAAACAAGTCAGAAGTTATCACCAAGTGCTTTTGAATTAAACAGACTCAGACACACCTGAAGTTTGTACCAAGGCAGTGCCACAGCTGCCTCATCACAGCCGAGCGAATGACACAAAGCTCAAAGCCAAGAATTATCAAATGCAAGGATAAGTGGAAGAAGAGGAAAAAAACCAGCTGGATTCGCTTGGGGAAAGAAGATGATAAGAGGTGAAACAAATAATTCAGTGAGCAGTATTTAAATGAAATACATTTAAATAAATATATAGAGCAAATAAATCTGCATGATCAAACTCCGTGCCCCTGTCACGCTTCCCAACTTTTAGATCCTCGTGTATCTGTTGTCTCAATAAAAGCTTTAACCAAGCCACAGTAACCAGCAACTGGGGAAAGATCATCCCGGGAATATTTTCAGCTCGTGTCATTATACTTTTTATCAAAATACATACATATTTATTTTTCCAAGATGAATTACAGACACAGATCTCCAAAACTTTGTAAATCTATTTTTAATCTATGTTTTACAGCAGCTTTTTAAAACTTCTACCCTTCTTAAGATCTAACTGGCACTTAAGTATCAAAGACAGATTTGCATTTCAAAAGCCAATTAAAAAACACACTGTACCAAGGCACTGATTAAAGTGTTGTGGCTTTACATAAATTAGGCGGCTCCTTTAACTTTCCCTACTTCAAATCCATCATAACAATGGGCAAATCCTACACATTACCTGGACTGTATGACCACCACACCTTCTCCCTCCACTGCCCTAAGAAACTGGTGATAACAAACTCATCTTCGTTTGCTTGAAGGAACCAAACTGTGGAGGCTCACACTGAGTGGGAAAGAGATACTCATATCCCCAAACTGCTGCTCATTAACGAAAACTATCATTTATTGTTGTTTGCAGTTCCTAAAAATCAAGGATTTACTACTACAAGTCTGGTAGAACGGCAAACACTTTACTACCAAGGTGTAGCAGCACACAACTTCAAGTTACAGATTAATTCCAGTGTTCTTCACAATGGAGTATTTTTTCATATCCTCTGATTTGTTTTTTAAGTCCAAAGGCCACAAAGATCAGCCTCTTTGAGAGGCTCAGTTGCCACAGAACCTCTTGATCCTCACACCTCCAAAAACCCAAAGAGCAAAGTCTTCTCATGGATCACCATGTATGGAAAAGGTCCTTTAGGGGCACATTGCCAAGCGCACCATGAACCGGCCGTGACCCACTCCCCTGCCACGGCAGGTTCAGAGCAGGGTCAAACACTCAGATTGAAGCAAACCCAAGCCAGTCTGTCTCTAACGTAATTCCTTCAATCCCTGACCCAGCACTCCATGCCCAGACACTCGGAGTGCGTGGCTTGGGTTGAGTTTTCCATACAGTGGTTCACTAAACCCCTGGCATCGTACGGCAAAAAAAGAGCTTCAGATTCCAACACCTAAAAATTTTAGATCCCTCAACTTAGAATATATAGAAAGTCCTTTAAATAACTTGAGAAACTTATCCAAATGTGGCCACCTTCCTGCAGGACTCGGGTAGACTGCTCATCATCATCCACCAGCCATGCAGTTCCAAGACTGAAAATTCCAACCCTGTATCCATACGATGGAACACAACATGTTTTTACTGGATTTTCCTTGCCCTGGCCTCCATGACTCACCAGAACTTGTCAGTTTCAAGAGTTATTTAATGAGTAAGAAGCTATTAAAACATGCAACCTACACTTCGTAATGTTCCCTTATGTGGTGGCATAATGTCGTGGCAGCACACACACACACAGCAGAGGAACCCCACATACCACTGCTCAGTTAAGAGGGGAATCAGCTCCCTCCCACTGGAATTTCGAGGCCAAGGGGAGCCCTTCCTATGCTAACAATGCCCACGCTCACCACAGCCCAAAAGCTGCCAATTAAAACAAAGAGGGTGGGAAGGAATATTAATAACCACTGTTAAAACTGAGGGATTCAAATGAGGACAAGAAAAGCAATAGGCTAAACCAGAATTTAAATATTCCACCTCTTATTCCAAAGCCTTCAGCAACCAAAGTGCCCTTCTCCCTGCAAGAGGATTAAACTCGGTGTACTCTTGCCCAGCTCTTGGCACTTGACTGGGGTGGTAAATAGGTTTTCACACACCCACATCTGCCAAAGCCTCTGCAGCAGTGTAGCCCGAGGATGCTCTGAGGCAGGTTTCCAAGGCACAGGATGGCGAAAGGCAACGCACAACATGTGTCACCAGCATTTCCTCTAGTTCTGGGCAATAAAAGTACCATTTTTATCGCATGGAATCAATCAATAACCTTAATACACAGCTGTCAGGCCAATGTGTGCCAGGGGCAACTGGTTGTGTGGGGAAGGTCCATATTGTCTTGGGTTAGACTGTATTTGTTCTGTTTTCCAGTTACGATTGTTTGGAAAAAAAACCCACCAGAACTGCATTGTTGTTTGCTGTGGGTTTTTTTAAATGAGGTTCTTGGGTTTTTTTTCAAGTACTTGGGTTCTCTTTCAAGTACTAAAAGGCTCTTAAAGATTGCATCATTTTAGAAAATATAAATTGAAATAGTACCTTCTACCTAGATAGGAGAAAATGGAAGTGGAAATTCGGCAGACATTTTGGCTTACCTTCATTTTTAACCCCATTAACCTCACCTAATGATCATATAGAGCAGGCTGATAGCAGAGGCAGGAGGCTGAAGGCTCTCATGTGGAAAGCAGCAGAATTAATCCCGACAGCAGCGATGCAAGGAGGTAGTAATTGCTCGAGAGAAGTGTGGGAGAACTGCCTTTATTGCCCTCATTGCCAAGAAGCTCAGAAATCTATTCCTCATTAAGAGATTCTCAAAGTCACTCTTTTAAGGTATAAAACCCCAATTTTTCTATTTCTGACACTGCTGATGTTTCACAACAATGCTACAAGCCAAGGTAATGGGAACAACATCCGAATACAAACGATGGAAGCGGCAGCTCTGGGAGATGCAGGAGCACCAGTCAGGAAGAATTCATTACCCCGAGACATTTATTAAGCAAAGGAAAAAAAACTGTTTGAAAAAGGCTGGCAAACATCATTAGAGAAACAAAGGAAAACTGCTTCATAGGCTTTTTTTCCTAGTTACTGTGCCTTAGTTTACCTTGGTTTTTTCCTTTCGGTTGGTTTTTGAAGTCTCACCCTTACTCAGTAATTACAAGTCTCTTCCTGCTTTACTGTTCACAAGACACAAACTGACAGTCTCAAGCCCTGAGAAATAAGCAAGTGACAGATCACTTTTCCCAGCCATAATCTTTAGTTTCACCTGCAAACTTCACTCCCTCACTGCTTTCTACCCCCCAAAATAAAGCTATCACCTATCAAGTCTAAAGGGTACTTGAAACACCAAAGCTGAGGTTATGACTTGGGCTTTTTAATGGAAAATTTTATACATTTGGTTGGTTGTTACTTTTCAGACTTCCTTGTTCACACCTGATAGTCAAGAAACAGAAAAATACAACTCTCCAGCACTCCATTCTCTGCCTGTGTCTCAGTCCTGTAGGGAGTGTACACATTGCTGTTAGGGGCTTCCCAAATGTTTCAGACAGAGCAGGTAATTCTCCACATACAAGCACAGAAAGTTATTTTAAGGTTATTTATACATAAAGAAAGAAAAATCCTGTTTTCTTCCCCCTTCTAAGCTGTGGTAAATCTCCATTGTGATGTCAGACACCTGGCACTTCTCTTAATCCATTCATTGCAGCTTTCCTTATCTCCAGCATTTTCTGAGAAATACCCACACATTAAGCTACTTACGTGAACAGAACACATGCCAGCTCCCTGCCAGTAAAATGAGAGACACGGTCCTGGTTTCCCTGACAGCTGATGGAACCAGCTCACATTCCTTGGGAAACACCTTCCTGTTTTCCAAGGGTAGAGTAAGTATTCCTTTCTATCACCATATTCTCAGCTACACTCACAAACCAGAGCCTTACCTGCCACGGTGAGCTTCGCTGTCCTGCTCACGATGGTCCCCAGGCTGTCCACAGTCGCCACACACTGATAATATCCTTCATCAGGTTTATTGTGCTTGGAATGCACTACACTGTTAATTAATAAAGATCCATCTGGCAGCAGCTGGCGGCGGTCGTCCGACACCAAGTTCAGGAAAGTGCCATCCTTCTTCCACTCGATTTTGGGAGGGGTCTCGCAGTGAGCCGAGCAGTTCATGATCACCGACGCCCCACGCACCGACAGCACGTCCAGGGGCTCCACCAGGAAGTAGAAAGGAGTGAAGGTTCTCACGAGTGATTCTGTAAAACATCACAGAATTTGGGTTAGTTTTCCACAGTTTTTAACACGAAACACACCCTCCTTCAAGTTACCGTAACGAGCACAAGCACTACCAGTGCTCACACCCTCTCCCTGAACAGATTAAACCAGCTTGGTCTGTAAGACAGTGCTTTGACCATTCACATCATGGACCCTCAGATTCTGAGACATTTTCATCCCTAAAATGTATTTCCCTGCTCTGCTCTCAGCCTCTGTGGGGTGGGTGCCCTCACAGCAGTGCTGTCCTTTGGTTTGTGTAACCAAGATTAGGAACCGTCAAGAACAATTCAGCCCTCAAGAGAAAGTCTCCCATTCTGAGCTTAACACATTTTGCAAGTGCCATACAGTGGTTTTTTACTTCCATTCTAGCCCAGGATAAACATGATTACTTTTCCATTTCAAGTATTCCCCAAAGAGTTCTGTAATTAACATCTACTTTGCATTAAGAACTGAATTTTAATTACTGTCTTTCTGGTGTATTTGGTCAAGCAGAACGATTGTGTGTCAATATCACTTTGACTTGTCTTAACTTAATCATCCGTAGAAAACGGAAGACAAATTCTTCCAGGGAAGAACAGTTTTCCAGTCAGCGTAACACTGGGTTCAGGGAAAAGGGATCTTGGTTTTTAAAGCCCACCTTAGAAACACTCACATAACGATAACGAACTCCTGCACTCATCTCAAAACCATTTCATCTCTCACCATTGACCATTTCATCTCACGGTCAATAAAATAATGCTGAAATATTTTAAGACCACCTTAAAGACAAATATGCATTTAATAACAAGATTTGTTTAACTAAGCTACAGACTAATTCTGGGGTTTCAGGAAAAAGCACTGCTCTGAAGGCGACCTTTACTTGCAAACAAGTCCTGGAAGCATTGCAGCTTCTCCCATTGCTTGGTTGTTTGTGGGGTTTTTAAAATCGGATTTACCTTCTAAAATGACCTTAATTAACAAATTGATATGATTTCGTCTATCACTGAACTACACAGAGAGCCCTCGGTCTCCAAAGAGCCTCCAGCTTCCCCCCAGAGGGACTCCAGCCTTCCTGCACAGAGCCCATTGACTCTGCTACTCACAATTCACAGCAACTCGGAGATAAGGCAGGAGTGGTTCGAAAGAAACAACAGATAAACGAGGCTTTTGCAGCTGATAGCATTCAAACCTCTTTTACCTTCAAGAATTCAAAGAGGAAATAAAGGAAAACATTCCAGAAAGACTGAAGTTTCCCTAGTGACAGTGTCAGGCTGGAGACCTGTTAGGTTGGGACTCAAATCCTTGGAATTGTCTTTCTTGAGGATAATAGAGACACCCCAAAAAAAACCACCCCAAACCAAGTATTCAGAACAAAAAAAAAAAATCAATAAAACTTTAACAATTTCTAGGAGCTGCTTATGTTACTCTGGTTTGTCCAACGGCACCTATGTGTGGATGCTCTCGATTCTCAGTGCCTCTGAGATCCTGAGTGTCAGCTCTCGAGCAGCAAAAGGCAGAGCAGAAACAAGAGCCACGGGCAGCAGGGAAATCTTTGACCTGTTTACCACTACAATCTCTTCCAGTGCCATAGAAACCTGAATTTCTTTTTAAAATTAAAGATTGAGCTGCACAGTCCCTGGGTTTTCCAAGGAAAGCATTCTCCCCAGGCTATCCCCTTTCCCTCCAACCTCAATCAGAAGCTTCTCTTAAGTTTTTCCAATATAGATCCAGACCCCTATGAGAACAAAATACACTGGTGTGAGTTTTGCTTCACTCTGGCTTTTCAAATAAAACCCAGAAAACCTTTAAAAGGGGAATGGCAGCTTTTTGTTTGCCCTGTCTCTCTCCAGTGCAGATGGAGCAGAACAAATCCATTGATAGAATAAGATCATTCTTGCCCTGGAAGCAACAAGGTGTCCAAGGAAACAGAGCAGAGCAGAGGATGTCAAGAGAGGTCACATCAAGAGCAGCTCAACAGGGATTTTAAGTCTTGAGGAAGAATGGGAAGCGGATTCTCAGCCAGGCTTCAGGGGTACCAAACTCCTGCCAAGAGCCCTAGGAAGACACAGCACAAGCTGCTTCGTCCCAGGATATCACTGCTCCTGCACCGAAAGCAGCTGGGAAAAAATGTGAAGGGTTGGTGAGTAACTCTGTTCCAGCTCGAAGGAAGTTAAACCAGAATGGAGACCGTTCTTCCAGAGGATCTGCAGCTGGGGTTTGGGGCACTCTGGAGAACCACACTGCAGCCCGCTGAGCTCGTGCTGCCTTCAAGCCTCAATTCGGCACAAAAGCATTTGTGTACACTGGACCTTAATAAACTCCTATTTCTACCAACGAGCCATTTCTCCCACTCCATCAACCTACTGATCACTGAGCTCGATGACAGCATCCTATTTCGGGCAGAATGGGTGTGTCTGGTGCAGGGAGTCCTTCTCCTTTCCACACACTTACACACAGGCGTGCACACACCACTGCCTCTCTTTGTGCTAATACTGGCCCAGGGAGCTTATGCTAAAGCCAGACAAGTCTGTCTCCCTGCTCGGGAACAGGAACAGGTAAATCTCACTCATTCCCACCAGGCTGGAGTTCATTTCTTCGTAGATCTGCTCTGGAGATGAGTGGCAGGGAGCCAGACGTGCCAAAACACGACGGAGTGCCCTGGCACAGACAAGATCTGCGTCAGCCGCAGACACAGAGTCATTTCTCATGTCCTGGAAGCTCCACAATTCCCTTCCTCAGCCCTGTCAGCACACAGGCACTCGGGGGAGTTCAGCACTCCTGTGCCCATCCCAGCACACAGGCACTCGGGGGGGTTCAGCACTCCTGTGCCCATCCCAGCACACAGGCACTCGGGTTCAGCACTCCTGTGCCCATCCCAGCACACAGGCACTCGGGTTTAGCTCAGCAGCGTGGCACTGCTGACTACATCACTGCCATAATCCCCAGATCCTGTTCTTGGAAGCTGCTGTAAGGCTTGTTACTTTCAATTTAATGTTACACTTAGCTGATTATTCCTGCCTCACTGTATCAACTTGCACTTGGCTCCTCCAAATTTTTCCACCTTCCAAGGAAAAGTTTACTAAATTTGAACTCTAACCTTGTCCTCACTCTTCCCTAAGTGGTGTGAAAATGTAACAAATACAGTTTACTCCATCAACCGCTCTGGGAGTGAAAGACAGCAAATACAAGTTTACCTAAAACACATGCGTGCAAAATCCCCACAAAACAGCCTCCAACATCAACATCAGGACCTGGAGCTGCTGGAGAGAGTCCAGAGCAAGCCCCAGAGCTGCTCTGAGAGCTGGAGCCCCTCTGCTCTGGAGCCAGGCTGGGAGAGCTGGGGGTGCTCACCTGGAGAAGAGAAGGCTCCAGGGAGAGCTCAGAGCCCCTGCCAGGGCCTAAAGGGGCTCCAGGAGAGCTGGAGAGGGACTGGGGACAAGGGATGGAGGGACGGGACACAGGGAACGGCTTGAGGGCAGAGGGCAGGGACAGATGGGATATTGGGAGGGAATTGTTCCCTGTGAGGGTGGTGAGGCCCTGGCACAGGGTGCCCAGAGCAGCTACGGCTGCCCCAGATCCCTGGAAGTGCCCAAGGCCAGGTTGGACAAGGCTTGGAGCAGCCTGGGAGAGTGGAAGGTGTCCCTGCCCATGGCAGGGGGTGGTACTGGATGGGCTTTAAGGTCCCTCCCAACCCACACCATTGCAGCATTCTGTGATTCTAAGCCAGGGAAATCAAAGCTTGATCACCTCACCCAATTTGTCCAGGAACTGATGCCCGGTTGACTACTTTTATACATTTCTACCCCCTACTACTGAAAATACTCTGCAGTGTCCTTGTCCTCCCTGTAGCTCCTCTCTCCTCAAATTCTCACAATTAACCATCAGTTCTGACACTGTTTCAGCCAAGACAAAACCTATCACTGTCAGTGATCTGACAGTATTTAACCATGAAGTGCTTCCAGCCTGTCCTGCACCCTTTTCTGTGCGGAGGTGCATCTTTATAAGGCCTCAGGTGAGCAATGTGTACAACAGTAAATGCCAAGCAGCTGCCCAAGTGGGAAGAAGCTTCCCTTCGTTATCAAGTTAATTTCTGGAAGACACAAGCACTCCAATATCCTCCTTAAATCACTGAAATGTGTCCTTTAACAACCGCCTGCCACGAGCTCATCAGAAATTACAGCACTTAGGAAAATAACTCCAGACAAAACCACTCTGATCTCAGTCCTACTGACTGCACATAAATCACCTCAAACTGGTGCACAGCAATGCATCTTGAGATTCACCAGCAGTGCCACAGACCTGACTTGGGTTCGGTGCTGCCACCAGAACTGTTCAGTTGTGATGTTCTCCTGAGGACGAGCATCAGTTGCATCCCAAGCAAAGGACTCCAGCACCACATTTCACTTCACTTCAGAAAGAAACCACATCCCATTTCACAAGAACCAAACGCAACAACCATCCAGAAGGAAAACGTGAAGCACAGGTATCATTTCAGAACTCCTTTTCCCAAACAGGATGACAAATTAAGGCAGCCAAACGCACCTTACATCACAATTAGCTGACTTGAGATTAGCAGTCAGGCTTTGGTTTGGAAGGAGTCAAACCAGGCTTTGATGAAGAAAGATCACTCACTGTTTGGAGCTGAGGAACGACGTGGCACCGGGGGTGATGCTTGTCCTTCTGACTCGGAGGCAATTTAGGAGTAGGGATATGACACCCTTCAAACCTGACATGTAAAACAGAAGCATCTGGAATCCTGATGAGACTGGCAGGAACCGTTACATAGCCCCTTCTCACGTACTGTGAGTCAACAATAAAAGCTCCAAGCTCTCCAGCTGCAGGACTGCACTTTTAAAAGGCTTTTCCCCGGAATTTAATTAACGGTCCCAATGGCCTCTGTAATCCTAAAGACAGTGTCATGCCCTTCCTAACCCACATCATTACAAAAAGCTGCCTCCAGAATCAGCCAGACGTAGCTTAAGTGAAGATGTTCCCCACACCATCCCCTGCAGGCTGCCAGCAGGAGCTCACAGGGAACTTGTTCCGTGGTTTTGTTCACATATTCATGGCTGAGGAGCACGTTATCTATGTGGGCAAATTGCTGCATGTGGTAATCTCTAAATAAATGTAAATATTACCAGTTTGGTAATTTATTTCCCTTGACAACATCAGAAGCATTCTGCATTCCCCAATAAGCAAAATTTATCTATGATAGTACAATGTACCAATGGTTAGATAAAGATGTATTTTCTGCTTAATATTACATTTTTCTCTTCTAGGCAATAGAGATTATAGACCACCTGACCAAATTAAACTACAACAGCAATATACACCAGCCAAACATCTTTAGATTTTACTTTCATAAAGCACTTCCAAAGCCCAACCATACACACGGTGCTTGGCAAGTTCACCACGCTCGAAAACCAAGGTCACACTTCTAAACTGTGTTCTCTAAACACCATTTCAGCTCCTGCTTCACAAAGACTCTGCAATCCACAAATTATACCAGACAAAAATTAAATTGCACTTAAGCATCAAGAAAAAAAGGAGGGAGTGTAAGAGCTACCCCTGACTGCAGAGCACAGTATAAATCCTGCTGGTACTTCCATAACTCCAGCAGCGGGCTGACAGTGGAACCTGGCAGAGCAAGAGACGGAACATTATAAGTAATGCCTTGTATAAATCCAGACTTTCCCAGACTTAGTAGATTCCTTTCTACTTCAGTTCAAGCAGATTTCCTCCTCTGATGATTTAATACACTGTAACAAAGATATCCATAACGAAGAGTAACTCCTCTTCACCCAGCATCGTTGGGAATTGCGGGCTAGGAATGGTGCTTGAGGAATGCTGTGGTGCCTCAGATTCCCCCTGCCCACAAGGGAAAGGGCTGCTCTGAAATCCCCAAGGGAGAGAAATCCTTTCAGGATGGAGGAGCACATACGGAAGAAATTCTGCCCTGTGAGGGTGCTGAGGCCCTGGCACAAGTTCCCAGAGGAGCTGTGGCTGCCCCTGGATCCCTGGCAGTGCCCAAGGCCAGGCTGGACGGGGCTTGAAGCAGCCTGGGACAGTGGAAGGTGTCCCTGCCCATGGCAGGGGTGGGACTACATAATCCTTCAAGCCCTCTCCAACACAAACCATTCCCAGATTCTATGATTATACTGAGCTGAGAAGGTTTTTGACATCATGTACCAAGAAGAACACAAAAATCAAGACAGTCCCAATAATTACAGCATTATTGTAACAGAGAGAGATAATACAGAGAGAGATAATGTATTTCAGGACTCGGCCTTAGTAACTTGGGAGCATCCACACAGCACAGTCAATAAACAAAGAACCAGTCAAGCAAAGTAAACCACATTTTGCAACGATGCTTTTAGAGCTTTGTTTATACTCCCAGTTAGCTTTCATTTGTTAAATAACAATTATTGTTGGCTTAATTTTAACTGGCCTTCTTGATGGACCTCAAGCACAAAACTGTATTTTAAAAAATTAGCCCATTAAAAAAGTGTGCAGGAATAGAATGAAGAAGTCTCCAAATGGTGTGGTGTGTCTGCAGTAAATCACTGCAAGGAAACATCCCTGCATCCAACCCCAACCACTCCCTCTGTAAACGATACCATCGCCTCATAAATTATTAAATAACGGCAAGAAAAACACGATAACGATCAGCAGCCAAATCCAAACACAGATTGTAATCTCCAAGATCAGATGTCTGTGGAGATGCATTTATCTGCTGCTCAGTTCCATGGCCTTTCCAACACCTCGAGAGAGTTGGACATTTTTACCTGGATTTGGAACACATGGAAGTTAATTTATTATTTACAGTTAACTGTTCCAGGTGCTGTGCTATGGCTCCTTCAGCAGCTGCTCCCAAGCACTGTCACACCAGGTCACAACCCCTCTGTCCCTTTACTGTAGGGCTGCAGTTCTGTTCAGCTTGGAAAACTGCAGGAGAAAAGATGGCACCAACTCCTCCCCCCTTAAAGCAGGACTCACTGGAATCACTTCTCGTGGTACCCTTGTGCAATTTGTCCCAAAAAAATCCCCACCAAGGAGGTGCACCTCATGTCCAGTCCATATTCCCACCCTTAAACTGTTTCCTACTCAGAAGGATTTCTTCATCTGCCTTAAACCCACACTCAAAAAAAGGAAAATAAAAAGCTGCCTAGAAGCCGTGCTTCAAAAACAACTTCCAGTGCGCTTTTTGTTCCTCCTGGTGTGTCAGGAAAAGAAATCCTTTATAAGCACCAAGCCCAAAAATGTGGATTTCTTTCAGGTTGTTTAAAAATATCCTTGGGTTTTACAGAATTCGCATGCAGAAGCTGAGCCCCACAAACCTCTCACCTTGTGCAAGGAACACTCTTTCAAGGCCATTTTGCTTTTATAAATCAAAGGAAACACAAGTCGGACCATCTAACACCATATATTTGAATTAAGCCAATGAGGGAACCTCTCTGAAGGTCCTAACTGCAAAATTCCTTCTTGTAGCCATTTCAGAAGGAGAGCTTAAAGGATTTTATCCACCTTTTCCCTTTTTTGTGGAATTACTAAAGCCATTTCTCTCATTTCAAGCAACTATCAGTTTTTAATATCAGCAGTGCTTCCTTCACAAAGCACCTCAGTCCCAGGGGACCGGAGCTCCATTATTTATTTAATTTTTAATTCTTCCAGGGACTATTTTCATTATTTTCTCCACCTGGGCTGAGAAACATCCCTCCAGCATTTCTCCACAAGTGTACTAGAGGGCACTGTAAAGACACCTACAAAAGGAAGAAAATGCATTTCTGTTCCTCCAGTGAACAATAGTACTTTGACTTTTCCCCAGAAATAGCTCCCAGATGTTGGCTCCTGACAACGCTACAGTTGTTACAGCAGGTGAAGAGGAATTTCTATTTTTTCCTGGAGTAATGGATTTCCTCTCCCAGAGTTCCACTCTTCTGAGCACTCAGGCACCTAATTTACCTCTTCAGAGATGTGAAAGAGAGTGGCTTTCCACGGGTTAAGGACAAACAGAAAACCCACTTGTAAGGCTCAAAATACACACTGCACACCATTCAAGGAGGTTGCTCATCCTGCCCTACTGCCCCTGTCTGGGCTCCACTCAAAGCACCCTGCTCAGACCCGAGGAACTGGTTCCCCAAACCCTCCCAGGGCCAGACAAGACCTTGAGCTCCCTATGGAGATGCCCTGCTGGTTTGCAAACCAAGCCCAGATAACCAGGGAGCAGATTCCTTGTTTCAGACAGGGTGGGTTTTTCTGCCAGACTGGTATTTCAAAAACGATTTAGAATATAAATACAGAAAAAAACCCCTGCACATCACAAGAGAATTGTTTGCTGAAACCAATTACTTAAATATTTCCCAAGTGTAAACATGCTGCAGCATCCAAGAACTGTGCATCAAGGGGAAAGCAGTTTTACCACTTCTCAGATGCCAACAAGGTCACGGGGCACCCAACAGAACTGATTCAGTTTAAGATGCTCTTTAAGTGAGGCAAGCTTTGCAGTCAGTGAATGATCTCCTTCCCCCAGGCCACCTCTTCAATCCAGGGTCCCAAGGGGACCACGGAGATGCCAAGGGATGCTCACAAGTGTGAAGGGCAGGGGGAATGCTTTTATCGAGTCAGGGGGCTCCAATCACAGCAACAGTCAGAAAAGCCACACAGGAAGAAATACTGGGAGGAAAAGAAAAAAAATTGGTTTCTATAGGAAGCCCAAAATGAAAAAAAGGATGAACATGAAAAAAAAGATGCAAAGAAGAATCAAATGGAAAGTTGCTGAACATAATTTCCAGTGGCCTCCTAAAGACGAAGACCTTTGTCACACTTCATGAAAGAGGAAGAAAATTCTTAACAGATACCTTTAATGTCAGATCAAGCAAGGAATATCTGAGAGGACCCGGAAACAGAACAGCAGCACTGGATCAGAGCAAACAGAATCCCTTCAACTCAGCATCCTGTGACAGCAGCCGAGAGCAGATGCTGGGGAGCACCCAAGGGCAGAACCAACACCAGCAAAGCTCCCCCAGAGCCAGCCCCAGCACCTCCTTCTCACAGCACAGGGACACCAGCGTTTATTCCTTGGCTCAACAGCTCCTGGAGGAAAACCACAACCAGTAACCTCTGCCAGCACCTCAGAGCTGCCCTGGGGGAGAGAGGGAAGGAGCAAGGGGAGAGGGAAAATAAATACGAGTTCAGCACTTGATCCGAGGGTCCCTAAGTTAGGAGACTAGTGCAGAAAGATCAGGATAATCAGTAAATTCTGTACACTTGGCACAACTAATTGTACAGCCCTTCCCTTCTCTGGTTTCCTACCAAGCACTGCCCAATCACACCACTGATCCACAATACATAAAATTATAATGACCTTAGCAATGTGGTAATGAGGGTTTTATTGATCTTCCAGGGCAGTAGTGAAAAAACAGGAACAGTAGAAAGGTGGAAACGATGCACATACACCCTACTATAAACATGCTACAGGGTTACCAAGGATCTTATTTTAAGAACATATTTGCACTAGTTTTCTATCCCATAAAATTCAACATTATTTGCAGAGTTCATTAAGTGCTGTTGTGGTTTAACTCGGGGATAAATCAGGTGCAATAAAACCTGCTCCTCACAAACTTAACTCGTAACACTCCTGGAAAAGTGAGCCTGCCAACTAGAGAGCCCTAAATTGAGGCTTTTTTAGCAGAAGGGGATAGAGTGGGATGACAGGCACATCACCAGTCGCAGGAAAAGAGGGATGCAGCAGGTGCCCTCAATGACATGGAAAACTGGGGCAGATTTTAGTCACACCAGTACCAAGGTAATACCCTGGGGAAGCTGAGGAAATAAGAGAGCCAGCAGTATCCCCAGTTTTCTTGGATTTCCACTGAGCATAAGAGTTTGTGTCTGTGTTTGAGAAGCCCAAACTAAAAGCTGCAGAGTGCAAAGCTAAAGCCCTCAGAGATGCCCACTCTGGTCAGTGACCACAGCACAGCATCAGGACCATTTAAAAATTACAAAAGCCATCAAAAATATCAACCAAACATCTTATTAGTATCATCAATGAATGAGCCATATAAAAGAAATAATATATAACATGGCTCACAAAATCAGTATGTTACTCCACCAGAGTTCAGGAAGACTTGGCAGATCCAGCACTGGTAAAAATGTATATAATATTTGCAGATACAGAAGTTTAAATCTGATATCCCGATCAGCTCCAATACTCAAATGAGCACCATTTTAACTGTGCAAGTTAGAAAAAGAAGCAAAGAAATGACATCCCAGACCTGTGCCCAACAGGATGGCAGTTTAAGCAGGAACTCGAACACATCTTGTGGAGTCAACAGCTCCTTCAAGTTACTCATTCTTTACACTGAGCAGTGGATAAAACTCTCCATTTGTGTCACCTCCACAACAAGCCGTGGTTTGTTTGGCTTTTTTCATCCTCTCAGCTGTGAGCTCTGCATATTGATCCTGAAACGTTTAATGCCTTTTACACGCTTTGGCTGCTCCCGATCACCAACGCCACGGGCTCTGCCTGGCCCAGCACCCCCTTCCCGAGGGAGCGTCTGCGAATCTTCCCAACCCTTCATCATGAAATGCACAAAAATGATCTGGAATAAAACCCAAAACATCCCCAAGTCTTATTTACCGCAACTTAATTATTTCAAGTGCAGTGAACGTACGTGGAGCAGAGCAAATTATTGGATTTTTGTTTATTATTTTCTATATAAGAAATCAAGCAGCTACACTTTGGGAAGGCAACTGCAGCCTATTAGCAGCGTATTTGTATTCTAAACAGATCTATAAAAAAGTCTAATTGCACTAATCCTTTACTGTAACTTTGCAGCCGTGTTCTTTTACCCAGCTGACATTTTTCAGTAACAGATTCCTACTAAGCTGCGAGTGCTCATAAGCCTCATAAGCCAAGAAAAGCTACAAGAAAAGGAGCCAAATGCCTCAATTTAACTCCTGATTCTCAGTGTCTCCTTTTCCCCGAGGGGAGTGGGTGGTACACAGCTATTTCCCCGTCTCTGGTAGGGAAAGGGGTGAGGGAAGCCCCAGGACATCACTGCCATTCCCACACCATCCCAAAGCACCGGAGTTGTCCGTCTGACTTGGACGGGTAACACAAGCCTGGGCTGTGACTGGAGTGTGTGGAACCGCCATCCCTGCCCCATTTGATCTCAGTTGAAAGTACAGTAAAATGAAGTGAAAGAGCAGTTTTAAAAGCTTTACACAGATTCTTGTCTCTCCTCAAAGCGCATTAATGAAAACACTTCCTGTGGCAGTGTGTGAAGACAAGCAGCACCTTTCATCTCCCCTGTTTACTGCCTTCACCTCCCCGATTCCCAGGCACCACTGGAGCTTTGATTGGCGCAGCTTTTGTCAGAATGAAAGAAAAAGCTCAACTGTAGCTTTGCAAATACATTAGCAAAAACATTTGCAAGTATTAGCTTGACAAAGGTTTTATAGATGTGAGGGGAAAAACACAGATTTATCTGTTCATTTATATAATATAGATTATTTCAAAGTGGGAAAGTACGTTTCAAAAGAACTTAGGTAAGAGTGGAAATACAATTACTGCATGTATTAACTGAATTATCATATAGATATGGGTATTACTGGATGCACAGTTCTGGATATGCTGCTTCCCTCAGCCTCTGCTCCAGCTAATCCTGGCTGTGCTATGGACTGGCACGCACTGACAGCTACCTGGGTGGGTATTTGAAAGGGTCCTCTGCAAGGTTTTGCTCTGCTTAACACGAAGCGGAATTTTTCAGCTGAAATAATAATATCAAAACAGGCACCAGACCTGCACTCTGCGCATCACGTCGGAGAACAGCACTCCATTCCCACCACTTCATTCCTAAGCTGTTAAACAAACAGACAGACCTGATGAAGTATTAATTTGACTAATTATGGCAACAGAACTGCAGAAGGAAGTGACAACTCCACAGAAAGAGAGCAGTACCTGTTGGCAGCAGTGCCAACTGCCCGAGTCCCAGACGCGTGGCAGATGGCTCCCGAGGCTTGGGCACACCGTGCTGGCCCCAGCCTTGGCTCGGCTCGCTCTGGCTGGAAGATGCAAAGGCTCACCTGGGTAGGCAGAGCCTACGTGTGAGCTACGGAACGGGGCTTTTAGGGAAAGACAGCACACACAGCATCTCCCACTCAACAGTTCTTCCAGTTCATAGACTGCAATCAAACCCAAAGTGTTTTCACAAGAGAAACATTTACCTTTTACCTAAAGCTCTTCAACCTGCTTGGACAGCAGACGCAAACTACCTGGCGACTCACTGCCCAAAACAAAAATTTTGGATGATAATACTTCTTAAAACATCATTTGAACGCAATTCTTTGCATGGAAGAGTCTCCTGGAGCTCATCTAACCCAACCACCAGCCCCAAGCAGGTCTATTTAGATCAGGTTGCTCAGGGATCTGGCCAGCCAAGCTTCAAACTTCTCCAAGGAACAATTTCCCAACAATAGAAGAGAGCAAGCAAGAAGTATGTGACCATCCAAAACAGGAAAGCGTAGTGAAAGATACACCCTCAAACTGGCTTTCCATTATTTCCTTCCTGACATATCGTAACTGTGAGCTTTGGTTAAACATCCACAAATGGAAAGTCCAAAAGCCACACAAAGCAGTACAAAGCCACAATAATGGCAACTTTAGGAAAGATCTGTTTTGAGGAATCCAGTAGTAAAAGCTACACAAAGTGCGTGGTCCATCTGTCACCATGCTTAGAAACAAGGAGGACATAACACCCCCAAACCACTGTGAAAATCACACCTTCCAGGTGTTCAGAGGGGAAGGACATCCCAGGCATGGGTTTGCAACTCCAGTTTGAACAAAGCAACAGCTTTTGGAGGAGCTGAGGGGCTGTGACACTTCACCCAACCTGGACACAACCTCTCCACTGTGGAGCTGGCTGGCATTGCAATGATGGGTTTGTTTGTACCACCAACCACGTAACCTGGGCTGTTCTGGCTCTCAGAGCCCAGCACACGAGTCCAGTGACCAAGAGACAGATGGAGCCACGGCTTGAAGCTTGAGAAGCCTGACATGGAACTGTTCATTACTGCTGTAATGTCCCCCGAGCATCCCCAAACGTCTCTTCGCTTCAGCTCCCGACTCTGGCCCAGCTCCAAACTGCACAGGCTGATCCCACTCCTCAGCTGCATATCTGCGAGGAGTTGCTACAACTTCTGATGTGACTGCTCCGTCCCAGGTCAGCACAGTCACCACCACCAGCACAGAACAAGGACCTCAACACCCTTCCACTGCCATCTCTGGTTCATTCCCTTTAAATCCAACCTTCCCCATACTGCCAACGCTGCCTTTTTCCTCCACCTGAGGTCCCTGGCAGCGTCAGTGTAGTGTTTTTGGCACATCCTTCCCATTTGCATCACGGTCAGCGCCTGCCACAACAAGCTTTCTATTTTAAATACTGCACATCCATAGGACTGCATTACAATATAAAGCGTTTACACAGTTCCAGAAGATGTTACGGCACAGCCTTTCCCAGGTTCTGTCAGAACTCCTGCTGTAATTTGTCCCAGTCCCCAAGCACCATTTTTCAGAGAAAGCCACAAACGCTGGGAGCCGCAGGGCAGAGCCTCCACAGAGCCACCACTGACCACCACCAGACACCATCAGAGAGCTAAAAATTCCTTTGGTCTCGTTTTCCCTGTCCGTTCCGAGGGTTTATGTAAATAACCTGCACAGCCTTCTCCTGAGAAACTCTCCCAGCCCAAACCTACCTAAATCACGGTGTAATCAGATAATTAGATTGCGGTCCCTCTAAATCTGCTATTAGCACTTCCAAGCTATGTTTACGGGGATAAAAAAGCTTTATTTCAAGTAATTCACAGCACATGATGACTATCACAAAGGGGAAGCTCTACTTTCTAGCAGAGTAATTTACACTTCCTAAACAAAAAAATTCCAAGAGAAAAATTGTCATATAATGTGTGGTGGGGTTTTTACATCTCATTTTTCTTAGTGGGGTTTTTTTGTTTGCTTTAGGAACTACAAGCAGAAAACAGAGCTATTGAATCAGCTCCTTTCAGCTGTAAGAAGGGTGAAATGCAGCTTTCCAGGGGAAACCAAGCACTCATGTCACCATCAACCATGAAAAAGCCCCAGACAAGAGCATGTAAAATCATTGTATCGGCTCCGTAACAGAAACATTCATGCTACAGATGGGATTATGAGAGGAGGGGGGAAAACCAAGGTCAGGAACTGGTCACGAGCAGCAGCGTTGGTGAGGTGATGCACTTGAGCAGCACATTCTGTAAATACAAACAAAACCTGAGCACGTTCCCTTTTTTTAATCTCAAAACCTGTTAGGTTGGTGTAAAACATTGTTTTTCCTTGGATTTTCTGGCTTTGTCTCGATACCAGGCACTACCGAGGTCCTCCTTGCCTTGCTGCACTATTACCTTGCTTGCACATCAGAGGGAATATAAATCACGGAATATTAAGCAAAGTAAGATGCTTTGCTTTATTTCATTAGGGTTTCTCTGCAGCACAGATTTCTTACAGCCAATATTAAAATGTAATTACTTTGTCTCCCAAAGTTTTCAAATACATGACTTGCATATACAGAAGTTGTTTTTATCTTTGTAAACATGAAGTAAGAGAGGGGGGGAAAATTATTCACATTTTTCTGCTTAGCAGTTTCAGTTCTAGCAGCACCTCCTCCTCAGCCACAGCAATGCGTGCAGGGCTTCATCCCTGCTTTGGCTGAGGGGACTGTTAAATATTCGTCACAGGAGTTTGTGCCAATAACAAAAATGAAGGAACCACAACCAGGGCAGGCAGATGGGCCAGAGCTCAGCGAGGCACGGGCTGAAGTGTGTCAGCAATCTTATGAAATGAGACATTACATAACAGTATCAAATCTGGGCACCCAGAGCTGGGTCACCTGCATCTCCCCAGCTGCACACGATGCAGACAGCCCAAACCCAAGCATTTACACATCTTACACGGAGTTATATACCGACTTGTTTTTATATACTCACATATAAAAGCATGCACATCAGCACAGCTGTGCAAGTGGATGTACCTGCTGATTTCCAAAGCAAAAATTCAGCTAGACCTATCAACAGGGCAGCTGATCAACCCATGGGCTTTGATAAAGAGCAGACAAGATCATTTGAGACTTAACCAATAATGGCATTAGATCCATCTCGGCATCAAAATTAATTTTGCTGCTCCAGCAGCCCGAGTGCTCCTCACGAGCCTGTTGAGGGAGGTGCGAGCTGAGCAAGGGCTTCTCAGCACAAAGCATCACTTCTGGCATGTCTGCGGTCCCTGGGGTTCATCTCCCCAGCTAACTGTTAACAGATATGAAGGCAACTCTGGATACCAGTGCCACCTCTTTAAATTGGTAATCTAGGTGAGCTATTTTTACCAGAGGATATTTAATCAGAGATCTGAGAACAGTAATTATCTAGAGATACGGAAAATCTGGGGCTGCGCTGCAGGACCACACAACAGAACAAACACAGAATACAGAAGGACACTGTAATGAAGGCTCTCTCTGGAACACATGAGTGAGAAAAGCAAGATCCCACAACCACAAGGCACAACGAGCTGTCCCGAGTTCTTTCTGCACCAAACCCAGCTGTCTGAAGGGCTGGTGACTGCAAACCGCCCCACCAAACCAAAGCCCGGCAGATGCCGCACTCACATCCAAGCAGCAAGTTGAGAACATTGCAAGAGCAGCTCGTTAAGTTTGCAGAACTTGCTTTTAGTTCATAGGGAAAAAAATCATGGTCAAAACTTGCTATTAGACTAAGGTGTCTTTGATATCTCATCGATTAAATTAAATATCATTAATTTTGCATGCAACTCATAGATCATTCTCTAAATGCTATGCCAAAAATCTAATTGAGTCTTCATTAAGTGATCAGATGGGAAATGGGAGCTCTTCCCCCACTATAGAATTCAAGGTTAAACTGCAGCTCACCAAGGACTGTTAAGAACTGCCTCAGACACCCTCACTTTCAGTCACCACACAAAAACTCCTCTATTTCATTCACTCCAAATTTCCCCTATTAGCCAGCTCCTCCTCCCAGCTTACACCGGTAACCTTGAAAGGAGGAGAGGTGGAGCTACTAAAGAAAGACAAAGGGGCTTAAAAAAAGGAGATTATTTCAAGCTACAATTAGAGTATCCTACCAGACTACACTATTTTGAAGCTTAAATTTAAATTAAATTCAAGCTGCATTTTTAGCCACATGCTTGTCATTACCTTTTTGTGATCCCAGTGTCAGGACAGAACAATTCTCAGGCTTACCTCCACCATCAAGTGCCACGGCTGGATTTGGCCACCCTTCTGTCACTAGTGGGTGGTGGTGGGACAAATCTACTCTCTGGCATTTCACAATTAACAATGGGACTTTGAAAAGTGGTGATTTAATACACAAAGACACTTCTGGAATAAAACAGAAAGCAGAAGAGGCGATAGGGTTTATCTCTGAGAGAAAGGTGTTCTACTGCTCCCGAAGTCTGGAAGATAACATTAGGTCACGACTGCAACCAGAATTAACTTCTCCAACCTCCAGGATGGAAAAAGCCCTTGGCTAATGCCAGGTAGCCAAGCAGGACTGCCTGGGGACGTGAGAGGTCAGGCAGGAATCCAGGCAGGCTCCCGGCTGGCAGGGGGATGTGGCCACTGCCTGCCGAGAGATCCAAAGGGAAAGGACTGGGGCCAGCGAACAAGAGCGGCAGGGAACAGCACGGGTTTGGGGAAGGCTTTGGAAAACTCCTCTGCTGCTTCAGGTGAACGGGAGCACCACTCTGGGACAGGAATCTCTCCCACGTGGCCATTCCTGGAGGTTCAGGGCAAGCCTTTTTGACTTCTTTAGTTCAAGAAATGGACACCTGCCCTTTGTCTTCACAGCTACCTTGGTTCAGTCTTCTGAAGTACAACCTTGGAGTTCTGTGCCCATTCCAAACTCTGCTCTCTTTGGTGTTACACTGCAGGAGAAGGAATACGGACACAATCTAAGTCATAAATGTTTTCCTCTTCACTCCGAAACTGTACATTCGGATTCAGCATTCAGCATCCTGCCTTGCAATTCCACCTCAAGCTTCTTATTAGATCATTTTTTCAGCATAAATGGTACAGCCATAAATACTACTTTTTTCCATGAGAAGTATTTTGTACAGGTGGTATTTCAAGTCTCCCCAAATCACTGATCCATTATCGAGCCACGCTGAAAACACACTATCAATTTTCACTGAACTATTGATCACGTGAGGTCAAGCCTAGCAAGATACACGGAGTACCAGGAATCTACAAGCAAGCAGCTGGAATGAGCCATGGTATTTCCGATGCCATACAAGGAAAGGAACTTAGAAAATAATATTTAAACAGCTTGCTGGAGTGCAGGCTACTTGTAGGAGAGCGTCAACAGATCAGGTGCTGATTACAGTGAAAGAACGTGATCCCCACTTGCAGAAACAAAGGTGATTTTTGAAGCCTGCTCCCTGAGCAGCAGGCGGCCTGTCCCAGTTCCCCAGTCCAAAAATGAAAATAAACGTGGGTTATCTGAGTTAAGGGGAGGTAGGGATGGCAGGGAGTCAGGGGAATTTAAATATTATGGATAAGTGTGAAATCCCCACGTTTGCCTTGCCAGTAAGGCATTGCCATTTGCTCTGGCAAAAGAGGAAAAAAGAACCATTTTGCACACACGTTCCTTCCCAGGACTGGCACTGACAAGTCACAGTAGACACCAGTGTGATCCCTAAGCACCCTGGACACAGCACTGGCTCCAAGCTGGGCTGGGCACTATTTCAATTACCCACTCGCTCTCCCAGAAAGCTGCTTTTTCACTTGATTTTCTCATTCCCTGCAGCCTCATTTGCGAAATGAAAATAAAACCCAGAATAACTTCCCCTTGTAAAAATCTTGCGAGAGATAACTCGGGCAATTAGTTCCCTTTGAGCTGCTGGGATCTGCCTGGTTTTCTGCTGCACTCCTTTAGAAGAGCCCATTATGAGATTTGTATAGGAAATCAATGCTGAGGAGCTGCAGGTAGCCCTGGCCTCCTTTTGTGTTGCCAGCACACGGGCCCAGCTGAAGCACAGCGGTCCCGTCCGACGGTGCCCCGGCAATCCCGGCCGCGCGGCCCAAACAATGACATCACTCGGCTCCACACGGGATCTGGGCGAGGTAAAAGCCTTGCCATTTCTTTCAACCATTATTGCAGAAACTACAGCTAAAATGTGAGCCTTGTCCTGCCGCCAGTGGGGAAATGAAAAGCAAGACGGGCAGAAGAATGGTCTCTCAGTCATGCCACTCCAGCAATAATGTTTTTTCCAATGAAGCTTTCAGCAGTCAGAACGGGAAAGATTATAGACACAGAGCCTGCAGTTCCATTCAAAAAGATCTTTGTTAGCAGCAGCAATGAAAAGAGGGAAAAAAGCCCACAAAATTCCTCCACTTCAAGCACGATCTCAAAACATATGCTTACAATCCTGGAAATCTTTGGGAGATTCAGGGTGTTCAACAGCTGCAGCTGAGCTTACAATGAACATTGCAAATAAATGCTAATGAGATGCTTATAGATCCTGAACAAATTGATTTACTGAGATCTTGTCGAGTGTCTCCTATCAAGGGTTTGTCAGAGTAAACAACCAAATCCTTATAAACAGAAGTGACTCATTCATTACAACTGGAAGAAGAAAGGCATAATAACTGAAGCTATAGTCCAGGAAGATGATAAAACAAACGACACACACAGACACACACACACACATTATTTACCAAAAAATAATAAAAAATATGGTTTTGAAAACACTATTAGAAAACATGTACAGTTTAACTCACTAGACAGCTACAGATCAGCTTACAATGCTGTGAGCACATTAAAAAACCACAAGAGTTATCAGCGCAAGAAGTAACCAGAATAAAACACACTTGAATAAAGCTTTAGGATAAATCCACGTAAAGCAGATGTATAATGAGTTCACACTCGTGCTGAATTGTTTTATTGCACATTGTTATAGTACAACCTGTTTGTGTAACCAGCTCCTTGAAAATCAAACTGGGAGGAAACCCATTCTCTTACAAAAGAACCTTACTGTTCATAAGGTTGCATACGACTATGAACAATAAATTATGCAGGAGAAGCAAGGTAAAGCTTCAGCAACTCTATATCAGAATAAGAAAAAATGTTTCTAGTTCAATTAAGCTGAGATGATTCCATACTATTATAACTGTCTAGTATGGAGAATTCTAGGATTCCTTTCTGGCCAGTCACCTATAAAATATGAACATTTAATGATTTCCTAATGGCAGGCAGGGAAGGTGGTAACATGTATCCCCTGACTGAGCGGAGCTAAGGAGTTTCTCTTACAGAACATAAGAGCAAAAAAAGCAAAATTCTCCGAACTGGGATAAAAAGCAAGGGCCACTTTATTAACACTAATGGTCTTTGGGGAGGTTGCCCAAAAAAACTCTTTAGTAGGAAAAGCAACGAAATGCAAGAAAAATGAATCCCTTCACCTTTTCAGTCTCCACAACTCCACTCAGAGAAATCCTGGAAGCTTTTAAGGGAAATCCAATCCCCCAGTCTCCACCTCCTGCTCAAGCTGGAGCAGCCCCAGCCCCACGTCCATGGCTGTGTCCGGAAGGTGACTTCCAGAAGACCCTTGTGAAAAAGGCTGATGTGCTCTCCTGTTACTACACACTCTGCCCTGCCTGCAGCTCCTCACAGCATCCCCTTCCCACAGGAAGGGCAGGGCAGGGGTGACTTTCCCCCTGCAGTTGTAACACAGCTCTCCACCACCACCATCTTTGTATCTGCACAAAGCTGAACAACAGCAGCTGACATTCTGAGAGCAAATTCCCTTAGAAAGAACCAAAACCAACTCCTCTGAGGTTTGGGATCCTCCACTGGGATCAGAAGAGCATATCCAAAATAAAGCACAAGTCTGCAGACTTCCTATGCTCTTCGTTTTACGCAATGGAAAGCAATTTCAACGTGTCTTGCAGCAACATTAGGAGAAACAAACTCCAGGTTTTCCCCAAAGAGGCCCAAAGCTCCCACGTGAGTGACAAATGCAGCTTTAGCAACTGCAAGGAGGAAAAGGAAATCTACCCTAGGAATTCTCTTGTGGGGAAAACAATCAAGTTCCTACTGTCATGTCTGCAACAGGATTCTCATCAGGGAAGGTCTTGTTCCTGCTCCAGGACATTCCTGCAGAGGTGCACCACCGGCACTGGCTGCTGCAGGCCTCTCCTGTGTGCTGGTGTGTGAGCACAGCCTGCTCCGGGTCAGGAACAGCCTGGCCTCCCACAGAGACCAGGCCAGGGGAAAGAGGGAATTCTTTTCAGACCTGAGCTATTCAGGGGCTTGGCGAGGGGATGCCACAATCATCAGGAAGCTCTTCTCTCTTCCTTGGAGCACTTCACAAGCCACAAGAACAACACAACTACACAACACAATGGGCTGTGCCCTTTGTGAGGAATGCTCGTCATTCTGCAAAACGGCTCTGCTGGGGGAAAAGGGCTCTGGAAACTGCCTCCCCCACCCCAGATGCGGGGCTTAAAAACACAGCAAATCCCTGTTACAGACTCAGGGCCACCTGCAATTTCTGTACATTGAGCCTTCACCAGATTGATGGTGTTTTATTATTTTTTGGGAGGCTTATAAGCGGAAAAACATATGGGAATGGGGGTTACAGATAGGCATTTCCCAAGACACTCCAGTCGACAAACCCAACTATCTTCACGCAGTGGCTCTCATCATCTCGTGCCAGGCAGGTCTCCCAGAAGTAATCCTACTTTTGAGAAAGGCAAGACTGAGAGAACAAGGAGAGACACAACAGTGTCAAAACAGGACAAAGTAATTAAATACTTGACTGAATTCCTGTCTCTGTCAACCTGAAGGCAGTAGTCAAAATTAAAACCAGGCTTACACAGAATTTTGTAAAATGTCAAAGGAAGCCCCAGACCACGTGTTCTAACAAACTTAGAGTGCTCCGGATGAAAACTGACACAGTTCAGAGAAGTACTGCAGCTCCACAAAGGAAACCAAATCAGATCCACAACATGAAAGAGAATGGATTTGGACAGGAAAGGTGCTGAGCGCAAAGTCTGATGTATGAAAGCAAGGTAAACACAAAACCAGTTCAGCTTAGACACAATTCTTCCCCTCCCCTACTCTTCTTGGCTGAGCCACTCGGGATTTTCCAAGGCCCGTAAGACTGGATGGAAATTCAGATACATCCCAATTACTGCTACGAAAGGCCACTGCTTTAAGCACTTTAAAACAATCAATCTTCCCTCTCCAATGCTGGACAACAATCTCCTTTCCCCGAGGTGTGAGCAGAAAGAGAAGAGGCTGCAAAGAGGTAGCACTCGTACTCCTTGTTGACAGTCACCTTCCTGCAGATACCAACCTAAAATGTCCATGTTTGCTTTATCAGACTTTCCCCTTCACCTGCTTTATCTGGTGGATTTATCTGTCCCTCTTTCATCAGGTTAATTCCAAACCAAACAATTTGGTTTGCTGCTTTTATTTAAAAATAAAAAAAAACCTCTGGGAAAGAGACAGAATAAAACAGTTATTAACTGAAGTAAGAAGAGACTCTTCAAAAAAGATAAAGCTTAGAGTATTTTCCATTTGAAATTACATTTATAATGATATCTAGCAAGTTCGGCAAGTTTATATAATTCAAATAGTATTTTAAAAAATGGGGTTAAGCTGTGCAATTTCAAAAAATGAAAGAACATAACAGATTAGGAGATAGCAGCAGCAAGCTTTCCATGGTAGGAGTTTCAATAATGGTGTTTTGGATACTTTGCCTCCACCCTCCACAGAACAGTGATGGGAATTTAACTGTATACAGAAGGGAACTGCCAGATGTGGATTAACAACACCACCACACACTCAAAGGAAAGGGATTTTTCAACTCCTGGGTGCAAACTGAAGGCTACTGCAAGCTGCTCGTTTTCCCAGGATGCCAGTTTGCCTTTAAAAGAGTCTCACTGAAAAAGCTGAAGCTATTACTTAACCAATTTAAACAAAAATTAAAATCAATCCAACAAGTGTTCTTAAACAATCCATCTGCAAAGATGGGCATCATCAATACAAACAACATTAATCTTCCACATCCAGGAAACAGATATTCTTGAAGCTTGAGAATTTTGTAAAATAAAGTAGCTTTGTAATGCTGCTGTTGACAAGTTAATCCCGTGTCAGCTAGAAAGACACTGCTGCAAGTCACACATTTCCAGCTCTTTCCAAGGCCAAGCTTGCCTTTCCCAGGAGCAAATCTCCCCTCCAAACTCAGCTAAACGTGTTCCTCAAAGATGTGCTTGCATTAGGGTCCCCCAAAGTAACCCCAAACTCTCCTTTGAGTCCCTCCAGTTTGTCCCCCAAGTGCAGTAGATTCCTTCCCACCCCAGGATGGAAGTGTTTGCTATGGAACACTCCCAGTCCCACAAGTCTGTTCCTACAGTCGCTCCAACTTCCTCTCATGCATTTCAGACTTGCGTGTTCTTTAGTCCCTGTAGGAAAAGAATTCACAAAAGCCTAAGAGTGAGCTCTTCAAGAGCAGAATTCCACAGCAACATGCAGCAAGAATGGCTGGAAGTTTGTGGGGTTTTCATCTTAATTTGCGTTTTCAGGGGAAATTTAAATAAAAGCAGCAGACGCCGTATCTGTGAGGCTGCACCAGCAAACACAAAACAGCCAGATGTTTATACAAAAACACCGGCATTTTTCCAAACATAAAAAAGAAAGATTTGGGGGCTTACTCTGCTAAACTCTTCTACAACTTCAATGCCATTCCCAAGGCCTATTCTCTCCTTATTTAACTCTTTGGCAGGGATGTGATGTGCTTGCACCACGAAACTGCACCATGTTTAACACGGCCCAGGCCTTAGCTGCAAATCTATCCAGTACTTCCGAACAAGAGCACTGGTTTTCCTGATAAAGAGACCGCTCCACCCCAGGAGTGGTGGTCCTTCAGTGAGGCCACACAGTGGGTAATTCTGCCAGAATTCAGAATTGACTCACATTTTCTCCCCTGTAAGAGGGCACACACTGAGCTCCCCCAGTTTACAGCTGTTGACAAGCAGCACTGCACCTCCCATCACTCCGAGCTCTGCACGGTGTCTGTGCACGGAGCTGAACACAACTACTCCCAGAAAACACAACTACTCTTTTCATCCTGGTCTACATGTAGAAGCTCCATTTCAAATCCACCCTGTTGTTAGCACCAACCACTGGAAATGTATCTCCAGTTCTCAAAGACACTGTGCACTAAGCACTGCTCCAGGCCTGAGAAGTTTGGGTGGAACAGCTCCATCCATTTCAGACCTTCCCAACGCCCATCTCCGTGACACACACCGAGCACGACTGCCACACCTGCCCCCTCCCAGGAAAAACGTGACAGGCGCTTCAGCCAAAGGCAACGTGGGATCTGCTGATGTCAGAGATGATCCCTGGCTGATGCCAGCCCTCCCACCAGCTTCAGCTGTAACCTCAGAGCCCGTGGATACCAGTTTCTCATTCCTTAGAGATGGGAGCTCTCTGGTGCACTCGGCAGTGAGACTCTAAACACCTCAAAAAGGGCACAAAATAACAGCTTCGTGATTAAGACAAATACAGGTTTCAAACTATTTAATGAAAGACATGGCCAACCTTTCACACCTCTCCTCTTATATTAACCTGGAGAATACAATCATCAGTCTGCTAGTGCTCAAAAAACCTCAAATCCTGAGCATTCACAAAATCATAGAATCATTTAGGTTGTACAAGACAGTTAAGATTGAGCCTAACCAGCACTAAACCATGTCTCCAAGTGCCATATAGTCCAGTGCTGCCAGTACAAATGGAAATGTGTGTTCCATAACCCCTCTACAGTCACAGCACCACAAAAATTTAACACGAAATATGAATTCTGCCCCGATACAGGTAAGAAATTATTAGAAATCTAAATTCAGATTCAACTCCTTCAACAGAGGCCAAATGTACAAACTGAGCAGTCAACACAACAAATGCCTACAAAAGTCAGTGATGCAGAAAGTCCCTCAGGAAAACCTAATTTTTAGGTTGAGGTATCTGAATGCAACTCAAAAGCAGTAGCTATTCGCACAGAATGATGCCATAAAACATTTTTAATGTATTTCAATTCCTTGTCCACAAACCTTAATTAGAGAGGTCCTGGTTTTAACACACGATTGACCACTTGACTGGATGAGCAACAAGTGTGGAAAGCTCCCCATCACAGACTGGAAAGGTTCTCAGGGATGTATTTACCAGCACAGAACAGCCTGCATCCTGAAAACACACACTGGTTTGAAGATTTTTGGAAGCAATCATACATAAATCCTGTAGCTGCTGGCTAACAGGTACTGAACGCAAACAGACTGTAAAGCTGGGAGCATATCAACAGTTCCCAGTTCTAGGCAGGAAGAGGAGGGAGTGCCACTCCTGTTTTCTGAGTGATCCAGCACAGCAGTGCACTAACAGAGGAGAAAGCACTGCTTGCAGCAGAGAACCTGCACACTGAGGCACCATAGCTCCGGGATTTGCAAAACACACGACTCCAGAATGGAGAGGCCTAGAAGCAGTAACACAAAAGGATGCAGAGAAATGCATGAGTATCAGCTGGAAGCCTAATTTTTGTTTAAGCAGGATGCACTTCCTAGAGTTGTCTTCACTTTGATTAAGAAAACACACATAACACCACACTGGGCAAGACCTACAGTTCAGCTCCAGCAATACAACAGCAGCTTTTTTCTGTTATTACTTTGTAAGTGAAAACACCAGAGCCTGACCATTCTCTGTAACTCATTCCCCTTGCACTTCCCCAGTACCTACAGCTGACACACGGAAATTGCTGGGGGTAAATCACTGCCCAGACTTTTGCTGTCATTCCTCACCACCCCCAACCCCTTTGTCCATCTGCTCTGGGTCTCCCACGGCAGCAAGTTCCAGGAGCTCCATCCCCACTGTGGGATGTGGTTCTCTGCAGCTCCTCCTTAACACAGATACTGGTTTCACCAAGTGACTCATCCCACTCCAGGGTCTACCTCAGGCTCTGCTCCTGCCTCAGCCTGACAAGAGAAGGAAATTGGTTTAAAAGCTACAGCGAATTACATGTTGTGCCCAAGGCAAAACACCTCCAGACAAAGTAACAGGACAAATGCTGTCAAATCACAGCAACCCTTTTAGGGCCATCAGAGCAATTAAATATGGACTCTCTCTTTTATTCTATATAATTCAATGCAAACTACAATAACAAGTTGTGCTAACACTGAAAAATAAAAGTGGTCTTGAGATGACTGAGCTGTTGCAAAGTGCTCCTTTAGTAACCAGGCAGGAAACACTAATGCTTGTTATTCCTTCCCATAAGCAAGGCCAATAGCACTGCTCATATGCTGGCCTTGCAAAAGGGAAGATGCTTTCAAGCATCTTTACATCTTTTGAGATTTATGTCATTTCAAAGACATAAATTCCCCATCTACCTCCACAATGTGTTCTTCTCGGTGTTTCAGTACCTAAAATAAAGTGCCTGTGGAAGAAAATTGGATATTTTCATGAACATTTAAATCTGTGATCTAAAGAAAAGTGATTATTTCCCACAAGTCCAGAAGCACGGTCCAAGACTTAAAAAAAAAAAAAAGAACCAAAGCCAAGTGAAGAGTGAGAGTATTACAGAATTATTATATGGATATATATGTTATATGCATATCTATGTCTCCGCCTCTTGGATAATTGCTAAAATGAGATAAAGAATATAATTTCACACTTTCTTCAAATTACAAAGAAAACACACTCCTGAAAAATAATGTGACAAACGTGATAGAAGCAATCAACACCACAGGCCTGGGGGATTTGGAGAGGTTGAGGTGTGTAGCTTGTGGGTTTTCTTTCATTCTTTAAGGAAACCAACATCTTAGGACTTCACAATCACCTAGTTTGAAGCTACTGCTTCATAAAGTATTAAAGTATCACAAATTATCTTATAAGCAGTACACAACTTCATTTTATGTACGTGACTGCACAAAAACCAGCCCTCCTTAAAGTACACCCCATGAATCCTTTTAAATAGGACCTACCAGCAGTATTTAACATTACAGTGGAAGGTTTTATGCAACTTTGTTTCAAAACCACAGCTCCAAAATGCAGAGTAATTCACCCAAAATGAAAGCGTAGTAACTCAGTCTGCAACAATTTCACTCAACTTCAGCCATGGAAGAGAATTTTGAAGTGAAGCTGCATTAATTCCTAAACACAGAAAATGAACAGCATATGAATAATTTATTGATGGCTTTCGCTCCATGTCAGCAGCTTTGCTGGAGGAAGTGATCTTTATGAAGTCCCCCCGGACACCAAGAAGTTAAAGACAGGCAAAGAGACTGTAGGATACCTACTGTGGAGGCAGCAGTGCCACTCCAGGGGCTGGGTGGTGTGGGAGGCTTTCAAACACCAGAGTTACCCAGTGCCCAAATCCATGGGGCTGGGAGAGGAGATAAGATCCCAACCAGTCACCATTCCCACCACTGATGAGCAGGAACTGGATCGTTCATGCAGAACAGGTGTTACAAGGGGGAAAAAAGGTAACCAGGGATGAAGACTGAGAACCAAGAGCCCGTGGCCAGGAACTGCACCACAGCTCCTCAGCAGGACCATGGAGCAGCACAAACCCACACTGTAACGGGAGGCAGCAGCAGCTCCAACTCCCATTCACCTCCTCTTTACACTTCCTGGCAGAAACTTCTCTTTCTTATTTCCCATCACCTCGTCATGCCTGAGCAATTTCTCCCCACAGCATTCCCTGTCCAACCAGCAGCATCTCCTCAGCACCACAGCTCCCACACCACGTAAGTTCATCGTCCTCTAAGGATCTGAGAACCTACTCAGGCACCTGCAAACAGCTCACTTCCCTCAGGCACTTCCCAGTTCCACACTACAAATCTAATTTTACAAAGAACTTAAATAATGGAAATACCACTAAGACCAAATCAGTTTCCCCTAATTTGTCCAAATCCCTTTGTAAGATCTAATAAAGAATATGCAGTATGCTTTCTTGACAGCCTCTACAAAAAGCCTTTTTCTCCCAGACGTGGATTAGATGTTAAGAAATATTTTACATGAAACAAGGGAACTCTCTGAAATTCATCTATAAACAGAAATATCCTGCTGTTAATCTAAAATCACAGGTGACAGCTCTGTAGTAGGTCTTACAAAGGTAACTGAAATGACCAACCAGTTTACTGTGTATCCTGTACTGGGGGTGAGTGTTTACTCAAAATGAAGGGAACATTAGCAGTGAATCTGCAAGACGGGGAAGGAAACAAAAAGTCAGTGAGAGGATAACCGATTCAGTGATGCAAATTAAGTGTTTTAAAGCTACTGGGACTCTGGAACACAGCACAGCTCAACAGAAAAAAACCCAAGGCAATGCAACCTTCCAAACGCAGTTAACCATTTCTGTGGAACATCAAGACTCAAAACATCATATTACCTTAACTTTGACTGCTGATGGCTCAAAACTTGATTGCTACTACACCAATGACCAATAACCAATATTGAAGCCCATTTCTGCAGTAGATTCTCTGAACTTCACCACCCCTTAAGCACAGCACTAGTGGCTGCCCTGGGTGGCTCTGCAGTGAACGTCAAAGTTGTTCTCTGCCAGAGAAGCTGAGCTTTGCTATGGACACACCACTCCAGGCCAGGCTGAGCCTACCCCGCACTTATACCCAACACTACATCAAGCATGCTTCTGGCTTCAAAAATATGGTGCTCACATACAGAAAGACTCAATTTTCATTTTTTCCCTACTCACAGCAGGCTACGGGGTAAATTAATGCCTCAGCCTGCAGTGACTTCGGATTAGGCCAGTCTTGTCAATAATTAATACAGCTCTGTAGAGCAAAAGCACAGCAACAAGCTAGATTAACCAAAATCCCTTCCACTGTGACACCAGCTTTTACCCCTGCTGAATGCGGACACACAGGACTTAAAAAAGGACAAGATTATTCACGACCTTACTGTAAGAGTTCTGAACATCAGGATTGGGTTTTTCCTCCTTTCAAGAAATGATTTATAAAATAAGCATTTTTATTGTAACAATTCAATAAATTGAAATAGTAGCAAATATCTTTTTTAACCGGCTTCTAACTTATCTAAGGTCTTAATCACAAGTTCTTCTCAAGCCTTGGGGATTTCAGAATCCTAATGCACCCAATGGAAAGCAATGAACAAAGGCAGCAGCCCTGCTATTCCACGGGCTCACAGGCATTGTGATCCATCGTCGTCGGGAACGGGGGATGAAGCGGTGACAGCTCCTCCGAACACGCTCCAAGCAGGGATTATCCCCACCACTGAGGCAGCGACCAGGTACAGAATGTCCGTCAGACGGAACTGCTGCTCACTGGAGATGGCTATGGACAGCCACGGACAGCATCTGGATGCTCACCCCATCCCCTTCTGTAGGTTTATATTGCTGTCCCTGCACAACTACTGAAGTTACTAAATCTGAAAAAGGCTTCGAAGTGAAACAATTCATTTGCAAATTAGCAGATCATTAAAAAATTGTTTTAACAACTCTAAGTATCAAACAATGAAATAAAATGCAGACATGCAATCAGCTGGAGCCTAAATTAAATCCTTTGTAATGCCATTTTTCTTAAATCAACCCCCTCTCCTGGATAATCCTGCATTTCAGCTGTTTTGTTCAGCGAGCATCTTAACGAGGCCACTGTTACTGAAGGACATGACCCGATTTCTTCTGAGGTCAGTGGTTATCAGTAGAACTGAACAATACAAATTTCCACCCTGAGACACAAGAAAAGCACTGAATCTGCAATACTGTTTGTGAGTTTTCACATCTGACACCTCATTCTGACAGGAAGTTCTTCAGCTGATAAAGCCCTTGATTTTTGCATGACCAAATCCAACTGCTTGACATCATTGTCCACATATCGATTTTGGTAAAGATGCTTGCAGCCTCAAGGAATGTGAGATGTTGCAGTCCAGCCACGCAACTGCTACAAAGCAACACATAAAGGTTCTTTTTTCAGTCTTCAAAACAGTTGCTCAGACTGCCTGTTTTTATTTTCCTAAACAACAGCGGACCTCTCATGAAGAGTGAGACAAATTTAGATAAAGACAGAGTTCTGGCACTTAGGGCTGGGCAGCAAAGTATTAAAAGTTAATCACTGAGCTCCCACTGAAATAAACACATTTCTATTGTACTCCTAGAGCCATGAAGTGACAGATCCCATAGCTCTGGCTGTCGTTCCAGACGCGTTTCCCACCCCTTCGCTCAGCCACAACTCCAGCTCCACTCCAAGGTTTGCTTCCCCCTTGCAGCAGCTACAAGAGCAAGGTGCAAGCTCGGACCTCTCTGTGCATCTCGCAGCCAGCAAGAATAAAGACTGGACCAATTCTCCTCAGTTAATCTCAGGTGAAGTGAACTCACACACCAGGAGGGTGGGGAATTGTTCAAGATGGTCAAAGGCAAACAATTTATGTTCTTCGTGGTGATTAAGAATAGTCCAGGATAGGCACTATTCATACATGTTCCAAAGGCAAGCCACTATTTCATGGAGAATCCCAGGCCAGACCATTTAAACACGTGCATCATTTCAGGACATTTTAGTCAGTGAATTACGCCATAAATAGTTTGAAGTAACTGAATCCATCTGCCTTTGGTGCAGCTCAGATGAGCTACAGCAGTTGCTTGAGGTTTTACAAAACCACCTTTCCAGGGGAAAGGGCTCCCTGCCCACCTGACACTTGTCCCTGAAGTGCTGCTCTTAGAGGAGGACATCTCTTGCACCATTCTGACACGGAGAAAAAAAAGGATGAGGTCCTAAGGAGAATCCTCAATACTTCGAAACACAAACCACTACAGACATCAAGAGGGGCTTCCAAAGGGGCACAAAGCTTGGAGGAAAACAGCAGACTAAACTCTTACACAGACAGGTGGAAATGCGAAGGTATTTTGGGTAAAAATTTTGGAAACTTACTAAAGCTTACCTCATCCTCAAGGAAAACTTTCATAATGAGCAGTCCCAACGCTGGCACTGCTGGGAACCCAACACATAGCAAACTTCAGCCCAGTGGTAATTTAAAATAAATCCTGCACAGCAAGGAGTCCTACCCACATACCATTGGAGACTTTGTTTAAACACAACCAGAGTCTGCATTTAAAATTTCCCTTTAGGCTGAAATTTGCCTTTTCATTCAAAAGTCTTACTCCTGCCCCAAACTACATTTAATAAATATTTACTAGACTTACAGTTGAATAAATCAAAGTCTTCTTTCTTGTCCTTACACCTACTGAGGCTTTACCAGCAAATTCTGCTCCAGCATTGGTCCATGCAGGCTTTATGCCAGAGGAGCCAGTTTGTTGCAAAAAAAAAAAAAAAATTCAATACATAACCACAAGGGCCACATCAAAGTAATTTAGCATAACCAGAAAGCACGCTAAGTCAAATTAAAGCCCAGTGCTTTCATTAGGGGATGGGGAAGTCTATTTATGCTCAGGCATTCTCTACTTCAGAATTACCAAAAATAGTCCTGACAAAGTTTGCTGCCCGTTTCCTCAGCGCTGGACCAGAGTTGGCAGTGCTGGCTGCAGCACAGCCAGGCTCCAAGTCACCCAAGGACACCGGAGCCAGCGCGGCCTGACAGTCCAGGGAAATACAGCATTTTCATGGGGCGCATCCCAAGGAGCCTCTGCTGGGACTCAGCAGCTTCCCCAGGGCCCGAGCGACGCCCTGGCCAGCACTCACCAGGCTCTCTCAGCCTCCTGATGGGTTCTTCTGCATATGGGATTTGCTTTTCCATCCCAAATCCACAGATATGTGTATCAGACCGGATTCTACGAGCCTCGGCGCATCACGAGTGCAATTCCAAGAGACAGCAGCTCCCCAGACCCTGGGTAATCCAAAGGAAACCATGGATTGAAGCATGGCAAGAACACTCTCCCATGTCCCTGTGCTTGCGGCTCTCAAGGTGGGCTTAGGAAAGCTCAAGTCCCAACAGCAGAGCTGCTCCTGCTGCCCTAGCACCCTCCTCCTCCTCTTCCAGCAGGTTTCAGACCTGCAGTTGTTGACACAAGAAGCTCCAGCCCTGCACAGAACACAGGTGAGCAATACTTTGTAATAATTTTATGAGCAAAGTACCAGACAACTGAGTGGAAAATACTTGGCATGTTCCAATCGCGAGTCCTTATCTCCCAGGGACCAGTTTGGGGACTGGGTGAGGATTCCCACAGAAGCCAATCCTTGACCAGAAACCAGATCCATGCAAAGATGAATCCATATATTAGATACATTAGAACTTCCTCACTTTCAGCCGACAGTGGTGCCAACACACCAGCAATGCAACACTGAAAGCACTGACTGCCCTCAAGGATAAGGTTCAGCAAGCGACATCAATGTGTGATACGGATTTAAATATCTAGTAGGTGGGTTTGGGTGAGTGCAAGAGTTCTCAGCCCAAAGTTTCACCTGGTCTGTAACACCCCAATTACCTTCCCTGAGGATTATACTGCAGGAACATCAGCAAAATTCTGAAGCAGCAGAAAAAAAGTATTTCCAGTAAAAACAAAGAACCGGACAGAACTGGAACATGCACAACTCTCACTACTGAATTCTTTACAAAACTTTTCTTGAGGACTCCACAGATCTTTCAGCTTCAAGAGATTACTAAAAATGTGGATTTTAGCCTGTTCTCATGAGACTGTTCTAACTCTCAGATAGCAGAAATATATAAATATTGGATCAAACTCTAGCACCACTTCTTACACTATTAATTCTAGAATAAAATACTGTCAAAGTTCTTTTCTTTTATCAAATCACTTCCTAGCCTGTGAGAGGGGTAGGGAGGATGAGATCAACCCTGCACATTCAAGCTCAAGCACCACTTACACTGCACTGAAGTGCCTGAAGGTCTCAAAATTTTGGCTATCACTGAATTCGGTGATGCCCAAAAATACTTCACTGCAAGTCCTGCAGTTTCCAGTCTATACAGAAAAATGTGCAGAAGGAAGGAAAAGAAACAAATTAAATGACCTTTTAGAGTTCATTAGTGATGTACTTAGACTTCTGTTCTCTTCAGAAGTAAATCAGTTTAATCAGACCCCAATTAGTCCAGTTCCAGCAGGCAAGGACAGCTACTGTGAGACTGCACAGAACAACACTGAGATTTGCTAACTCATTCTACAAGCTGTTAAAAATGTCCAAACCCACTGAGAGGCCAAGGCTAAAAAAAAAACCCCAAAAATCCATGCTCAAACTGTAATTTAGCCAAGCAGTGAAAACTGTCCGCATGTCACAGATGGAAACAGCAAGTCCAAAATCCTTCTGTCCACCAAACAGCCATATTTGTATCAATATTGCTGCTGCTTAGAAGTAAAAAAAGGCTCATTTTGTACATATGTACATTAATTACATACACCATTACGTACATTGATGTTATACGTGAGCACACACAGTCCCTACTTGCAAAAACTCCAAGTCTATTTGCAAATCTTGAGCACATTCGACAAAGATCATTTCAAAGAAGTCCCATAAATGAATAAAAACTGAATCAAGGAAGGATTTGCTGCTCTCAAGATGAAAATGGCCACAAAGTCTCTTTTTAGAACATGAAAATATCCACACAATATTTCAATGCTAATTATAAATTTTCAGAAAGTATTCATTCCATGGCTTGCAGAATTATTAATTACTTCCCTCCTTCCTTACAGAGTCGTGTTATAGAGGCCAAAGCAGCAGGAACACTGAACGTTGCTGTTTGAAACTGCGACCGCACGCCCGCAGCTCCTCAGCAGCAGTGCCCAGCACAGGGGGACGCGGTGGTCAGTGCTGACACTGGGTGCATCACCTCCTTTCCTGAGGGGAAGCCTGAGGGACAGCTCGGACAAGTTAACTTTCACCTGTCAAATGGTGAAAGCAAAATATACATCAAAGTCCATGTTAACGTTTTTCCTTCAACCCTGAAAACCTCGCAAGCCTTTCAGTTCTCCTCATGAACTTTCTCAGATTCAAGAGACAATTTTATACGTTGTCAAGACTTAGGAAATACATGAACTCGAACTTGCTCAAGTTTGAAAATGCTCACACTCAAACACAAAAAAATTATTCCCTGTCTACATAATCGTAAGGCAGGAGGACAGACTGATTATACACTTTTTGCAGCAGTTGCTACCCAATCCTTATTCCACCTGGGACTATGTACTTACATATTGACAGGTCTGATTTACTTAAATAACACAAAAAAAAGCTCATGCCCATTACAGCAGCCAAAGAACACATTTCATCACTTAAGACATTCTTTATCCTAACAGACTTCAGTTCAAAAAAAAAAAAAAAAAGGGTATTTAATCACATGAAAGGATTCTCCTTTCTTTTAAAGTCCTTGTGATGCAGTGAGGATAAAGCTTGCAGGGACAGCAGTGCAGCGGCACAGGGACTCCCACCCAGCTGCAGCCCAACCAGGGCTGGCTGGGAGGTGAGACAAGGCAGGGAGGGGGGAAAAACCAACAAAAACCACTTTATGTCACTCTGCCACTGATAAAAAGTGTTAGTGGAGAAAGCACAATACAGGCCCCCACAGAAAGGCTGTTTCCAGATGAGGTAAAGTTCAGATAAGGAAAACCAGGGGGGCTCTGTCAAAGCAGATTTCACACACAGCAACATTCACTTCTGCCCCTTCTCACACCTGCCTCTCCCAGTACACTCTCCTTGGCTGTTCTTTCTGGTTTGCCTATTTTTCTCAGACAGAAGTACAGTGAAGTTGACAAGCTGGTGTTCAAAAGCAAAACTGGACCAACAAGAAAAATAATGACACTGAGATTCCTTCCTCTCAGCAGTGCAGAGTCCTGCATGTTGCAAAGATCTGCCATGAGCCATTTTTCTCAGCGTGGTTACAAATCTTTGCAAGGGCCTGAGCTTAATGGTGCCTAATGTCACATTTCTGACAACCAGTCTAGAAGAAAGTTTTCTATCACTGAAAACAGCTCCATTTTCCTGAGTTGTGTGGCGTGCAGGCTGGTGCTATTGAGAGCCGAGCACTTCAGAGCAAGCAGGCGGGAGCAGAAGTTCGCATTTCCCAACAACTTCCTGGATATTTTACAATTGCTTCCCCTCAGGAAGTTGATTCAGTCTTTGCAGCTCCAACACCAACAATTCTTGTTGAGAGGCAAGTTGTCCAAGAATATTAAAAGCACATTCCTACAGCGCACACAGACGCGTTCCTGGCTCCCTAACAATGGGTTTTTCTTTTGGCCAAACCTCTCACTCCAAGGAGGAGAAAAGGAATGAACTGGTCAGTTAATGCCCAACGTCTCAGGCTGTTTTTGGTTTGTCTGTAAGCAAGGTGTCCGATCACAAATGGAAAAACAAGTTGGGGAACAAGTCTGAAGGGAGAAAGGTAATACGGAGTAAATCACCACAGTCATTTTGGGGAGAAGGACTTCTTTCACGACACATTTAACCTGATGCTTCATGCTCCAAATCCCTGTTTTTCCCTCATCTTCAAGTCCAAAACAGCCACGTGTCTGCACATGTGACAGACCCCTTTTTGTTCTGTTTTTACATAATAAACTTTTACCTGCAACTGATCTTATCACGTAATGTACCAGTTACTTACTAAAATTCCATCAGACTTCTTCTCCACAGAAGTGCTATACCTGAAAGTAAAACAATTAGATCACGAGGACTCTAAAGTGAGGATTTCACAGGTGGTGGCCTTTCAGTGCTTAGTCAGACTAAAGAATTGATCTATTTGGATCAGTCTGTTAATCCTGTTACTCTGAAAAAACAAGAAAACAGTTTTACTGGGTCATCCCATCCTCTGATTGTTCTAAAAATCATCACTGTATTATTACAAAGCTCCTCCCCCTCAAAGCCAGGCTGATAATTTTCAAGATGATAACCCATAATCACGGCACCAAACCTTAATCTTTGGAGCGAGAAAGACATTTTATGTACATCAGACTGCTTAAAACCCATCTGTACTACCTTTCACATGTTATTACATTCAAAAGAAATATTTATGACATAAAATTACTTAATACCAGCGTCAAGCTGCATTTCTGGAGAATTAACTGGAATGCTGTAAACACAGGGAGAAGTTGTTTGGGTGTTGTTTGAGTCTTTTTAAACAGCACACATTAAAGGCTCCTGACTCGCAGTTTTGCCGTGTTGTGCAGATGTGAGATGTGTTGAACAAAAGCCTCTCTGGTTGGGAGCTGCAGAGCTTTGATCACGAGGTGCTGTGATCTCCACTTCCCACATGCTCCTCTTCACTCCCAGACTGGAGAAGAAGACACGGTTGCCCCGATTTTCCTGTTCCTGATGAATATTTTAAGGTTGAATGAAGTATCTACTGAACTTTCCTCGCAGTAGCATAAAGCCTGATGTCTGTCAGAATCCAGCTACTACTTAAACTCAACTGCCAGTGCTTATCCAGTGACTTCCCCCTCCTACTCATATGAATTTCTTTTAAATGTCAGGCTTGTACTGCCAGAATATTTAGTTATGCATTAATATAAATGTTGACTTTAAAGGAGGCTAAACTTTAAATATTTTGCTTTTATTTTAAAAAAATCAGCTATAAATGATAGCCTGTGTTTAAATAATATTTTAACTACTTGGCCAGAAAATATTCAGATAAGATTAAACAAAATTTCCAGGAGCTAATGAGTCAAGAATTGCTTGAAAATGAAATTTTGTAAAAAGGGAGAACAATGGTAATTTCTAATAGTTTTTTTCCAACGTGTTCTTGGCAACCAAATCCACAAGTGAAAAACCTCATGACTGAAAGTCTTTCTTCCAGCAAATAACTAGGAGCTATTTTGCCACGGATGTCACCCAAACCTGCCGTCTCCTTTGGGCGTTTATCAGTTTGATTAACTCTGCCCCAGGATGAAGGCTGCTTATCACCTTTGTTAAGGAGCTTTGAAGATGTCAAGTGCTGCAACCCTCAGGAGTTCAGAGGAAAAAGATTATCATCTAGTCCCATGTTTGAATACCTCAGATGTGGTGGTTTCACCATCAGCTTTAACAAATTCTCTTTGGTGAAACGTGGAGAGCAGGAAGACTGCTAAATCAGCATTAGGAAGGACACACGTCATCTCGACATCCTACTTGGAATTGTGAACCAGAGAGGCACTAACTCAGGGAGATCCCCGTTCTCCACTCCAAATAATCCCAGAACAAACCTCGGTGCAGCTGCCACAGGAACAAGCACACCGAGTGCACCTGGAGCACAAACTGGAACACCAGGATGGAGGCAAGCAGGACAAAATGAGATGTACAGAAAAAGCACAGGCCCAAGCTCTGTGCCCAGAGCTCCCAACGTTAAACAGATTAATGGAAACTCCCGAAGTTGCACCAGAAGCCTGCAAGTGGCTGAGTGGGGAGCAGAGGGAACATTAGTGCCAAGCCTCAGTAATTGATTGGGTCTGCTTGCACGTTCTATCTTTCCCCTCAAACTACATTTTCCCTGCATATGGTTTCTCTTTCTGCCACTTTTAAAGTGATTTATTCCTTCAGAAGGGGAATTAGGTCTTATTTTGATCAAATATTTAGGACCTTTCAGACATTAAAAGCCACAGATTACAAAGAAGGAAGGGTCAAAACAGTAAAGTCAGATTAAAATTGCAGATAAGCCACAAATATTGAAGTCAGGAATGAACAAACAACTAGCAAAACAAGATTCAAAGAACTAAGAGGCTTATCCACCCTCCCTGCAACGTCTGGCTCCTTACTGCTAAATAACTGCTACCAAGATCTTCCCCACACAGGAGCTGATGAAAGGGGTCTGAATATAGGTCAGCAAAAGCCTTTCAGATCCAGCTACAGACACTAATTAGATCACTTTCAGTTATTAAAAAAAGAGAAAAGGAAAAAACCTCCAAAACAAAGCGTTTACCGCTCAAAACATTCCGAATTTCTCTTTTTTCTCGTCTCTAATTGGCAGTGGCCTTTGGTTTCAAAGCAGATGGTCGCTGCCCCAGCTCTGAAATTGTCACCAGCACACACGAAACATGGCAGTGACCACACTGAGGAAGAACCTCCAGCAAAATTAAGGCTGAACAACATCTGCAGCGATGCACAAAGACATGGGGGGGGGTCTTTAAATATGTTTTCCAGATATAAAAGAATTCTTCAGTTTTATAAGAGAACACTGACTGTTTTGTTTTACACTGCCAAAACCTNCTTTTTTTTTTTCTCCCTGAAGTATACAGTATAGCTCAGTTCATACAGGGCTCCTTGTACCAGCTTGTTTATTCCTCCTCTCCTGTGAAACAAGCCTTTATGTCTCCATAGTGGAAAAACCCACTGGTTTATATCCTTTTCGAGATGTATGCAGCCAATTAAATTGTAAAGTAATACCTGTTTCAAAGTCTAACTCAAAGAAACGATACATTCCTGGACTGGGACCAGAGCCAAGGAGGTCACCTTACACCCCGCGGTCATGTGAGAATACTCGGCTTTTGGAATTTTGTATTTTGATTTCCATGCAAAGTAAAATTGGGGGATTGAAAGGATGAAATACTGTGTATTCTCCGCACACAAACTGTGCTCGTTTCTCAAGTGATAAAGTTAATATTCCGAGGAACAAGAAAAGACAGTTCAAGAGTTCAGAGTGATTTCAAGCCATTCAGAAAGACTCGGGGAAGTGACAATTGCTGGTAGCTCCGCACTTTCCAGAACAATTTTAGTGATGAATAAACTATTATGTGACCAGACTATATGCATAAGAATGGTATAATCTGCACAAAACATCAGTGCACCAACACATTACAATAAAATCCACTCGTCAGAGTAACAAGCCAAGTCGATTTCCCTCCATATGAGAACGGTTATGAAAAGACTGACATCTTACTTTAATTTCCAGTTTTCTGCAAAACAAACAGCACAGCAACCCCAAGAACGGCAACTGGAAACAGGCTGCACCCCACCACGTGAGCTCACCTGGGCCACTCCACAGCGACAGACCAGGCTGGTTTTTAAACTGCTTTCATCTGGGTCTTCGAGCTAACGTGAGGGTTTATCCTAAATTTAGCAGCACAAATGTGTATGCACAATACCCTCTATCTCTACCTGATGCCATTTAAAGCACCCTAAAGTTTCGATGCCATGGAGATTCTTGGATGGGTACTAAAAGTCTAGCAAATGTACCAAAACAAGGACTTAAGATATTTTTGTGACATCTGTGTCTGACAGAAGCTGTCCAGTCAAATTCACAGGTTGTTTTCTTCTAAGTTAGTGAACATAATTACAGAGTTTTCTGTGGAGCTTTCAAGACACGAGGCAGTTTGCTGTGCCATATTCCCACAAACCTCCTGCTTTAATATACTAAAAACTAGATTGCCTAGCCCACATGAAAAATCCTTGCAATGACTATACATTTAATAAGTTTAATTCCTTTGTCAGATCTGTACCACGCCACAAAACGAATCCTCATGTAAAAGACATTTTTGTACCTGTTTCTCATAATAATGTCCTGAGAACTCAGGAAAGCTAGAGACAGAAAAGTAGTATTAAAATCAATTTTTGGCACATAAAAAAATAATTCTGTATATTGATTAGCTACTCAGAAAGAATTGACTTAATATTGGCATCATTAACATCTAAGAGTGAGATCCAGAACACTCTTCAAGCAAAGGCTGCATCAAAGAGCTACAACATTGAGTAAGGGCTGGATAAAGACCATCAAGCATGAGCAGCTATATTTCATTGTAACTTGTGCATAACCCAGAATTTTGCAATGTTTCAAAATAATATTGTAACTGTTTAGCCCCGGAAAGATAAAAAATTACTTTTTTTGATGCAAGTCATGAGTGACATCAATTGTGTTGACTAAAATATAATTTGAACATATTTACATCTTCAAACATTACATATTTACATCTTTTCTGCATTTGACTTTGGGGTAACAAAACTCACTTAGCTCTCATAGTACACTTTTTTCCCCCCAACATGTAAGAATCAGGATTTATTTCTCTGTATAGATCTACAAAACAGCTTTTCCCTATGAAAACGTTCCCAGTGCAAGTGTGCATTAAGAACAATAACCATGTAGAAAAGCTGCCACAATGGATTGGGAAAAGCTTTGTCTTTGACAGCCACGCTGGAAGCAGCAGTTTGAGCGCTCAGTCTTTCTAGAATTTACCAGGACTGCAAACTTGTGGGTTTGGTACTCCCACCAGCCAGACTGGCACGGGAGGGCAGGGTAGGGCAAGAGTCGCAGCAGGTGAAGGTTGTAATCCTGCTCCTTTGTGCCCAGCGTCACAGAAAGGCAAAGCAAGCTGCAGAAATCCATCCTCATGTCTGCCCGCGCCGCAAGCGTGCGGTGCCGGGCGCGGGTTACTCCTCCTCCTCCTCCCGGCAAGGACAATGCGCCGGGCTCCGGCCGTGCTTCCCAGGGCAGGGCAGCCGCTCCCGGCGCGGCTGGAGCCCGCTCCGCTGATGGCCGAGAGCTCTCCCCAGCCCCCTGCGGCGGCCTCAGACATTCCTCTGCTCTGTCAGGCAATGAAAATATCCCCAACAGGATTAGAGCAGCCCTCGGGAAGAGAGCGGCTCGCGAACATCCCCAGCCCACGAAAGGCACCGACGGCTTTGGGGGGGTCACAATACCGGGAATGACCCTCAATTACAGCCGCTAACGGTGGGGGTTGAGCCTCTGACAAATTAAGACCTCTAAAAATTTGCTGGTACTTTCACATTCCCGCAGGATGCAGCCAACGTTTGCAAGCGTTCATTAAGGAGGGCAGACTCCTGCTCTGGCACTTACACCAGGGGAAAAAAAACACGAGAACAAGCAAAATTAGAAAGCAAAACATCTCTTCCTCTTTCCATCCCAGGCACAGCCAGCTACTCTATTCTTCTAATCAACTTCATACAGAGTGGTCAACGGTTAAAGTGCTTTTAAAAAAAAGCATTAAGAAAGGAAAAACATTTTTTCTACAATGAGGAACACTTGAGAAAGGCTCCAAGCACCAGGCTAACAAAGAAAACGGTCCTGAAGAAGGAGGCCCTCACTACAGCATTCAGATTTGGATTTTGCATTCACCTCCTTTGCCAAGCAAATGTATTTAAATAAAATTATTCAATCCCAGTGTGGCTTCCAGGCCACATTAAGGTAGTAACATTCTGATAATTATACTCCTCTTCACATATTTAAAAATCCTTTCAATGTTTACTTGAAAAGCTAATTGCTGACAGCTAGAAAGAGTGCACATGTGATCCTTAACAATTCTGGGGTTGAGGCAGAGTACTGTCCCCTCCCCACGCCAGTTCTCAGTAGCCCTACAGCTCCCGCATCCTCACGGAGCCCCATGGATGTACAGCCAGACACAAAACCTGGAGAAGAGGCGGCTCAGGGGGCACCTTATTGCCCTCTACAACTCCCTGACAGGAGGGCGGAGCCGGGTGTCCCAAGAGACTCGAGGAAACAGCCTCCAGTTGCCCCAGGGGAGGTTTAGGTTGGACCTTAGGGAAAATTCCTTCACCTAAAGGGCTGTCCAGCCCTGCACAGGCTGCCCAGGGCAGTGGCGGAGTCCCCATCCCTGGAGGGATTTAAAAGCCGTGTGGATGTGGCACTTGGGGACATGGGTCAGTGGCGGCCTTGGCAGTGCTGGGGGAACGGCTGGACTCAGAGATTGCAAAGGACTTTCCCAACCTAAACAATTCCATGACTCTACATCTGTGTGTACATTATCCATCTCATACACCTTCCCAAAGACACTGTGGGCTGGGGGATGCAAAGGGAAATACAGGATTTTTCCAGGGTTGAAAACAAAAGCCACGAGAAAACAGATCTATACAGAGAATTTCTGACTAAAATTCCAGCGTGGATTTTAACTACAAGACTTACAGTTTCCTAATTGCTATTTAAGTTTAGCTTGTGAATGACACACACCAGGTTATGTCCACATTCCAGAAGTACAGTCTAAGAAAAATCTTTATTTTTGTACTCCAAAAATCATGAAGCAACTTCAGAAAGATCTTACATGGTGTTACAGTCATGCTCAAAAATATCTCCAAGTTACCAGCGCAGTTTCTTAAGAATTTACAAGCTTGAAGTAACTGTCCTATTGACCAGAGCAATTTACATTTTCTGTGTTGAGACCACCAAATGTCTATTTTTAAGCTGAGTACAGATGGCACAGACAGTTCTAATCAGACTTTCATGATAAACATTTTTTATTGATCGTTTTCTGTAAAGCAAAGTTTGAAAGTGCAAAGACGTATTTAAAAGAGAGAAATGAAATCAGGTCCAGTTCTATCTTCATAGAGATTACAAAGTTAGACATAGGGATGACAGAGCCACAGCAATTCAATACGTATCAAAGAAACATTTCTAATTTTAACAAAAAGTTGTGAAATCCAACTTAGCAGTAATTTGGGAGGCAAACTCTGAGAAAAGGCACTGCAGGGTTTACCCGGAGGAGAGGGGAGGGAGGAGCTGAGCTAAAAGGAGCAGCAGCCACCTCCCCCAGAACGGTTTATTAAAGCAAGAACCCCGGCATCAAAGCGCACGATAAATAATTAACGTGCAATGCCTTTGTGATAAGGTACTGAACTTGAGCTTTCTCCTAAGGTAAATGATTTGTAAATGCAAATTTGTCCAGCTGCTCCTTTACTGCATCAAAAGCCTGCTCAAAGATAGCATTTATGAGCTATTTTTGCCAAATATTTACACCGTCTTAATCAGGTTTTGAGTCGTGTGTGCTCACTGGTATACAAAAATGCAGAGCAGTTACAGTTACATAAACTAAAGGGTTTGGGGGTTTTAAAAGTTGTTTTTTGCCTACAGGTCTATTCAAGCTCACTCTTTAATTCCCCCACCTCGTTCACAGTGAGCAGTAACACACCTGCAGAGACCATTCCAGCTACATTCCTCGATCCATCTTTCCCTTCACATGCAGATCAGAAGGCTTGGAAACAAGTATTATATTTTTTATTCTAAAAGCATTTAGGAAATGGCACCTCAAAATGAAATTACATCTGCACAGCCACCTCTGAAGGCTGTGTTATAGCCTTGGAAGGGTATAGAAGCAATTACAGCAGGAGCATGGATGTTTCTGATTCCAACTGCTCTAAGTCTGTACAAACATAACTGTTATTATCATAAAAGGCTGAAGAATGAATTAAATGTGGCTCTGCTTTTACAGTGATACCCAGTTTGGTCAGCATCTAACACCTCCCTTTCAATCTCTAGGAAAACTGCCTGAAGACGAATTTTCCAGGTGATAAAGCAAAAGCTGTTCTTGTTAGCAGAATTCCAAAACGCTACCTAAAAAGCTGTAACAGCTTCCTGAAAACAGAAATATTCCTGCTCCTTTGCAGAGGATGGGTAATGGCTCCTTACCCACACAGCACCTCTGGAAACCCTGAAAGAAGATGAAGTCCTGTTTCTGAAACCACTTGTGAGAAAGTTCTAAGAAAACCAGCAGTAACATTCAGGACAGTTCCCTGGCTACGAGGGAACACACGGGCCCCATTCTACCAGTACCTGAAAGGTACTTAAAGCTTCGTAACTTAAAACCACTTCTAGGTTTTGTTGTATGACAAGTCACCCAAATAAATTTTCAGTCTTTGGGTTACTGGTATAAAACATCAACACAACCTACCATCCACTTACTACAGTGAAAGACTGCACAAGTTAGAAGAAATTAGATGCCAGCAACATAGGTAATTCACTGAATGTGTTGTGATTTGAGGTTCAGTTTACTAATTCAATCCAGCTTTGCATCCCAAGGGAATCACAGTCAAGACAGGCAGTGAATCCAGCTTTGCATTTGGTAATGATTCCACAAGGCACTCGGTACCACCAGTAGCTGCGAGGCACAATCTACAAAGGCCAGTTATTATTTTGTTTTTTCAAATGAACACCATCACTTCCACTTGTTGTGCTCACACACAATAACCAACAGCCCTTCAGCATACAAGTTAAGAATGATAAAGTTACTCACATGACAGGAGCTAAATTAGATTTAAGCAATCGATAGGCTCCATATATTAATCTGTAATAACAGAAACAAGCACTTGTAATCTTTCAAAGCCTTCTTCAGAAACAAGAATGACTTGAATAGGCTAAACTTGGAGAAGATGCTTCTTTAACATCACACGAGACAAAAGTAAAGGCAAAAATCTACTTCTTTCAGGTCCTTATCTTAATAAATCAGTAAAGGACATGCTTGAAAATGCTACACTAAAGTCATAAAGTCTGCCCAGGATGAATGTGAAAGCAAAGATGAAACTCCAAAGCACAGGCTCAAGCTCTGCTACAGAGCCTTGGGCAGTGGTGCCTCCACAGGAAGTTCCAGAGCAAACAACAAACAGCACAAACCAAACTGCGCACACAGATCAGATCTAGCACAGATACATTTTCAGCTCCTGTGAATGCTGGCCTTTTCCATTTAGACTCATTTCCTCAGTGAAATGAAAAACTGGCAACAACAGCAAAGAAAACAACTGGAAAATGTTACTTTAGAAAACCAGCACTTCAGATTTGGGGCTGTTAACGCTGTCACCATGAGCACACAAGATTCCAATTGAGTTGAACCAGGGAAAGGCTTTAACTAGCACTACCTAGATGTGGAAGGTATTGGATCCTGCTTCGGGTGCATCCCATGCCTGGTTCTCCTCTTTCCACATTCAGAAGTCAACTTCTCTCCCCTCCAAAAGTCTCAGACGTGAAATACAAAAACCTCCATTCACATGCTGTGGTGTTGCCTTGCAGATTCCGGCCCCTCAGTTTAGAGTAGACCTACAATACTTACATCACCTCCAAGAAATCCTATATATCTGTATTCACAGACAACACATTGGAAGGGGAAGAACACGAATTTACACTCAGTGGAACTGCCACGGTTTTCCAGTTGTGCCAACAGGACACTCCATCTTCTGCAGCTACGGTTTGTGTGGGTTTTCTTTTATCCACATCTCCAAAAAGTTACACAAAGCCACAACACAAGCTGGTTACCAAATCACTGCAGGTATCTCAGCCATCTCTTATCTCATAGTACCCAGGTATTTTTCAAAACCTACCATAACTTCAAATAAGGAGATAAGTAAAAAGAATCCATAGCAACAAAAGAACTACAGAACCTAAAATTAAGGTTCTGAAGACCTGAAGCAGGTACGAGCAAACAAGAACATGTGAAGATTCGGATAAATAAGGTATTTTACACTTCAAACAGAAGACAAGCCTTGTCAGATTCCAGAAAAGGAAGCAACTTGGGAAAATGATGAAGGAGGGCTGTCCCACCCAAAATTTGCGGTGCACTAAGAGCTCTTAATGCTAATGAAAATAGTGTCCCATAAAATGTATTAAATTTGCTGTTGCAAATGAGTAAGAACAGACTGCTGTGATTTCAGATGGAATCCCTGGGACTGTCCCTTTACCATCTGACACAAGGCATGGTGCACCACACCCTTACAGGGGTTGGCAGAGGTGGGTCTATCAGCCCCATGATTTCTGCCTCTGTATTACCAATATCTCCTTCAGTAAAAAGGGGTAACCAAGACATTTCAAAACACTCTGCCCCTTAACTGCTCTGCAGAACCACCACGAACACAGCAAAACAGACCACAGTGCAGGCAGGGAGAGTTTTCCACCTCCTGAGCTACACCCCCCAAGCACCCCTCAGCTCCCCGCCAGCCTCCCAGGATGTGCACAGCCCAAGCACTGCATTTCAATGTTCATTTTTCCCTGAGAAAAACTGAGCAATGTCATCCTGAGCCATTAAATTGGCTGGCATCCTCCTCACTCTGGGGGGGCTGGTTTGGCTGTCAAGAGGGCTTCCCATGTCCCTTCACTACCATATTGTCACACCCTATGACATCTAAGTTTTTCTTACGCTTCCAACCAGGTTTCCACGAAGTGCTCTCCTTACAGGATTTCATTATTGATACAAGGGTGGCTGTGGAAGTCCAGGCCCCAAAAAGCTACGGTACAGCTGGTAAAGATGATGCACTACACACGACAAGCATCATTAATCGAGGTTCCCTCTGGACTTCTGCACGTGAGTGTGTCCAGAGCTGTCAGGCCTCCATCCTTTTCTGAAACCGCAACCTGTTGGGCAGTTTTGCATTTCTTTTCCTCAAGGCTAAGTATTTTAAGATGAAGCCTGTAGCTTTATTCCCACTTCAGAACCAGACAAACAAATGAAATTTCAGCATGGGAAAAAAAGTTACAAACCAAAGCAGTAATTAAAACTGAATTGAGAATTCATTACCAATCCAAAGATGAACTTCTATGAAACGTTTTATTAGCAAATTCATTGAAAAACAATAATGCACACTTTCTGAGAAAGTTTCCAAAAGATCTGGAATCTATATGCTGTAATACATAATATTAAAGACTAAAATGGTGACATGAGACACACGACATTATTTTGCTCACGGTGCTTTTCATACTCTAATTCTAAGCCAATCCCTACCCCAACCAGAAAAGCAGCCTGGCTTCCCAGTGGCACCATTCCCTGTGCCTGTGTCACCCTCTCCCTTCTGCCAGCACAAGTACTGATGCAGGCAGAAGAGCAGGGAACTGATCCAATGCTCTACATCCTCCACAAACACTTAGGAAAGCCAATGGAAGGGCACAGTACCCCCTCACTGCAGTGGCACTGACAGCTTCAAACACTGAAACTGAACTCCAAAACAGGATTAACATTTGGCTCCGACTTCACCTCGGCTGTGTTTCCTATCTGCCCAAGCACATTTCTAATGAAAGATTCACAAATCGATAACAAATACCTGGATTTTCTGCAAGGTGAGCACTGACAGCCCACCACTAAAAATACCAATCCCAACAGCACTGGAGCGTACTACAAACTGCTGAGGTGTCCTACCACAGCAAAAAATGTTTCTGGATGCAATTTTCCTTTATTTCCAGCTTTTTATACTTCCTTCCTTGCCTGTTTTCAAACAGGAACATTTGGCTTTATAAATCACTTTTGGAAATATTTCATCTTCTTGTTAACACCCAGCTTTCCTCTCTGCTATGCACAACTCTACAACAGCCATAATTTCAAGCAATTATTCAGTTATTTAAAAGACATGTGGATGTCGCACTTGGGGACATGGTTTACAGTGGTATACTGGGTATTGCCAGGGAAACGGTTGGACTTGATCTTGGAGGGCTTTTCCAACCTAAATGATTCTGTGATTCTTCGATTATTTTTTTTAAGCAATGTGACCTCTCTTAAAATTTTGAAGACAAGTTAGACTCCACTTCTCAATTTTAAAAGTCATGACAGGTCTAATGACTTAAATGACTCTTGGCAGCCTGTTCTACTTTTAGAAGGAATATCCAAACACCTCTATTTGTGGCTCTCCCTTCCTCACTACAGTTACATTATAAGGTTTCAATGCACGAACCACAGAGCCGTGTTAAGAGCAGATGTTCGGGCTCATTAACTCCAGAGAAAGCCAAGAAAGATGAAGCTTATACAGGGCTTGACTCCATCTCAGCCCAAGTGGAAGCAAGCTGTGGGACAATTATACTGAGAACTAGGGGATGAAAAAAAACCTGGAAGCTGTCTCCAAGTGCTCAAGTCTGTTAGTGATGGCAGGAACACAAAGGTGGCTCTGCCAAAAGGAAGATGAAAGAAGAAAAAATGGGACCAACACAATCAGAGCTGGAGCTTTTACTTCCCAGACAACGTAGGGAGAAGTGCTGTGTTATAAATACACAATCTAAAATATAGAAAGATACTGTATCTATTCATAGTGTCATATAAACATGAAGACAAACTGAGATTTACCATGGCTCAAAATATCATCATAAAGTACACAATAATAAAGTAAAACTTTCCCAGAAAAGCACTCGTTAAATGGCTGGAAACTCCATGCAGAACATGAAATAAATGGAAGCTGTAGAAAAGCACAATGTCTCTTCAAAACCATATCAAGTCTAATTTAAATATGTTAATAGGCAAGAAACAGCAGCTAAGCCTACACCGGTACAGCCTCAGACTGCTGAATGCCAACCACACAGAGTGCTCTGTGCTGCTCACCCCGAGGTCAGCAGCAACACCGGACACATGTCACAAGAGTTAAAAACACATCAAACGAGATAAATTCATCAAAGTATAGTAATAATAATGGCAGACAACTGTGCTGGCTACTGACACGTGCTCTGACCCAGTGTCACAAAACCTGACTGCTTCAAGACATCCAAGACAGGCATCAGATAAAAACAAAGGTGAAATGTATTAAGAGTCCATATATATGAGCTAGAATTAAAACCCCTCATAAGTTATCCATACTTCTAAGCCAAAAAGAAAGTTTAAAAACAAACAGATGGCAAAGTCCAACAGAGCTATACTGATGAAGCACTGAAACCCCAAAGGCTATCAAGTACATAGGTGGCTACTAGGAGAGACAAAGTGAATTTTAAGAGATCAGCAGGCAGTACAAAAACATAGGGTTTTAAGGTAAGAGTAAAATAAAACATAATAAAAACACAGTAAGATTCACCCCCATATAGGTAACAGTTAAAATCTGATCTAACTACAAAAGACAGTAGTACACAAATTCTTGGAGCAGACTGATGAATTAGTGGATAATTTAACCACAAAACAGCCTTTTAATTTTTAAAAGGTCTCTGGACAAAACCATATGACTAGAGGATACCAAAAATTATCACCAAGCTACCATGCTTTGATGAGACCCAAAAGAACTGAATCATCAAAATCCACACCATCAAAAAACAGTCCATCATATGAGCCAAAACCTCTGCAATGCACTAAGGAAAAGAAGATCAATAGATTAAAATGTGCAAATGAAGAAACTCAGGCTAAGCAGAACATCTGAATTTCTTCAGTGGTAACCAGCACCAAGCCAACTGCACAAACAGCTCCACAGTGAAGAAAATTCACTGCTAACATATGCAGAACGACGCATTTTGAGGGGGAAAAAGCTCTCTCTATCGTACAGTTCACTGTTTCTAGATCAAATTAAAACGAGATTTCTCACTGAAAAACTATGAAAACTAGAATGTCAGAGGACTAGGAAAATAAAACACTGTTACATCACTGAATGATCAGTACATTCCTTCCCAAAAACGCCATACCCAGTCCTGGTCATATCACAGCAGCAAACCCAAAGCTGAACCAGCGAAGTTCAGAGACTGGCAATGAGAATCAGTGATGCATTAAAAAAATACCTAAGTTTATGTATTTGGAGCCCAGTGAGTTCCCAAGGTAGACAGTCCTGTCTGAACTGCACCTTTAGGGATTTAATTGTAATTTTTTTTCTACTAATACATCCAATCCCAAAACATTCAAAAGCAACAAGTGGAGTGATAAGTTTAATCTTGGTGTAAAAAAAAAAAAATTCCTTCAGAGTAATTTATTACTTTTCATTAAAATTAAACTTCTCTTTTTGCACAAATCAAACAGCTTGCGGTTGTTACCCACTCCAGGGAATTACCCAAAATCCCAAGAAAGTTTAGCAGCAGAACATTCCAATTCCTTCATTGCCTTTGGTAAGGGCAGCTTTAATGAGAAAAAAAATATTTTAACTGATGCAAAAAGGATTTATCATAAATTGATAGTCTGCTTATTTTGTAAAATTAAGATGCTCCTCTGCATGAATACTAAATGGTAAAAACCTTGGAAATTAAAGCACCTAATAGACCATATAAAGCAGGCTTTCAGTTTTCCTACCGAACCCTGCAACTGTACACACACAAATCAGGCTTATCTATTTATATGGAATTAATCAGGATTACCACTTTCATCTGGGCAATTTCACTAGAGGACGAAATCAATAGCACGCAATCAGTAAAATATGACTGTTTCCACTGTGCTGAGGCATTTTCTCTATTAAGAACTATTTTGCCTATTTTAAAAATCAATTGCCTCAGGCGTTATGTTTCAATATTCGAGGCACAGAGCTGTATTCCGGCAGGACAACCCAAGCAGCACCCCGGTGTTTGAGGCAGCTCTCCCCTCTCAGCCCAGCGCATCGGAGAAGCAAACACAGGCCTGTGCCTCCACTGCCATTCCCAAAGGCCGCACCGAGACTCTGGAGTTCTCAGCGGCTGAACACCTACTCCGCGACCCTCGGAGGAAGGTAAATAAACCCTTCTGGATCCAGCATGGAAGCTGCAGTCTGGGCCCTGCAGCCACTGAGATCCCTACAACTGGCTAAACAGAAGTGGAGTTTCCCTTCCACCAAAGCAACATCCCGACCTTAGTACTGATTCCTTATGGGAAACCAGCACTAATTAGTAACTAGCAACAACTCCAGTTATACCTCCTCATAGGCAATGCAAAGTGAACCTTTAAACATCCTGCACCTCTAAAACCACTGCATGTTTAGAAAAGTTGGCTACAAACACTGGCACACATTTTACACACCAAATTATCTCCATGAAACTGGTGACGATAAAAAAATCCACTTTCAAACCCCCCATGATGCTCAGGCTGACGTTGCCCAAGTTAAATGTTTTTATAGTTTGAAAGCAAAACTTAAGCAGAATATTGTACTGCTCCTTGTGTAGTTTTCCTAAACTCCCACTTCATTTCCTCACTCATTTATTATCACTCTCCTTCTCTCGGCCATGCAGCAAACTCCAGTTAGGTGCCAAGAGAGTCTTCAGACTTCTCTGACAATCTCTGGCTGAAGGCCACTGTCATGTAAATCACAAAGGCATTTTATCATCACGAACAACTAAATACTCTTATTTGTATAAGGAAGTATCTACCATATGTAACTTACACTGATAAGTTAGCACATGGTAACTCAGCCAAGCTTTTTTTTATGACACTTTTTGTTCGCTGCTTTTCACTGTGATGAACATTAAGCACAGGTGTGTACACACCTGACAATTTTGAAACTGAAGTGTTAGTTTATTAGGAAAGCTTCATAAACCAGGCAAGTAATTTGCTTAGATGACTAATAAACATGCACTGCAAAAGCCATATGCAACCTGTCCATATGGAACAGGAAGATCAAGCAGGGAGACCCGTGTTTAACTGACTTGGGACGTAACCGAGACCTGAGTATTTCTGCTCTATTTTTAACTTGGGATATAATTAGAAATAATCAAGCAGCACACACAAAACAGAAACAAATGATGACCTGCTGTTTCTAGGGACCCCAGACGATCTGTGCTGCCATCCTTAGCTTTCCATACTCCCTGTCACTTCCCGGAGGAGCATCCCTGGCAGCAGCACCTGGAAGCAGTTCCCAGCTTGCTGCTCACAGACCCCTTCAGTTCTGGGCTCCTCATCCAGCTGCAGGCCCACCAATTGCTAATTCTGCTCCATTGGGACTTCCCAAACCAGCAGTTTGTCCTCTAAAAACAAAATACATATCGATTCCAAGGACTTCAAGAATACCAGGGAGAGGACAGGACAAATTTCCTCCTTCTGAATAATCTCATTTGCAATCTTAATGGTGTACACAGGCTATCACAGCTTTCCTATTAAAAATTAAGTGACACCAGCTTCATTTTTATTCCTAATAATGCAATCCTGTAAAGATTCAAGTTTTTATGCTCATCTCAACTCAGTTACAAACAGTTACAGGAGGCAGGACTTAGCTTAATTCGATGCTTCTTCCTGATTTGTTTTATTCCCTCGGCTAAGTGAAACACTGTCCTAATTTTAAAATCAGCAGCTCATCTCGCCTTATCTGCAAAGCAACCAACTAGACCGGAAAACACACTAATGTTTGCAGATACACAAATAAATGAAGTTATACAGTTTTTTCCTGAAATAATTCAGCCGCACTCTTTTCTTCTTCAGAGAGCCATAAAGAGCTATTTATAGATAGGATCAAATGTCCCTCCAACACACATGACTCCATACAAAGAATACGGGCTTCCAAATCTGCAACTTCTGCTCATTTATGGCACTTTTACCCACACCAAAATGCCAGCATGGGGTTTTTTTGCATTAAAACCCCCTGTTCTGGACATAGCAAGCAGCACTTCAGCCTTGACAGGGAGAGCTGTGAGTCCCACAGCTAAAGCTCCACCTGGACCTACAAATCTGGTGTTCCTCTGCCTCTCCAGCCCTCAGCACCAGTCTAAGGAGGCTCTTCCCAGCATCCTGAAGAGATCAAGCTTCACCCAAAGCACGGAGGAGAAGACAGCGCTATCCTCCTCACATCTAAACTCCAAGGGAAGAACTTTCATGCCATGGAACACCTGTACCCAACTCCCTCTCCTATGAGCAGGGAGGGACTTGCAAGTCCCTCTCCCACCTGCCCATATAAAAGTATGTGGAACATTTAAGAAAAAAATAGTAGCAATTACATGGGAAATAGTGTGAATTAAAATGAAGTTCATCCACTATACATGAAGTGTCTCCTCTTTATTGAGACAAAGAGCTAAGAGAGCCTTTCTCCCTTTCCTCTGACTAACTGGTACAAACACCCTCAGACGGGGAAAGCCTAGCTCCTGGTCCTTCCCAGAGATCCCACAGGACAGCATCCATGGACACAGCAAAAAGGCACCTTCCACGAAAGAGAGAGGAGAGGAGGAGCTCACCAGAACTTCCAAGATTTCCACAATGATACTCCTAAATTCCTGCTCCAATAAACAGCTCCAACTAAGGTTTTATTCCGTATCATTTCAGCACATCACTCCCCCTCTGCAGACCTAATTCACATATTCTCCAAGAGACAGAACTTCATCTACTAATTTGATTTCCTCAAACCATAAAGGATTACTTTAAACTAGCAAAGAGCTACCAACACAACCATAAGACCACTGAGCTGTCAGGAGAGCAGGAATATCAGAAAAAAATCACCACGTGGCAAGACTTTACACATCACAAAGTAACTTATCTGTTACACATACTGTGCAGATTTTTGAGTCAAACTGCAACACTTTTCAAAAGAAAAAAAAATCTGCTTCAGACCTGGAATCTGCAAAACTTGTACTGCGTAAGAGGATAAATAAAAATATTCCCTGTCAACAGGAGTCAGCACACATGGTTCCATTAGTGGTGTCCAAGATGAGAACCACGGTGGACGATCCTGCCTAATGTGATTTGAAACAGAACAATTACACCATTTAATGTCAGAATTTAACCATTCTCACTTTCCCAAGCTGTTAAAAAAACACTCATTTGATCAGCAGGTTTCTTCCATATTCCACTTGCACAGAGTTTTTTCTTAAAATATTAGGATTCAATCAACCTACACGTTTGGTTTTTTTTTAATCCCAGCACTCAGCTTTCAAAACCAGATTTTCTTTCAAGCTTCCTACTAGCTTATTGCTGGCAAGAAGGAAATAAAGAAGTTACTTTTTAAAACCAGTGTTTGGCAAAACGAGCAGATAACATCTCTGCAAAGCTAAGGAGGCTTCTGTGGTATTAATGGTCTCATGCAAGGGCTTTTGAGAGAGCCTTCTCCTGCCTCACCTGGGTGAGATTACGTTTTCCGTAGCCTATAAAGAACCAGGATTCAAGCATGGACCATTAAAGACAACAATGGTAAAAGGTGTGAGAACTACCGCGGCTGAAACGCTGCCAGACCGCTCATTTCTGGGCTACTGCGGCAGTTCCCAGGCAAGTTCCTCTCTCTCCACAGGTTGCCGGTACCGAGTCCGTGCCGCTTCCAGCACCGCTCCCGAGCCGGGGCAGAGCCCGCCCGTGCCCGGCTCCCCTCAGGGGTGAGCTGCAAGCCCGATTCCCCTTAGGTGTGCCCTGCTCCACTCACGGGTGAGCTGGAAGCCCGATCGCTCTCAGGTGTGCCCGGCTCCCCTCCCGGGTGCCAGCGAGCCGGGAGCACAGGTGGGTGAAGCGTTCAATCCCCCGCAGACGGGGCTCCAGGTGTCCCTTGTTCGCGGGGAGGCACCGCCGCCGCTCCCCGAGGCGCGCAGTGGCCCCTGCTGGTGCCCGCACGGGGGGAGCGGAGCGGGCTCAGCCCCTCGGCAACCGCTCGCCCCGCCGGGGCCGCCCCGGGCCCCGCC
>VZTD01003696.1:349-27573 GCA_013397725.1 Rhagologus leucostigma | reverse complement strand
ACCGCGCCTGCGCGCGGGGGGGGGGGCGGGGCCACCGCCCTCCCCTGAGGGGCTCCGCGGTTCCCTCCCCCCCGGGCGTCGGGCGTTCGGTGCGTGAAGTTCCTGGGTTTTAACGCGATAAATCCGTGTTTTCCCTTCTCCAGGACCAGCCCAGCGTGGGTGCGGGACCTGCGCGTTTTCCACGCGTAAAAACATGGAAAACCAAACGGTTCGGCACCAATCCGGGTATCCCCGCTATGTGGCGAGCCGGAGGGTGAGGGAAGCGGGAGCCCTGCTCTGCCGTGGTGCTGGGAACCAGCAATCCAGAGCCGCCGAGAAACCCGACATCGAACTAAATGTAGAAAAATAACTTGGGGAAGCTTGTTTTCTTGGGGAGCAACTCTGCTGCTCTGTTCGGGATGTCGCCTCTCCCAGTAAACATGCTTCTCAAAGATAAATAACGTGAAGAAAAGGCCAGACATGCTCCGAAAAGGCAAATGCAATGTATTTTCATCCTCCTGGGGGTAATTAGTTTTATACAGCATTTGCCATTCAAATCCAAATCACTGGAATGCCGCATCGGTTCCAGCCCTGCTGCCGGATCTAGTCTCCTTACAAAGGACACAATAAAAGCTATAAATATACATTCCTCCTTCATTAATCATATAGAATATACCCTGATATTTTTTCCATCTCAGCTTGTTACCCACTAAATTATATCTTTACAACGCACACGGTGTCCTTGCTCATTTTATTGTTGACTAATTGAATCGTCTCTTTCAGGACATAAATTATGTGGGACCAGGGCTGGAGGTAACTGGGAGAGAACCGGACCCCTGGGGCACCGCAGGACGTGAAACACGGGTACATCCCCCACAAAACATGTTGCAAAATGTTTTAAAACTAATTTTAAATAATTTGTTCCAAAAAAAACAGGCTTTTACGCTGGTTGTGAGACTCCCGTTAAGGAAAGCTTCCCTTGATAACCTCGGTGTGTGTGGCAAGAGTGTCCCTCTTGTTGCAGGCAGCTCTATATTCCCGTGAAATTCTCCCTGATCCAGAGGGATTTGCAGATTTGTTTATGGAGAGGGTTTTCTGCGAGGCAGACACTGGCAGAGTGTGCAGTGCTCCAAACGCAGGTGTGGATTTTGCCGTACAGGGATGAGGGGATGCGCACAGCGAATTAAACACTGACGTGACTGCAAAGCACCAGCTAATACAGGTGTCTGGGGCGTCTCTCCTTGTGAAACTTGCTTCATTATTTTATGTTTCTGTCAGGAAACAGGGAGTTTGGCCACTAAAAATATCCCAGGGCATTTTCACAATGGAATAATTACCTCCTCAGAAGGATGTTTGGGTTTCTCCAGCTTACCCTTGCCGAGTTACGCTGCTATCTGATATGCCACAAGGATTACCAGCAACCAGCTGCAACTTACCCTGAAAATGGAAGCGGTGATTAAAAGGCAGGACTGGTAGTGTAACTCCTATTAAAGCTGGTTAGCAATTCCCATCATAAAATCCTTCCCTCAGTCACCTTTAATAGGGCCAGACTAACCACTGTGCTGAAATTTAAGCATCTGAAGTTCATCCCTCGGGTTAAATTATAAACATTTCTCCTTCTGTTCCTTCTGTCAGGGATTTTCTAGTCTGAAAATGAGAATGGTCACTTTGTCAGAGGTGTTCCCTCAAACCCTGCCATGAAAACCCTCCTGAAAGTCCCGCTGGTGCTCGGCAGGGGCCTCCTGGCGCTTCCGCTGCCCAGCAGCTCTGTCCTCATCACAGCCCAGGGCCGTGGGATCAGAGCTGGACCTGCAGCTCCAGTTCCTGCTCTGGACCATGCCATGTCTGCAGGTAGGAAGAGCGAACAGGGAACCTGTCCTTCCAGTCCTCTTGGGAAACACGGAGCAGGAAGCTCCTTGAAAAATGCACAGTGGGGACGGGAACTGGGTCTGGGACAGGTAAGTCGGCAGGCAGGGAGGCTCTGGAGAGAGACAGGTTCTCCAGGGTGGTGGAAGGGAACGAGGAGCCGGAAGGACAAACAGGTCTGCCTGGAGGGAGGGATAAAGCAAAGGTCGTAAGAAAGAGTCTGGAAGCCAGGCTGCTGGGAGAAAACTTTAAACGGGAGTGGGAGTGGGAGAAGTTTCTGGGAGGAGGACATGCAGCCTGGGAGGACTGGGAGCTGTCCCTCTGGTCTGGTCAAAGGCTGAGGGAGAGCTTGCTGGGCAAAGGGGATGAGATGGAAGAGCTGGAGTGGGGCAAGGAAGGAGGACCCTGAGGCTGGGTGTGGGATGCAGCGGGGCCTATGGGAAGAGGGAATTCACTAGAGACAGTGGTGTAGGAACGGGAATGACAGAAACTGGGGGAGGGAGGCAGAGCAGAAGGGTGAGGATTTGGGAAGGGGAATGAAGACCACCTGGAAAACAGTCAGCAGCAGGTACCTGAAATACACTGAGAATGTACCTCACCCCCTTGGAGTGCTGGAGCTTGTGCCAACCATGACATCCCTCATAGGGGGAAACTTCCACATTGCTGATGGCCTGCATTGATGCCAACCCAGGATTACTTTGCTGGGGTTATCTCTACATGGGAAAGAAGTACACATTCAATAAAAGAACAGTACTCAGGCTGCATAGTAACACCCTCCCCAATTATCAGACACTGGGATAAAGGTGGCCAGTGCAGAAGGATAAGCCAGGCTCAGACACTGAACCAAGGTCAGGGAACCCAGGCAAGTGCCTCATCAACTTCCACCTCATTTACTGTAAAAATCAGATGTAGGTGTTTTATGCGTCTCGTGAAGAACTGCAGGGCGAGCAGTCACAGCACTGTGAGTGGGGCAGGTGACTGATGCTCCCAGAAAGGATTTTTAGCCTCGGGAATCTGTGGGATGCAAAGCACAGTCCCTAAACAGAGCCTGCCCAGCTCTGCACTAATTGTGCACTCAGTGCTGCCCAGGTGCCTGGCCTGACATTTTGAAGCCTGACTTGCAGAAGTGAAGAGCTCTTGCAGATAAATCTGAAATAATTGAGAATTTATACAACTTCTGACTCAATTAGATGCTTGGCCATGTTCTATTTTCTGACAAAATCAGGCCATTGAGTATTTCTAATTGGATCTCTGAAATGAAAAGATATTTTTTACTATTCTGTCTGTACGCCCGAGTTCCTCGTCTTTAAAATAAGGGAAACACCAGTTCTCGCTCTAGTGTTGAGAAAATGAATTAGAGTTTGTGAAGCACTTGGATACCATAGTGATGAGTCCCATGGAAAAGCTCAGGAGGAAATGAATAAATCTGTCTTCAGAACAATATTTGAATAGTCTGCTGTAAACAAAGCACGGGCCACACAGTGAACAGCGAGGAGAAAATAAAATTTTTACTTAGTGAGCACAATCTATTCTGTACAGTGAGTGAGGCCAGGAACCTGTTGAAAGAACAGCGTGTGATCTAATTACAATTAAATACTTTATCATAATGCAAATGCATGAAAGGGACAAATTACAGTTGCACGGGCCGCCTTAATGTTGGTATTTCTAAACTTTTAGACTCTTGAATTTAAAAAAAACCACCACTGTTAGGCACAAAGGTGTAATACACACATATAAATTATTTCCTCGCCCTTTAATAGTGGGAGACAATATATTTACCCCCTCTGCCTCAGCCACTTAAGTGGAAAAAGTGTTTTTCTCCTCTTGGAGATATCTCAGCCTTACAGCCAAGATTTAATGCTGTCATTCACACACTGACGTAGAGATTTAAATCCAGAATTTACCTTCTTTGGGAGTCTGTGCATGATCATCAGAGACAGACTGTTCTCCAGAGAGGGATCCAGGGGAGGACCTTCATTTTGGTGATTAAAATTTTGTGTTTTGCTTGGAGTGCTTCCCATTCCCAACCAGCCCCCTGGTTTCTGGTGCAGAGGCAAGGTTATGGAACAACAACTCCCCTGATCTTTCCGACTCCTCAGTCCCGAGGCTACGCTGAGCCTTCCCGACTCCTGCTGAGACTTGGAGCCGCTTCAGAGCGGCTGTAAATTGCACTGGGTTATCTGTCGCCCACAAGAAGGGTGATGGAATTAGGATTGCACTGTTCAGTGCCACTCTGGTCGTGCCTATTTTTCTCATCGTGATTTCTCTATTGCTTAGCAGGATGTGAGGTGACACTGAATCGTTACACCAATTTATTGTTATCCGGAGAATTTTCCGTTACTGGGTATCCTCTGGCAGCTGGTTAAGGCAGTTTGGGGTAAGAAGGGGCTGCAGCACAAATAAAGATGTGGCTCATTAAGTTTAAGAATTAGAGCTATGAGATACCTTCAGTTTAACCTGCTGTGCTGCCTCCCTTGTGTGAGGCATCGGCTCCATCCACGGACAACTTCTGGCAACATGACTTGTCCGATTATTCCCGATCTCCACCCTGATTCCAGTGCCCAGCAAGGTGTGCTGTCTTTCATCCTTCAACAGGGGCTAGATTTATTTCTTTCATTTATTTTTCACATTTATTGGTCACAGATGTGGTTTTGCAAACTGCTCTGAGGTTAAAAGTCATCCTCTGGACTTTGCCGAGCAAATTCTAGGTTAGCAGGTCATGCACCAGAAACCCTTCAACCCCAGCACATACTTCTGTCATTCCTGATGTCAACAGCAGTTCCAGCTCCTCACTGGAGTCAGGGAGGGTCATAAATGGAGGCAGGCCTTCCAATCAATGATGTGAGTTCCCCGGGATGTCTGAGAGGGAGGTGGAGCTCCCTGAGTCCCAGGCTGACGGAGTCTGAAATACAAGCGGGGCAGTTGGTGTAAAGTGCTTTTAAAGGCTTCCCTTGCTGAGCAAGGGAGCTGCTGAGGTCTAATCCAATGTTTGTTTATTTAGGGTTTTCAGAGGTAGATGGAGGGAACCTAGAATCCAAAATGCAAGTTTTACTGGAATCCAATCCACAATTTAAAAGAAAAGGATAATGCATTTGTTATCAGGAAGTGTATGATGATGTGGGATGTGGCTCTCTGGGCATCCAGAACGAGAGGAACGCAGGTAACCCCCAAGGGGAAAGCCTGATGTTATTGCAGTGAACGGGATTTTTGCCATCCATGTCAGCAGAGAGATTTCATGGCTGGAAGCCTGTCGTGGGATGACACGGTGCCACAGGTGCTCACAGCGTTCTCAGTGACTGTATTTTCCTGTTTTGGTGGTTGTCATTAGTTGTTGTTCTCAGATGAGATCATTACTGGGGACACACTGACCACTGAGTCTCCATTCTTCTTCCCCACTGTCCGTGCCCTCACTTTCCCAGTGCCTCACTTCTCCCTGAGCTATTGCAACTCATCTTTGGGACTGAAACACTCTGCACATCCAGTAAGAGAGAGACAGATGGTCCATGCCCTCTCGTGTGAACAGGATCAGTCTCCTCTGCATCTTAAAAACCACATAAGCCAGGCGAGGATTCCAGGTGGTGTTTATCCCAAAGCATTTCCAACAATCCCACAAGAATGTTAATTACTGACACCAACAATCTTGTTCTCATTCATATAATGGGAGTGCCTAAGGTCTTACCTGAGGTTGGGCAGACACCATAGGATCACACAGGAAAAGCACAAAGGGGTTTTGGTCCAGGTTATCTTGACAGGAAGTCGGAAAGCAGAACCACAGAGAGGTGTTGGAAGTAGAGCAGCAGGGCCACCTCTCACATCTCCTGAGTCCCAGTGCTTCTGCTCTGTAAACACCATCACATTTTCTCCCGTGCCAGAGGAAGTGAGACTGCAGTGGTCTGAGAGAACTCAAAGAAAGAGGAAAACCGTGGAGAGAAGAAAGGATAAGAACAAAAGGAAAAGAATTGGTGCTTACCACATAGAAACAGTCATTTGCCTCTGGGCTCGGGAAATCAAACAAACACCTTAGACCAACAGCAGAGGATGCCTGGAAAACGCACAGCCCATCGCTGCTGGGGATCCGAGCACACCTTACAGACCTCCCCTCTGCCCATGGCAGGAACCAACAGCAGCACAGCCCGGCCCTTTCTGTGTGTTACCTGAAAGGGTCAGCTGGGGTGCTGGGTCATAGGGCTGGAATCAGATGTGTTGGGGGACTCCTGAAAATGGAAAGAAAAGGACACAATGCCTGTGAGAGATACAGAGCGATCAGCCAGAGTTAGATGAGCAAGTCCACACATAAAACCTGAGCCCAAAAAGACTTGACTGTTGTGTCAACACCTACAACTCCCACAAGTGTCCTTCCTTTTGGTCTGCATCTCAGACTCTGAGTTTAGGTGTTTAAAACTGAATATACAGAAACAATGATTCCAGGAGTCATTGCTTGGACATAATGGCTGAAGTGTCCCTCTGCTTTAAATGGCAGGAACTGGAGGCACAGAGTGCTATTAGAACCTTGTGACAGAACAGTAAATATGAACAAAATTACCTCAGTCCACTAGTTCAACAATTTGAAACCAGTCATTGCTATGATGCAGTGAAGACAGCGACAATGAGCCGCAGAAACAGGAAGGAATAAAGACATTGGACAGTAGGCTGGGACAGGGACAGAGTCCTGTTTGCTGTAATGATCTTGTTCATGCACTCTCACACAGCCCTTTAAAGTCAGAGTCTTGGCTTTGCTTCCTCCGACTGGAATGCTCAGACAAACCTCAGCACCCTTTCAAATGCTGTGAAGGAATTTCCTATAAATGTAATGGATTTTTCATGGAGGAAATATTGGACTTCTTCATTTTTACCATGTCGTCTGACAAAGGGACGAGCTCGAACAGTTGTAGAATTAAACCGTTCAGAACAAGACTTGGTTTTCAAAGGGCTTCCATTCCCCAGGCTCGTAGGGTGCCACTGAAGGATGCTTGGAGTCCTGGGGGATTTCTTTTGCCACAGGGTCTATGCACTGTGATCGTGGTGCCTCCCAAAGCACCTTCGTGCCAGGAAAGGTTGTGCTGCAGCACTTGGGAACACTGCAAAAGTCTGGACAAGACATTGGTGATGTAGCTGTCAGAGGAGAGCATGGAGGTCTCTTCCCAGAGAGCAGTAGCAAGGGTACAGCCCTGATTTGCTAAGGACAGAAACAAGCTTCTGTTCCCAGCAGTTCCTGGGTTAAAAGCAGAGTTACGCCTTGACTCGTTCTGCATAAATTTTATTTTTAAGTAATTTCTAACCTCTTGCAATTTTTAAGCATCTCTAAAACCAGGGTAAATTAGCCAACATTCCTTCCTAGAGTTACCAATCCGCCCTCTTACCCCCATCAGCACAATCTGACTCTTTCTCAGCTGCAGGACTGAGCAATGTGGAGACACAAGGACAGTTTAAAAAGCAAAGAACACACTTTGTGCCAAGGAATGGTGCTGCACTGAGAGCTCTGGCAGAGAAAATGTGGGCAGCCTTCAGACAGGTGAAGAGTCTTACTCCTCAAGCTCTAATCTGACACTTCTCACAGACACTCATTTCACTTTCTTTTGTTGTTGTTTAAACATCCCTTCAGGGCAACACTTCTGCAAAAACACCACTGTTCTCCCACCTTTCCAGGCTCATCCCAGGGGACTGGTGATCAAAGCCAGGAGAGCAAACCAGGGGCTCCAATGGGATGTGGAACATGGGTGAAGGAGCCTGGAGCCCTCAGATCTCCCTGACGGGGTCTGGGCACTCCGCATGTCAGGATTGCTGGGTCTGCTGTTACACAGGGGTTCTACCACTGGTGTTATTCCCTCAGCACCTGAATGGCAGCTTTAAAATCAAATTACGTGAGTGCTACAGGCTGCAGCCCCTGGCTGAGCCCCAAAGTCAGACGAATTGAAAGAACAAATATGCCTGGATAGCAGTTCCCTAAGAAGTGTCATCCTTACACTGCTCCGCTTTTCCTCCTAACGGAACCTGACGGGACTTATCGACTGCCCGGTATTCCTGCAACTGCGTCGGAAGTTATTGATCCTGAGAAATATGAAATGTGTCTCAGAGAGGTCAGAATGAGACTCTGTCCAAGTGAGACACAAAGGTGTTCAGAGATACTGAACGGAGCAGAGGGAGCAGCAGGAAACCACAGGCAGGGAGTTGGCTCCAGCAGGGATCGGTGGGGTTTGAACACCAGTGCCCCAAGAAGAGGCGAAGGTGCTGATCCCGGTTCCTTGAGACCAGGAACCACCATGCTGTAGATGTTGCCCAGGCTGTTGCTCCACGTGCTTCCCTCTCCACTAATACACATTTTTTGAGCGATGCTCTTAGGAGGACCAGAAGTTGAAATGCGTTTCCTCCTCCTCCCATAGTGGAAGGCACGTGCTGGCAGGGGAATCTGTGAGGAAAATGCTCTTACAGGCAATGGACATTTTGTGCACAAGCAAGATGTCTTCACATTCCCGAAGGAATTCACCTAAAAAGCATCACTACCAAAACCTGGAGAGAATTTAGATGCTTGGAACAAACTTACATTGCTAAAAGTGAGGAACTGGTAGAGAAAGATGTTCAGGCTATCAGAAGTTGTTTTCAGAAGTGTCCTTCATTTCTGAAAGCACAGAAGTGTAGGTATTCAACAAAAATCAATTTCTCAAAAAGACTCTCCTTCCATGACCAAAAACCTTTGGTGAGGGCTGAGAAGAAATTGAGATTTATGTCTGTATCATGTGGACATTTAGATTCCACGAAGCAAAGCAATGGTATTTTTCAGCCATGAGCCCTCTGAGGCAGATAACAAATAACAGAGATTTGACAGAGGGAGAAAAGCTTTCTCACAAATCTCGTTTTCCCAGTCCCAAAGGGCTGCAGTCTGCCTCTGACCCCTCTTCCAGGTGGGCACTCGCTCCATGATCTGTTGGGTTTGTGTTTTCAGACGGGAGTCCAGCGTTTTCCTGCAGACCTCCAGCAATCAGTAGCACTCAGCTGCTCCTTCTGGGGTGTCACCGTGGTGTCCACCACTCCTGAGGCTGCCAGGACATTCTCGGCAGCACTGCCTTTGGGGAAGGCAGCACAGGGGGCCACAAGGACTGACTTTTTTTTTTATGTTTACTGCTACTGCTGTTAATGTGTGTTTTTACTAAAGAGCAGAGTTCATAAATTATGCTCAGCTTAAAAAGAAAGCTGTAAAAAAGTACCAGTGAAAGACATCAGGAAGAAAAACCTCAAAACCACTCCTGTTCTCTTAGTCTCTCTTTTTTTTTTTTAAGTTCTGCATCCAATTTCAGGCAAATGCAGCAGTGCCTGGGGTGTGGTGCCTCCAGAAGGCTCCTGAAGAAGCACCTGCTGTGCACAGGCTCCTGCTGTGGGAAGGGAGCAGTGGGAACTCAGACACAAGAGCAGGTACCTCGGTGTAAGCAGTTTCCACACCAGGAAGAGGAAGAACTTGGTCTTGTTCCTGGCTACAGGTGGCTCTGACACAGGAAAGGTTTCACTGATTCTCACTTGAGACAAGTGAGTGAGGCCTGTCCCGTTAGAAGTGACAAAGGTAAGATATCTTGCACTGCACCTAAAATTGACACCAGAAGAAGGGTAGGTTTAGATGGGATATTGGGAGGCAATTCTTGGCTATGTTTGGTGCTGAGGCCCTGGCACAGGGTGCCCAGAGAAGCTGTGGCTGCCCCTGGATCCCTGGCAGTGTCCAAGGCCAGGTTGGACAGGGCTTGGAGGACCCTGGGATAGTGGAAGGTGTCCCTGCCCATGGCAGGGGGTGGAACCAGGTGGTCTTTAAGGTCCCTTCCAACCTCAACCCTTCTGGGATTCTATGATCAAGAATGTGGGAGTGCCAACACAGCCTGGAGCGTGGACAAAATCCCTGCTTGGAGTTCCTGGACCCAGGGTGGGTGGGGTGACACTGCAGCAGGAGTGTCCAAACCACAAAGATAAGTGAACATTAAAGTTGTATACCAACCTATGAACTTCTAGGAACTTAATTAACCCCAACCAAAAGCTACAAGCGGACTTTGGGAATTGAGCAGTGACACTGCTCTAAGTCAGCTTCCACAGCGGGGATTTTCCCTCTGACCAAAGGGATCCCTCGTTCAATGTATGGGGAAGCACAGGCAGCAAAAGAGATGGTGTGAAAAATTAGCAGCATTTACAGTTGTGTTGGAAAGCCTTGTTCACATCAGAACACCTTCCCCAGGTACCTGAACAGAGAATGGGGATTTTAAAAAACAGGGAAACCTGCACAGGGTGCTCAGTAAATCTGAGTGGAGCACACTCACCTTAAAGCTCAACTCCTATATGGAATTTTTACCTGGAGTCCAGCTGACACCAAAGGAAGGGGTGAAAAGGCTCCCAGCTCTGTGAGAGATAATGACAGAAGTGACAGCAGTGGACACTGCTGGGTCACCAGAGAAAGGGGAAAAACGCAACTCTTTGTGATTACAGTCAAATAAATATGTTGGAAAAGAACATTTTCTGTTTCCTGCAAGCAGTAAAGTTTGGGGGGAAATGGCCTATGACAAATATTTTTCTCTGCTGGAGGCAGCAGCAGGGCTCTGACAGGCACGTTGGAAAACAGACCATACGTTTGTGCATATTCAACAGCCCCACTGGGAGACATCATTTCTCAGGCTGCCGTTGGGGTTGTGTTTGGCACTTGAACTGTTTCGGGGGCTTTGATAGCCCAGGATCTGTGTAGAGGATGTTTTGTTCTGAGGGAAAAGAGCACGAGCATATGACCAGAAGCTCTGATCAGCTATTGAAAGACCCAGACCAGCAGAGCTCAACAACACAACTCCTTTGTAATGGAAATGCCATACCTAGGCGTGAAATTAGGAAAGCAACGTGTACAAGCAGATTCCAAGAAGACCGAAGTCATCCCCAGTATTCCTGCCCCAGCAGAAAAGGATGTAAAGTTAAGACACCTCTGAGTAGTGAAGTTTCAACCTGATTTAGCTGCCCAAGCAATCAATGACGGATCTTTATGAGTGTTCAGGAGCCCTAACACACAGATCTTCCCAGGGAAACTGAAAGGAGCTAATTAATAGCCCAGATAAACAGAATGAAATGCAAAGCCGGACATAGATCTTTACAGCCCGGTGCTGACTGCGCTGAATTCTCTCCTTGCACTCGCAGCTGACCCCAGTGAGGCATCAAGATTAATGCTTGTACAAAAAGCTTTTGCTTTCCACTTTTTGTAAAGCACTTGCAGGCTGTCTACTCGCGTGTTTCGCCTGGCTGCAATCAGAGATAGTTTAGTCTTGACTTACAGACTTAGCTGGGTTTTGCTCTCCCCTGTCCTGCTTCGAGCACCCTGAAGTGATACCTCTCTGTCCTTACTGCTCTGGCTGCTAGGAAGTGAATGCCCTGATAACTGAGGCTGTTTAACTCCAGCTTGCTCAGCTCCATTCGTGTCCCCTGTTTGCAGTGCAGTTTGGGACCTTCTGGTGCCCCGAACTCCAGCAAGGTGGTGATGTCACTCAGAGTTAACACACAAACCTCCGGGCAGGGGTTGTAGAAAAGTCATGGAAATCCTCCTTGTTCCCAAGAGGTGCAGCGTGAGGGCCCTCAAAGCAGCTTTAGGAAGAGTTCCAAGGCTGGCCTTGAGCATGGGGTGCTTCCTGGGCAACGCACTCAGGGTCATTTGGCCTTTTCCAGAACAGGTAAGGAGAGATGAGTTTGTGGGACACATGGCCAGCCCAGCAGAAGCAGCTCCTCCCCTCCTCCACCAGACCAGGGCCATTTTGATCCAAGTATTTTAGGGAGAAGTGCCAGTCAGTCTTGTCAGCAGGAAAGATCTGTCTGGGAAGACCTCCCCTCAAGTGCCTCGAGATGGCAGAGGACGAAGTTAAACACTGAGGGTTGAGAGTCTGCCTTGCCCAGGCAGCTCCTGCAGCAGGGAAGGCCAAGAGCAGGTTTTCCAGGATCATGATTTTGGACTAAGGTGCCTAAATTTTGTGTAAATTTCACTTTAGACACTGCTTGGATGCAGCCTTAGATGTCCCTTGTTTTTCCAGTGGAGAGCAGCAATACTTCCATGGTGTTTCCCAGTGTCACTGTTAAACTACTGATCCCTCTTCAAGAGCCAGGGTGGAAGGTATGGCTCAAAAAAAGCTTTATTTTTTAACTAAAATAAGGTGAAAGAGGACATCAAATAACAGGGTAGGCCTGAGGGCACTGAGAGGATTCATAGAATCACAGCATGGTTTGGGTTGGAAGGGAGATTAAAGCTCATCCCATTCCCCCCCTGCCATGGGCAGGGACACCTTCCACTAGCCCAGGGTGCTCCAAGCCCCATCCAGCCTGGCCCTGGGCACTGCCAGGGATCCAGAGGCAGCCACAGAATTCCTGCATAGCCTGTGCCAGGGCCTCCCCACCCTCACAGAGAAGAATTCTTTCCCAATATCCCGTCTAACCCCGGGATCCAGAGAGATGTAAGATGCTTGAGAAGGGTAAATCTTGGGCTCGAGGGCTGCAGCTGACCTTGATTCTGCTCCTCGAGTGAGAGCTCTCCTGGTTCCAGAAGGAGCCTTTTTGTATCGAAGCTAAAGATCATTAAAACCTTCCAGAGGACAACATGAGATCCAGACAACATTCCCCTTTCTCCCAGCTCCCACCTCCTCACACACCCCCTTGGCTGAGGAGGAGGAGCAGGTTCTGCTTGGCCTGATTTGGAAGGGAGACACAAACCCCACTGGCCGGGATCTGGAGTGATCCAGCTACAGCTCAGTCTTTCCTGTCCCATCATTCCAGTGACCCAGAAGTCCTGGAAAATAAATAATATTTGGAATTGTTGGGTTATTCACCTACACAAATGTCTTTCTGTCAGTGCTGTGCATAAGGATATGCAGAGAAACCAGGAATGTTCTTGGGATTGGAGACCAGTGGGCAGAACACTTTTTGCAGGCCCACACAAAACTGTTGGGTTGTCCCAAGCCAATGTCCCAGAAGGACATCAGAGTCAGCACTTTCACTGCCGCAATTACCCACAACCAAGATAAATACATGAAATATTAGTGGGAATATTGAGAAATAATGAAAACTGGTGCGGAAACCACAGTGGAATGTACTCGCAGGGACATGCACAGGCACAGCCTGTCCAACGGACTCGTGGTCAGCCACAATCCTGGCTCACAACCTACATCCAGTCCCTGAAACCTTCTACCAGCCTGAATTCCTTCTGTACGAAGGGAGTCTCGTGGCCTGTTGTAAAGCTCTAACAGCTTCAGTTGGGTTTGAGCTCAGCTTCTCTCCTGGACTAACAGGTGTTTGGGAAGCTGTGCAGATCACATGGTCATTGTGGGAGAGGAAACTGTTCCCCTGTGACATCCCCCTGTGCTCTGTGCCCACAGACCTGAGGGTCCATCACACAGCCTTGAGTCTGAGAGATGAGCAGGGGATGGAAAGAGCCAGCTGGAACCTCTGGAAACCTGGAATGCTCATGGGATTGAGGAAGGGGGAAAGCACGAGCACTGGCCCCTTCTCCAAAAGCTGCACACCGAGATCCCAAATCACTTCTTACTCCAGCACTCAGGAACTCACTGGAGTCAGAGCTTTGGGATTTAACTGCTGCTGGAAAAGGAGGAAACCCCTATTTGTGTGCACAAAGACTGGGAGTTTTCTTCCTCCACTCCAGTGGAAGTTTAATCCAACAGGCCCCTTGCTGTGTGTCCAGTGGCCTGGTCACCACTGCCTCAGGTAAGCACAAATCCAGTGGACTGATGTGGGAAAGCAACTTGGGCTGGAGATGTGCTCACACAGCTTCATTTAGATCTTTCCTGATGGGAGAATTGAGAACCAAAGATGTTCCCACCAAACCTACCCATGCAATTACTGGAGCACTTTGAAAATGTGATACAGATCAGCGGAGCAGCCTGCGCTTTTCCCAGGACAGAACGGGAGTGTGCAGACACTGCACTTTTGGGAAGCATCGAGAACCAGACACAGGAGCTTTGTGGCTTTTCTTCATTGGTTCTGACTTGCTCTGACTCCTCGCCTGCTCACCATTAGCACCCCGTGGTGCAGTTGTGTTTGACATCCCTCTAACAGCCCCTGATTTATATGGCCTCGCACAATCCCTCCTCCTCTGCGGCCTTGGGAGCAGCAGAACAGACATCCTGAAATGGAACTCCTTTGAATCAGTCACTGCCAGAGGAGCAGACACCTTCAAAGACCATTATCTTTGTGAATCAAACTTCACTCTTCTCAAATGATCTTTTTTTTAATGAAATTGAGCTTTTGGGGTTTGGCAGAAGCAGACAAATACTCCAGTGGGCAGACTAAAAAAAAAGGTGAAAGCATGACTGAGATTCACAGAGTCACAGAATAAAGGAGAGAAAGGATCCGGAGAGAAGTCCAATGTGCTACATTCATCACTTACTCATTCAATTACGAGGATTTGAGCAACTGTCCGGTGAAGGGAATTCAAGCTCCCCATTTGATGGTGTATCTCTGATGCTTTTCCACATGGCACTGCAGGAGATGAGCCGTGCTCCTTCCTACACCCATTCCCCGCAGAAAATCTGCAAGCCATCACCACTGATGTTCCCTAATTTAGGATCCATGTCCTAACATTCTCTGCCTCCAAAGCATGGCCACCACTTAATGCCCTGCTTGCTTTAGGGATGTGGTTTTCCTTGGGTCCGATGGGAACACCACGATTATGTGCTGCACATGCCAGAGAGGCAGGGCTGGGTGGGGAAGGAGAAGGGAGGCTTCAGCTCAGAAATGATAGTACCTATTTTTGGCTCCCGGAGCCCGGCTGTGCTGCTCCCACTCTGTTTTGATGCTCCAACACGTTTCACTGGAGATGTCACCAATCCCAGGCAGTCACGACAGTCTGGAGTGCTGGGATTCAGCCTCGTGGGGGAGGGAAGAGGAGCAGCAATTTTTCTGAAGTCTGTGGCAGGAACAAATGGATTTGTGGTGACTGTTATTTGAATATTAGATTTAGATGAGGATATTTTTCAGTCTGAACATACCATTAGAACACAGGAGATCTATACCTGGCTCTCCCTTCCACCTGTGGGACATCCCCTCTTCCTAAACATCCACCCTTGTGCAGCCATGGTGAGGTTTTCAGATCTGGTTAAACATCTTGCAGAACCAAATGTCCTCTTGCTCCTCACTGCCTGGGATACATAAAATACAAAATACGGTCTCCCAGAGTAAATTCACGTCCCGAGTGTGTTTTACGTAACTACAGTGCCTACTAGGGGTGCACAGGATTTTCCCAGCACTCCAAGTGCTACAGTTCCGACTTCCATTAAGTGACAACTTTTTTACAACCCAGAGTTCTGAGGCAGCACAAGGCAAAGGCTCTGCTCACATCACCTGCTGCACGTACCCCCAGGAGGCTGTGAGAGCCTCCCCGCTCCAGAGCTGTGCTGCAGGGCAGCCCTGTGAAGGAGACAGCCCAAAAACTCTCCTGAAACCCAATCCTAGACCTGGGCACCTCAGTCCGTGCTGAAAGGGCTCCTCACAACCAGGCCACCCCGTGCCTCCTGCCCAGCAGCCTGTTCCTGCCTGGCACCAGCCCCTCAGTCCTGCAGCACTGAGTGGGGAGGGGAGACAAAGCTGTGGCTGCCCCTGGATCCCTGGAAGTGCCCAAGGCCAGGTTGGATGGGGCTTGGAGCCACCTGGGCTAGTGGAAGGTGTCCCTGTCCATGGCAGGGGGTGGAATGAGATGAGCTGTAAGGTCCCTCCCAACCCAAACCATGCTGTGATTCCAAATCCAACGGGATCCAAGGGAAGACAAGGCGGAGGGTGAGGAGCTCGGGCATGTCTGATGCCAGGCCAGCGCTCTGGGAAAGCAGGGAACCAAATGCCAACCCTGTGGGCCTGCTGCCCACCCACCACAGGATCAGCTTTCCTTTCTTCAGCTGCTTTTCTTCATTCTGTTCTCCTGCAGCACCCTGTGCTACGGAGTGATAGAAACATGTAACAGCTTCTCCAAACACAGTTATCTTTAGAAGTGGAACAGCGAAAGAAAATGACATAGTGTAGACACTGCAAAAAGAAAGCCTTCACTACATTAAAAAAGAAAAGTTACATTCTTGATCAAGGAACAAACTGGTCTGAGTAGTCACAATCACATTTTACAGCCGTGTAAGTCTTTTTATCTTTTTCTCTCCCAACATCTGAAGAAGATGAACATCTGATTCCTTTATGTGGGAACTGCTTAAACCAGCACTGGGAGAAAATATGCAGTTGAATGTTGATCTGAAAAGATGGAGGGAGTTCAGCTCTGAGTTAACGGTCCTGGATTTTGGACAGGAGCTGGCAGAGCTCAGCCCCTCTCAGGACCAGCCCCATCATGGTTCCTGCCAGCCCTACGGCCCGAGGCTCCTGCAGCTCCATTCTTTTCAGCAAAGGTTGGCTGAAGGAGCAAAGCACCATTTTATTTAATCATGGTTGGAGTTCTGGTATCCACAGGAAAAAAATCCTGGGAGCAGAGCGTATTTTCATGATCAGTGCATACAGCGGTATAAAATGTCTGCACCGCTTCTTTCCACTCCAGCCTGTGCCTTTGAAGTCATGGTAACAGCTTTTGGATCCCAATCCTCTGGTGAGACTCCTTGATTTATTAGGTAAAACATCTGGAAAAAATGAGGACTTGTGGCAGTGTAAATCCTCCAGAAGGAGAGGAGAGAGGTTTCATCTGAGCAGCCCTCCTGTCAAAACGCAGGAAACCTGAGCCCTGGCCACTGGTTTGAGGGTGCTCCGAGGCTGAAAAGCTCCAGCCGGGCCCTTCCCGTTTCACCCAGTGGCCAGAAAGCAGCTGTGAGCAGAGGAATGTCCAGCAGCCCGGGGAGCTGGGACCACGCCAGGCCCCTGGAATGGTTTGCAGACACGCGGCTGTCAGTAGCGGTGCTGCCCTTGACGGCACCGAGGAGCCCCTGGTGTAACTCCCGGCGCTGTGGGTGCTCTCGGGGATGTAAATACCAGTGAATACCTGCCTGTCACCCTCACAGGAACAGGCACCAGCCAAACCCACTGCCCGGGCCCCCCGAGAGCGGCCTTGGGGTGACTTTTCCATCCCACAGTTACAACAGGAATGCTGGAGAAGAAAACGGTTTGGAAAGAATGAAGCCCGTGCAAGTAACAAACAAGGCGACAGGCATTTTGTGAAGCAGATTCCTTCTGTTATTTGGAATCAGCCCTGAGGTAAGGGAATAAAAGCGAGGGGAGAGGGAACAGCAGGAGCAGCTGGCTGTGCACTGGAGTTCGGCACCTCCGTGCAGTGTGTGTGGTGGGCAAACACGTGTGAGCCCGTGCTCGTGCGTGTGCATCCGGGCCGGGCGTTTGTTACACGGGGGCAAAGGTACGAATCGCCCTGGTACTTGACTCAGAATTATTTACTCTCTGCCTCCTCCACACAACAACCCAGGTTCCGAATTTCAGCACCGACGCTCTGAGGAAAATCCCCCGAGAACCATCCTTTGCCAGTTATTTTCCCATCTAAATCCCCCTTCCAGCACTTTGAATAACACAGTTCAAACACCAGCCCTGGTGCCAATGGTGCTTTTTGGAGGGGGCGTAGGACGGGCGGAGGAGGGGGAGTTTGGGGAGTTTTTTTAATCAGATAAATTATTGCTGGGAAACCAGCCACTTCTCTCCATTCAATTTATACTCTATGGGGAATCCAACTAATACCCCTGCTCGGAGTGCGAGGCAGGACCAGCGAGATGCTCTATCAGACCAGGGAGGGAGGCAAAAGATGGGATGGAGTGCAGGGAACGAACAAACAACGGGAGGAAAGGGCTCTGGAAAAGCCTGCGGAGGAAAGCCAAGGGTTGTGTCTGCAGCTCCTCAGACAAGAGAGGAGGGGAGAAAATTGCAGCAGACCGGAGCGTGGGCGGAGTGGGATGGGGTGGAATGGGATGGGATGAGATGGGATAGGATGGGATGGCTCGGAACCGCAAGGAGCTTTTCACCTGTGGGGAGGTGGCACAGCTCCAGGCAGCATGGAGGATCCAATCGGGCTCTGCTTGAGTTTGCGAAGAGAATTCAGTGATTTCCTCCGTTTCCCAGTGGAACTGGGAAGGTGCCAGTTCACCTCACCGCTGTAAGTGGAAGTGGTGAACGCTTTGCTGGCCGGCGGAGAGAAGCCAAGGCCTGAGAACAGAGACAGCTCGCAGCACCCGAGGCTCCAGCCGTGCTCGCAGGGCAGCGTGTCTGGGAACCCTGCCCTGCTATCTGGGCATTCCTCTCATCCCTGGTGGTGTTCCCGGCTCACCTCAGGCTCCGCTGCAGCTCCACGTGTGGGGGACGGGCTGTGTCCTGAGGAGATCCTCGTCCAAACGGGCACAGCTGGAGCTGGGCACTGCCAGCAGGGGCACAGGCAGGCAGTGATTGCCCCGAGCCCGCTGCCCCACGTGGGACTGGTTCTCTTTCATGTGCGAACACCAATTTAGTCCAGAGGCTTCCCACTCCAGCACTTCCCAGTGACTATAAATGCACACGGAGTTTTTAAAGCATTACAGGGTAATGGCACCTGAATGGGTGTCGAGGTGCACTTTGCTGGCCTTTTATTCTTCTTTATAACAAAGAATTCAAAGCTTTAGTGGGAGAGTTGGCAGTAAGCTCAGGAGATGGGGAGACTTCTGAGGATGATTTCCCAGATTCTGGGAGTGACTACAGTACAGATAATGTTGGAAAATAAAGGAATTGACTCAGCAGGAGGCAAAAGGGAACAAGTGGAAGAGTAACTCTGCTCTGGAAAGCTGCGAGAAGAATATGACTCAAAGCAGAAAAGAGAAATAAGGCCCAAAAAAAGAAATCCAACGTGTATTTCAGAGGGATTCCTTCTGACAGCCTGACTGTCCAGAAACTGCTGAGTGCCATTCTCAGGGAACTGGGCCTTACACGAAGTCCAGGGAATTGTGGCCCAAAACAACAAAGAGATGGTTTTACTCAGAGCTCATTCCCACCCTCCCCAGCAGTCCACGGGCTCTCTCCAGTCCCCCCGGTTGTCTCCCAGTCTAAGCAGTGTGGAAGTGTCACTCCTGACATTACACCCTCCTTTCCCAGGCAAAATTAATGCTTGAAGCAACACTGATCTAAACATGTAATTAAACCTCCTCTAGCCCACCTACCAAATAAACTCATTTCCAGATGCCAATTAACCTCCGAGGTTTTTACTGGGGATTACAGATCTCCCTAGAACTGCTCGTGCCAGGATGCAGGGAGCCCACTTGTTCTGCAAGTGTCAGGTCATGAGGATCACCTTAACCTTGGATCCTTGTCCAGCTACCACAGTCCTGGGAATAAAATTAATAACTTTCTGGCATTTTCTCCCTCTCTAAGAAATGGAGAAAGTGTTATCTCTTCCTCCTCATAATTCTTCCTTGCATGTTGAGTCCCCAGACATCTGTACTTTGTTAAAGCACTGCCCATTTCAGAGGCTTTTTCCAGGACTGGATGAACTCTGGCGACAGGTATCCAAGCTGCTTTGTACATTTAGTAGTCCCTAAATGCCTGTTTTGGAATCTGTTCCAGATTCTAATCATTTTACATTAAGACTCAGGGATTCAGTAACCTCTCCCCTCCCAATCCCCAAGAAAAACAGAAACAAAAGCCCTTCAACCCTAGATCAAGCACAAACCTATCCAAACTCCCAGCCCAGAACCATCTTTCATCAGTCTTCGTTCCCCGTGACTCCCGGACTCCGCAGGATGTGCAGAGTCTCCCTGTCCAAGGAAAGAACACCCATGACATGACCCAGGACTTTCTCCTGACAGGAACAAGGCGGAGGAGCTGCTCTTGGCCAGCACGTTCACATTAAGGGGCTGTTTAAGCCTCTCCAACATTTCTGGAGCCTCGCTGGGCTGTGGGAGTTTTGGGCTGCTCCGTTGTTCCACGTTGGTTTTCATCCCTCATTTCTTTGACACCTGATGCCATGTGGTTTGTAGAAATCCTTCTGGGCTCAATAAACTATGGAACTGAGCCTCCTTATTCTGCTTTTCTCTTCCACCCGTGAGGACTCTGCTCTGGGTTTCTTTTTCCTCTGTCCGGCCCCAAACTTTCAGGTAACTTGTGGGAATTTTGTATCAGTGAAGTTACTCCCAACTCTCCTGACTGACAGTTTCAGAAGGAATTCAAGGGCAGGGAAGAATGTCAGGAAAACAGCAGGACACCTCTTTAGAAACCAAGACTAGTGCAAAAGAGCTGCTGGAAATCTTGTTTTCATCACCCACAAATTCCCTGATGCTGGAAAATGTCCCCCACTTTCCTGTCTTCTCCCATTTGTTGCAAGTCCTGACAGGAACAGCTTCTGCTGGGAAGAGCTGACTGTGCCAGAATGGGAGAGCTGCTGTTCCTACACCGCCCTCCCCTCCCCAGATCCCCACATTTCAGCCCAGAAAATGGAAATTGCTCTGTGTTTACCAACCCTCCTGCTCCTTCCCGCTCTGCCAGGACCTCTGTGCCCGAGCCAGGTCTCTGCTGTTTACAAGCCCATCTGCTGCTGGTGCTTTTCCTCACCTGAAGTTCAAATGCTCCGCTCAGGATTTTGCTCGCCGTTGTGTTGGGAACTGCAAAGAGCAGCCGAGGATTTCAGGTGGGAAGTGAGCAGCAGGGAGAGAGGAATACAAATCTGTTCTCATCTAAAGAGCCCTCAAAATAATTGAAAAAAAAAGAAAGAACCAGATGAAAGAGGAAATTCCAAATGTTTTCAGCAGCAAGTCATTCCAAGGAGAGTTTGTCTCATATTTTTGTGAGAACTTGAACATTTAGGACCAGAAGGGAAAAAGCACAAGTGTTCCAATGGCTGTTTCCCTGAAATTACCCTGCTCCCTCTGGTCTCTGCAGTTTAGTCTCTATAGGAGCTTCAAGCCTCCACTTTGCCCAAACCTGTCGAAAGCGAGTCGAGAGCTCTCCATGCAGTGTAACTCAAGGACACATCTTTCCAGGAGTAAAGGGAGACCCTTGGGAGTCAGAAAGAGACTGGAAATGTCTGTATCTGCCCTGAGACCTTCAGTGGGGTGCCCTTAGACTCCTCTGAGCAGCAGAGCTGCTGCCCTCCTGCCCGAGCCTGCAGGAGGGGTTCTCTCTCCGGGGGCCGAGGGATTCAAGCTCTCTCCTATCCTTCCCTTTGCCAGCAGGGAAGCACATTGTGGAACAAGCCTGGGCAGGTGCTCAGACACCACCGGGCTCCTGCCAGGAGCAGGGATGGGAAGCAGCCAGGCTGTGGATCAGGCTGTGCTCCCGGACACGGCATGGCTGCGGTGGGAACCGGTGACCCCCCAGCTCCGCTGGGCGCCACTGCTGGGTCTGGGTTCTGTCTGCTCCCAGTGGCAGCCTCACAGTCCCTGTTGGTGCCTGGCTTGGGAGGGAAAACAGAAATTGTTGTCCTGGACCCTTCTCAGAGTCAGTGAGAATCAGGAGAACCCAAAGAGCTGAACTGCCCCGGCCAGAAGACATCGGTGGCCGAAGTGTCTTTGCTCCCGCCCTTCCTGTGCTTTACACCTGGAGCTGTGAACTCAGCCAAGAACTGGCTGGAGGGAGCCACGTCTGGAACAGGCTCTGCTGTGCCCTGAGCTGCGGAGGCCCAGCCTGTCCAGACACACCTGCCATTCCAAGTGGGAGAGCAGACGTGGCAGCTTACAGAACAAACATCCACGGGAAGTTCCCACTCTGTGTGTGGACAGTGACGGAGAAGGAGCAGGAAGAACTGGAAGGTGGAGAGGACGGATTCTCGGGAAGGAAAAGCCCACCAGAGCTTCCTTCTGACTGTCTCTCTGTGCCACTGGATCACAGTGGATCAGCTGCACCAGTTCCCAGCCAGGAATCTGCCTGGGTTAGGGAGGAACACGCTGTCCCACTTGGCAGCTTCCTGGCCCTGCCCTACCAGCTCAGCACAATGCACAGATCCCGTCCCAAGGCTGGAGGCTGTTGGGAAAGGAGGCTCCCAGGAGGGTAGGAGCTGGCTGAGACCCCCACTGTGCCCCGGGCAGCTGCTCTGCTCCGACCTGGAACCCAGGGTAATGTTCCCTGCCCTCTGCAATGCCAGGGGCCCTTCCCCAAAGGAGGTGTGTGTTTGGATTATCTCTCTTTGAGGACTTCACAGTGCAGAGCAAGATCTGAAGACCCCAGAACCACTCAGATGTGCTGAGTGAGTGCTGGTTCAGCTTCCCCAGCCCCAGAGTGCTCAGGAAAACTGCTGGATTTACAGACACACTCCCAGTGGAGCCGGCAAGGTGCTGGGATGCCCTGGAAACACAGTGCTCAGCAGGTGAGGGCAGAAAGACTGAAATTAGACTTTGCAAAAAGTTCCTGCCTCGTTCACTCCCAGAAATGTCCTCCTTGAGCCGAGCTGTTCTTGGGAATAGCTGTGTCTAACACCAGGCAGTGCTGCAGCTCCCGGGGCCCGGAGCAGGACCTCAGGAGCACACATGCTCTTCATTAATGCTAATCCAGGAGAGCAGAACCTCGGAGGGGATTAAGCACACAGATGCCGCCTCACGGAGCTGCGGTGCAGGGCGGGATCCAGCCTGAGCGTCCTCCGAAGCACGCACTGAGATCTGGTTGCTCTGGTTTGGCCTCCACTCCGGCAGGATGGAAAGAGCTCAGGGAGATAGTGAGAGAGGGGAGAAGGAAGAAAGGAAAGCAGTCTGCTCCCTGTGCCCCCCAAAAAGCAGCGTTTCACTGCTGGGGCTCTCAGCGTGCACAACAAAGTTGCCTCCCTTCCCTCGGCCCGCTTACATTGTTCACTTTCCTGCAAATTGTTTCCACATTCTGTATAAATAACCCCGGTGCCAGCGAGGGGGAGGGGAGGCACGGGGAAGGGGTGGGAGGAAATCCAATGGCTTTGTTACTTTGGAAAAAGAAGGTGGAGGATGGAGAGGAGCGGTTGGAGCTGCAGCCCTGGCAGACGGAGCAGCGAGTTGCCATCGAGCTTGCGTTCAGACCTGGAGGAAGAAGAGTAAACAAGGAGGAGATTATATATAATTACAGACAATCATGTTGCCGGGGATAAACAGGAATCAAAAGCACGGAGGCACTGGAGTCTGGCACATCCCCAAGCACAGAACAGAAGCCAGCCAGCGAGAGGCACTGTGGCTGGAACGCGCTTCCCTTTGGGCCTGCTTTCACTTAGCTCAGGGGCTGGGGGTTTTTGCCTCTCTTTTTGGCTGGAGGCATTCCCCCATAAAGAGCGGAGCCCATCCAATGGGGAGCAGAAGCCAAACTGAAGTCAGCAGAATTCTTGTCTATGACATTCACAGATTACCCTGTGAGAAACGTCAGAAACACTTGGAAAAGATGCAGCCCGCTGAGGTCAGCAGGAACAACAACAACGGGAATTTCTGAACAAAAAAGGGCTTTAGAGACACTCCAGAAGCTGTGCGTGAGTGTCCTGCGGGCAGCTCCTCTTTGGCAGGACGCAAAGGGGGAGCTGCAGATCAGGGTGGCACTCGGGTGCTGCTTGTGGCTCCCAAGGATCCAGGGCTTGCTTAACAGGGAAATGATGAACAAAGCCATGGAACAACGGCAGATGGGCCATATGTGCTGTGCTGTGGGTTTTAAAACGAGTGCTTGGGGGAATTTAACAAAGGAAAAAGAAAAGGAGCCTCCTTTGTCCTTCTTTTTCCTTCCTTGGAGGTTCTGGAGAGTCAGAGGGAAGGTGACAAACAAAGGACAGCAACCTCCGATGGTGACAGGAGATTGTTTAGCGAGGCAGTGTGAAGAGCTCTCTCCCAGGCACTATTTTCAATCCAAATAGCTCACAGCCCGCTGAATTCTTAAGCCATGTTCCTGATCTCTCAGCTGTTCTTCATTGAGAACACAGGCAGATACTTCAAAGCAAAAAAGCAGAAAGGAAAAATAAATATATATAGGAAACAACCAGACCGGTGTTTAGAGCAGAGGAGGCAGGGAATGCTCACAGGCTCCTTCACCTTCTCCCTTTCAGTACAGGTGCTCTAAGTGTCCTTTCTCCTACGGAAAGAAAATGGATTTTTGAAGGGAAATGACATTTTCTCTCTGAGAACAGTGTCACAGTTTGGTGGATGATATTACCCGGCTATCTGGGCATAGGACTGTGTATTTTCTGTGAATTCACCATTATGGGCATTTTTCCTCTGGGATTTCTTCTGCTGACAAATCCTTCCCTAGAGGATGTACCTGTGTGTGTGCACATGCAGGGGTGAGTGAAAGATCTCTCTGCTGGCCATGTAGAAACCATTTGGGTATCACAGACAAGTGATAAAACAGGAATCATGTTCCTCTCAAAACTGCTGTAAGAGCTCAGAAGGAGCAGAGGGAATGGGCTTGGAAAAGACAGTAAAGGGTTAAAAAAGGTATTTGGAGTCCAAGTCTTATCTACTCTAAATTTACATCAACTCTGTGAGGTAATATTTAAGCAATCTACTCCCATGCCAAGTTACAACAGCTCCTTCCAAATATCCCAGACAGTGAACAGAACCAAGAATAAAAACAAGATAACACAACGATAGCAAAAATAGCCGAGCGCGTCCTTTCCCACGTGCTCCCGTGCAACGTGGGGCACAAAGAGAACTCGAGCCATATGGTGAGAGGGTAGGTCTGGACAGGCTACAGCCTCTTCACTTTCTCTTTCATTTGTACCTGACCAGGAAGGGAGAAGGACGCAGAGCTCTTGTGCTGATGTTCTGGCAAAACTGAAATGAGGTTACTGATCTCCTGCAAGCACAAACGAACATCAATCACCAAACACTCATCAAGGCACAAAACACAGTCCCTCGGTGTTATTAGACAGCAAGAATTAAGAGTTTATCAAGCCAGAAAGAGCAGATCCTCGAGGGAGAATGGATTTCATAAGCAAGCAGCAAATCCTTCTCCAGGCACCTCGGTGCGACTTCGGCAGCGAGAAAATCAAAAGAGCTTCCACCTAAAGAGAAACACACGGGAGTGTTCCCAGCAGGCATCTTAGGAAAAGCCCTCGGCGGGAGAAAGTGTCGATCCTGCCTCACCTCCTCCTGCTTTCCTGAAGCAAAGAGCGAAAAAAGACAAGGGGAAATAAAACAGAGTATGATATTTGCGTTGCTGCTTATTTTTGCCCTGCAAAGCCAATCTGTGTGTGCTGGAGGAATGGTTTGCACTGGCTTGTCACAAAATCTCTGCAGCTGGGTCAGGCAGTTGGACACCGTGGCTTAGGACAGGCCAGAGGCAGTACCAGCCGGACACATCCCACAGGGGTGCATCCTCAGAGCTCTCCCAGTGGAAGCTGCTGGAGGCTGGCAGAGGTGAAACTCAGCTGCATCTCACCCTGGTAATCCCATTTTGGAGACTGGAACCACGGGGAATGAAAATATGACTGAAGCATTTCTTTATTCCAAGTTTGCCTGGCTGCCTCGGAGTGCCACCTCTGGAAAACCCAATGATAGAGGGACAGAGTAATTAGGGTTTTCCCCAGCTCCTTGGTGGTGGTGCTGGAAATCCTTGTATTCCCAGCCCTAGGACACTGTCATGTCCGAAAGTGTCCGAGTGCACAGCAGCTGCACAGAGATGGGGGATCTCTGAGGTCAGGGACCACAGGCTGGGGGGACCAGGGGATGAGCTGCAGCATCACCCACTGCACCTTTCGTCACCAGTGACCTCTCCATGGCCCCACTTCCCTACCCACGTGCTAGGAGGCAGATGTTTAAACTCGCCAGCCAGAAAATGTGCTTCCTTGTCACTGGTCATGTGCTGACATCCCTTACACAGCCACTTTGGAAATAAATATTCCCATTTTTTATGAAAACGGGCAGGGATGAGCTCAGCCCTCCAGGCCAGAGCTGCTGGGCACAGGCACCTTCCAACACATGCCTGTAATGGAGGCAGCAGGGGAACCCAACATTTTGTTTAATGAAAAAAAGCCCTACTTCAAGCTTCTGAAGGGTTATTATAAGCTGTGGCGAGATGAAACTCAAGACATAAGTCTCTTTGTATTTAATAATACATGGGATCGATTTTTCCTGTGGAGAAACTTCAATGAACACCTTTTTTTTTTGTTTAAATCTTTTGTTGCAGGTATTGATTATTCATAGAAAATCTAAACCCCAAAGATGTGACCAAACGATTTCACAAAAAAGGTCTGATTTCTGCACCAAAGCGGGCATTTCCAAGCAGTGACAACCCTTTTGCTGTTCAGATATTGCAGTGCTGACAGTGAGTTTATAATTAGCCCATGCAAATGTACATAACTGCATTTCAGGGGAAACTACTCACCTCCTAAAGCAAAAATGCAGCTGCAGTGGGAGCCAGAGAAATGCAGCAAGCATTCTGATCTCAGCAGGTAATTAAAGCGAATTAATAAAAAGTCAATTTATTACCAAACTGTCCCCAGAAATGCTCCCACAAAGCCCACTTGAAGAGCTGTGACATCCAAGCCATCTCTGCCTGCTAAAGAGGCACCACCCTGGCTTTACTGTTAAATCACTTTCTCACAGAGAAGGTCCAGCAGCCAATGACTCGAACACCCGTGTTTCTATACCTGATGCAGCACGAGGGTGCCATCCTTTTAAACACCTATTTCTGCTTCTTTAACACCGCAGGTCTCCTCCTGAACGCTGGCTGTACTGCGGGGCTGCTGGGATTTATTCTCCGAGCTGGAGCGGGGCTGGAGCAGCCATCAGGAGACGGGGATTGAGACGCACATGAGACGGGAGGAGGCAGAGGGAGAGAAAGAAAGGAAGAAGATCAATTAGCGATCTGATCCCGGGGACAAAACGGCACAAACGTGGTCCCTAAAGTTCCCTCAAGTCGGTCGTGGGCGTAAGCGCTGGGGAGGGACGCGGTGCTCTGTGCCGGAGCCCAGTTACAGCGGCCGGGCACGAGTCCCCAGATCACAGCAAGGCAGCTTGAAGGTGACAGATTTCACTGTTGAAGGTGATAAAATTCCGCGTGGCGCGCTGCAAAACAAGGGCCGGAGCTGCGCCCGCGGAGAGGGAGCAGCGCCGCAGGCAGCGCGGCGGGACGGAGCGCCCTGCCGCCCTCCCGGCCGGGAAAGCCCTGCAGAGCGCCCGGTGCCCGGCCGGCTGACAGCTTTGCTCTTGCCTGACGCAGGGCAGGGGAGCTGCCGGTCGGCACTGCCGCCTGTGCCGTGGGAGTGCCACGGCGCTGCCCGGGAGCGGCGTCTGCCGTGGGTGGGCACCCGGGGACCGCAGGGAAGGGAAGGGAAGGGAAGGGAAGGGAAGGGAAGGGAAGGGAAGGTCCTGCAGGATGCACACCGGCCACTGCACCTTCTCCTGCCCGTGCTCCGTGCAGCTGCTCTCCCTCAGGTCCCTCCCATCTCCTATGGGGGTTGCACCAGCACCGGCTTGTCATGAACAAGGGGTCCCAAAAGCTTCAGGCCTTGTTTTCCAAAATAACCCCCGATGCTGTTACACAGGTAAAACACCCACCCA
>VZTD01003694.1:72641-151438 GCA_013397725.1 Rhagologus leucostigma | reverse complement strand
CCCGCTCCAGCGAGGGTTGTGTGCGTGTGCCCCGCTCCAACGAGGAATGCAGCCGGAGCTGCTGCGCTGAACGTTCGGGTCCAGCTCCCCGCAGCTCCCCAGGCTCCCCCAGGACTCCCGTAATTGCTACATTCGGTTTGCTGTGCCTCATTATTTCCGAGTTTTCCAGCCCTAATGCCAAAGGAGGCTGTATTCGATGTAATTATTACTCAAAACTTTGAAAACTTAAAGGAGGAAAAATAGGCCATTAAACAACTAAGCAGCAAAGTAACAAGTGTGAATTACGGCCCTGCCCTGTGGTTTGCCTGCGATGGGTTTGTTCCACCCCTGGAGAGATGCTGGAGAAGGGAAGGTTGAGTGGCTTGTTTTGCTTAATCTCTGTGCTGTCAGAGTTGCAGTCCCCGGAGAATGCAGATCTATAGAGAAATGTGCCTCCCCTTTGAAAGGCAGTGCACATGCCCAGCTCCCAGCAAAGGACTTTTGTTCTGCCCTGATTTATACAATTCTCTGGGGCCAGGAGAAGTGGCTGTCATGGTTGCAAGGATTACTCGCGACTGGAGGCAAGGGTGGACTGTGCGAGAATAATTTGTTCTCTTGGCTGGGCACGGAAATCCTGCTCCCCCTTCCACAGGCTCCGTGCCCCGTTCCCCAGCCCTCACCCACGAGGGGATGCTGACTCCCAAGCTCCTGCTCTGCCCTGAGGCTGCCCTGTCACAGGCTGACCCCTGTCCCCTCACAGAGGGAGTGACAGCCTGGGGACACTCCTGCCCCTGGCCCGGGGCTGGGAGGGGGACACTGAGCATCTCACCCAGAGCAGAGGATGCTGCCAGCAGCTCACTGCACCCCTGAGAATGTGCCCAGGGGCGAGGTGCAGCCCCCCAGAGGTGGCACCTTGTCCCCTGTGCCTCTGGAAGGGAATTGGGGTGTCTGGCTCAAGGGTAGCCCACGTGGCTACTGAAGCACAGGCTGAGGCCCGTGGGCTTCCCCCACGGCCACAGTTTGCTCGTCCTCTGAGTGCACCTTGTGCAAGCTCTCCATGAGGAGCATCCCCTGCACGCCCACGGCCCTGGCACAGCTCGGGATGAGGCTTCTCAATTCCACTTCAAGGAGAGGAAAGCCTCTGGGGCTGTTCCTGGTGTCCAGGGATGTCCCCGGGGCTCCTGGAGGAGCTGAGCACACGGTGGTGGCTGTGGGCCTGTCCTGTAGAGCCCAGCAGCCTCAGAGGGCTCCGTTTGTCCATCCGAGGGTCACCTACCACCGCCACCAGCACCTCAGCCATTCCAGTGAAGGACGTGACTTCACTTATCTGCTCCCGGAATTTCTCTGCTTGTTTGTTTTGTTTTCATCCCGGGAGGAGGAGGAGGAGGAGGAGGAGGAGGGTGGTGCCTCCACCCGCACAGGTCCGGCCACCTCTGAACCCCAGCGCCAGAAGCCCTTTCCATGCTCTATAAATTTTATTGGAAAATCTGTTTCTCTTGGGGGAGGGGTGGTGGTGGTGCCTTTCTTTGCTGCCCCGGTAACGCACCGTGAAAGGGCTCGTTAAACACCCGCTCCTCGCTCTGATGGATCCTTCCAGGCAGGCAGAGGTGACACAGACTGATGACATTTCCAGCCGGACTGTCCCCTGGGACAGCGGCTGCTCTCGCAGACGCGTTGGACGGTGCCGAGGTTGCTCTTGGCTGCGGCGCTCGCTTGTGGTGGGGAAACGCCTGCGGGAGCCAGGCAGGGGCTGTGTCCCGGCAGGACCGGCAGGGTTTGTTCTCCGTGTCCATCTCGGGGACTGTCCCGGGGACATGAGCTGTTCCCGGCCTGGGGAAGGGCTGGGGAAGGTGAGGGAGGGAGGCACATCCCTGGTGCTCACGCAGATCGCGCGGCGCAGAGCAGCGCTGGCTGAGGACTCCTCCGAGAGCGCCTGTCTGCACCAGGGTGTTTTGTTAACCTCAGGCTGCAGCCTGGCCCTGCCAAGGCTCTGATGTTCTTGGAAAACCCTGGGCTAACGAGACACCTTCCCAAACAACAGCTGATGAAGGGACTGCCCGGCTGTTGGCTCGGCAGGCACCGCTCCCAGCGGACAGCACCGAGCTGGCTCTCCCTGGATCTCAGCCATTCCCTCTCCCCAGCACTGCCTGCGTTTGGCAATGGAAACTCCACCTTTACCCAGACCCTTCTCCACCTCTTTCCTGACAAGCCAAACCTCCCTTCTGATGAAGGTCCTGGAATGCAGGACCAGTTCAAGAGTTGTGAGAACCCAAAGTAGAAATCTTATCCTGCCCCATCCTGTTGGAAACCCCTGTCCAGCTGGAGGAAGGAAGAACCGGGGCTGTTCCCAGGCTGGGTCAAGGACGTGCCTGGGGCCACCCAAGGTGTGCTGGATGGAAGGCAGACCCCGCTCAGGAGGTGCCAAGGTGCCTGAGCAGTGCTGATATTTCTGTGCTCGGATCCAGCTCCGCGGTGACACAAGGCAGAGATCCGTCAGGAGAAATTCCCTCACCCTGCCAGCTCCCCCTGCCCTCAGCAAACATCCAGCCCTTCCCTCGCCGAGGGTTTCACCTCGGCCTGGCCAGGGACCAGCAAGGAGCACCCGGCGCTGACTCCACCTTTGCTCTGAGGGTCTCGGCCATGGTGGCCAAGAAACATAAAGGCTTGTAATGCTTTGTTGGGCCAGGAGTAAAGGGAGTTTGTGGCAAGAAGGTTCCCGTGTTATATAAGTAAGGCAAGGGGAGCTGTATTTGAACTGGCAGAGGGCAGTTGTTTTCACTCAAGCAGAGCCCAGCTCATGGCTGCTTCCTCGCTGAGCTCTTGTTCATCTTGGCCTGAGCAGCTCCGGGTCAGGGAGGCAAAGCTGTGGCTCCTGCGTGGGGGAGGCAGGGAAGGGAGAGGTGCAAAGGGCAGCACAGGGCAGTCCATGTGGCTGGAGCCGGGAATTGGGCTGGCGTCAGGCACAGCCCCTGCCGGCCCCCGAGCTCCAGCACAGGGTCCAACACGGGGCAGTCCCAGCCAGGGCTGGGTCCAGCAGCCGCCCTGAGCTCCCTCCCAGTCCCAGTCACTCCCAGCCTGGGAGCTCTCAGGATCCCAGTGGGAGCACTCCCAGCACTGCCCTGGATGGAGTTTGAGCAGAATGTGAGCTCCAGCACAGACCCAGTTTTGCTGAATCAGGGCTTTCAGCACTTGGAGCTGCTGGGAATGAGTAGGAGCTGGACGTGGAGGTGTGGAGCATCCCCGGCTCAGCAGTGCAGCACCAGGAGCACCGGGACGAGCTGGGCTGGGGGAGTGCTGCTGCCATGGGCAGCAGGGACCGATCACCCAAGGAGGGGGCACAGAACTGTCTTTTGGCTGCCACCCTGAGGCATTTCTGTACAAGCGAAGCAGGGGATGGGTTCAGTGTGTGGCCACCTCTGTACTCAGCACCACCTTCCCATGAAATGCAGCTCTGGGGCTGGGGCTCAGCTCTGCCTTTGCCTCTGCGTCCTCAGCCCACCCTGAGCTGTGTCAGTGCGGCCTCTGGGCAGCAAATCCCATCTCTCCGCTCGTGTCAGGGGTCAGGAGCGGGCAGAGCAGCAGATCCACAAACTGAACCCACCAGCCAAGGATCATCAAGAGTTTCCCGTCTACAGTCTTTGTAGAGGACCTGAAGCTGACCTGAAGAAAGAGACATAAATGTGATGCTTGGCGCAGAGAAGGTTTTGCAGTCCCTGCTGAGTGAACTCTTTCAAAAGGTTCATCACTGGCCTTGGGATTGCAGAGATGTCTCAGGGGTTCGGCTGAGCCCATGGCCGTGGGCTGGTGTCTTTCAGCTGAAGCCTAAAAGGTGTGTCCCATTTATAGCCATGATGCCCTAAAAGGAGCTTTTCTGGTTAAATGGGGAACCTCACTAAGGCTGCAGAAAAAATCAGCTTGAACTTTGCCAAAAATGTGCTGAAAGGCACCAGCTGTGGCAGGAGACGGGCCAGGAGAATTTTTTCCTCGAGGTAGTACAGAAAGGGTGGCAAGAGCAGCAGCAGGACAAACCACGGCGGGGCCTGGTGAACCTTCCCTACCTCTTCCTTTGCGGTGCTGGCACAGGGAGCTGGGAGATCCTCGCCTGCTTTATCTTGGGTGGCTGCAGCAGCCCGTGTTAAAAGGGGATGAACACAACACAAAGGAGCCTGACTTTGTTTCTGTGCGCTGGGATTCATTGAGGGGGATTACAGCCGCTTTTCAGCCCGTTACCACCTGGAGAGGCAAATACAAGGCAGCGCTGCTCGGAATCGGCTTCCCACCGAGCAGCCTTAGTTCTGCCACAGCCGAAGCCGGGGAAGGTTAAACACGATCCGGGCAGGAGCTGGGCTGAACAATCGGCCGGAGCACGGGGATGTGTTGGGCTCACGGGGATGGCAGCGCTGCCCGGGCTCCTTAAAAGGGTTTGGTGTCGGCTGCACCCGCAAGGGCCAGCTCAGAGCGGGCTGCGGGCTTGAAACCGAGCCTAAGAGCCCTCCCAAGGGAACTGTACCCCGCATTTATAAAGGGAAAGAGCATTGTACAAGGAGTGAGGCTGGAGGTGGATGGGGCTGAGTTAAAGACCTCTATGGTCAGGGGAAAAACCCCTCCATCCCTGTTTCCTGGGGTGGGTGTTGCTATGGATGAAGCTCACTAAGGCTGCAGGGAGGAGGGCCAGGTGTTACGGCTGTGTCTCTTCTCCGTGCCCATGCGCCCCCAGGTGAAATGGAGTCACCTTGAGCATGCTGGGATGGAGAACGCAGCCATTTCCCCATTCCCTTGGAGAGCATCCCAAAGTGCCACCACAGCGTGGGAACTTGAAGTCCCCTCCCTCTGAGACCAGCTGAGCATCCCATGCCCCTGGCCGTCCTCTTCATCTCCAGCCATTGTGAAAGCAACAGCTCTTGCAGCCAGGCAGAGTCCCTGAGCTTCAGTTTGTAGGGTGTTTATTTGGGGCTGTTATGCCTGAAAGAATAGGCTTTTGGGATTATGAAAACTGTGAGCTGAGTGTCAGCAACTCCAAAGGTTGTTTTCAAGAGTTTATTGCTGATGAAGCCTCGCTAGAAGCAACCAACCCCTGTCCTCAGGGACATGTGCAAAGTCCCTGCAGCTCTGAGCCAGGAGGGTGGGCACACGACACCGCACACCCCGAGGCTGGTACCCCTCAGTCCTCCACCCCTTCCAAGGGCTCCCAAAGAAAATGCCATGTTTGGGGTGATGCTCGACCCAGGGAAGCTCCTGCTCTCCTCCTCAGCCAGCGCTGCACAGGCTGGGGTTCCACAGTCCCTGGGGTTCCACAGTCCCCAGGGTTCCACCGTCCCTGGGGTTCCACCATCCCCGGGGTTCCACAGTCCCCAGGGTTCCACCGTCCCTGGGGTTCCACCGTCCCCGGGGTTCCACAGTCCCCAGGGTTCCACCGTCCCTGGGGTTCCACCATCCCCGGGGTTCCACAGTCCCCAGGGTTCCACCGTCCCTGGGGTTCCACCGTCCCCGGGGTTCCACAGTCCCCAGGGTTCCACCGTCCCTGGGGTTCCACCATCCCCGGGGTTCCACAGTCCCCAGGGTTCCACCGTCCCTGGGGTTCCACCGTCCCCGGGGTTCCACAGTCCCCAGGGTTCCACCGTCCCTGGGGTTCCACCATCCCCGGGGTTCCACAGTCCCCAGGGTTCCACCGTCCCTGGGGTTCCACCGTCCCCGGGGTTCCACAGTCCCCAGGGTTCCACCGTCCCTGGGGTTCCACCATCCCCGGGGTTCCACAGTCCCCAGGGTTCCACCGTCCCTGGGGTTCCACCGTCCCCGGGGTTCCACAGTCCCCAGGGTTCCACCGTCCCTGGGGTTCCACCATCCCCGGGGTTCCACAGTCCCCAGGGTTCCACCGTCCCTGGGGTTCCACCGTCCCCGGGGTTCCACAGTCCCCAGGGTTCCACCGTCCCTGGGGTTCCACCATCCCCGGGGTTCCACAGTCCCCAGGGTTCCACCGTCCCTGGGGTTCCACCGTCCCCGGGGTTCCACAGTCCCCAGGGTTCCACCGTCCCTGGGGTTCCACCATCACCGGGGTTCCACAGTCCCCAGGGTTCCACCGTCCCTGGGGTTCCACCATCCCCGGGGTTCCACAGTCCCCAGGGTTCCACCGTCCCTGGGGTTCCACCATCCCCGGGGTTCCACAGTCCCCAGGGTTCCACCATCCCCGGGGTTCCACCATCACCGGGGTTCCACAGTCCCCGGGGTTCCACCATCCCAGGGTTCCACCGTCCTGCAATTCCGTGGATGTCCGTGCAATTCTCCTGTCCATGCCGTGCTGGCCACAGCCACTCAGGGAACGGATCCAGGACTGGAACTGGTGATAAATGACCCAGTAAAATTTTTAAGCAAAAAATGAGACCACAGTGTTGTTCCTCAGCCGGGACGCTCTCCATGCCGCCCAAAGAGAGGGGAAAGGACCTGCCTGTGGCCTTGCTTCCCTCGCTCAGGAGGGCAGCAGGGGTATGGGCAGGACTTCTGGGGTGCCACGGGGGTACCCCATCCCCAGGACACTCGGGGCACTCCAGCGCCCCTGGCAGCAGTGCCAGCTCCGAACAGCACCCACAGCGCTCTGGCCATCTGCAGGAGCAGCTGCTGGGATGAGCTGCGTGGCCGGAGAGGTTTGCTGTGTGCCACCCACTGAAATCCAGGGAAGGCTGTGCCCCAGGGTTGGGCTGCCTGCCCCAGCAGCAGCTCTCCAGCCACCCACCCACCCAGCGCTGCTCCCTGGGCACAAACACCCCCGGCCCATCCTGGGGAAGGCTCTGAAGTGGCATTAGAAGCAGCCTGTGAATGATGTGTCCCCTCCCCCGGCACACACAGCCCGAAGGCCCTGCGTGCCGGTCGGAGGGAGCAGGGCAGCGTCCCGGGAAGGGCCGGACGTGTGATGTGACGGAGCCGTGCCCAGAGCCCGGCTGGTGGCACCAGCTCAGCTCTCGGCCACAGCCCCTCAGTGCCAGGCTGCAGCAGATCCCCCGATTCCACATCCCAAGTGTCAGTTCAGTTAACTTGTCAGCAAGGGCAATAAATAAATCCCTCTCACTTGCACTCCCCAAAATGGTGCAGCTGGAAAGGATCTGCTGTGCTGTTCCAAGGCAGAAGAAGGGTTTGCTCCCTGGGAGGGAACGTGCTTGGCCTTAGGCGAAGGGGACTCGAGCTCCTGAGGGAAGGGACAGCAGAGACAGTGTCAGGCTGGTGGGCCAAGCCTGGTTTCAGAAGAAGCGATGTTTGTGCTGGTGAAGATGAGTTTGTTTCTCCGCTTGTGGTGGGAAATTCCCAGGTCTTCCAGGTGAAAACACCTCCATTTTCCAAGTGGAGCCAGCAGCCACCCCACTGCTGAGTGCCAGGACCTCAACCCAACACCCCCATGGCAGCCAGGAAACCCAGAGGGCCAAATAAAAGAACCTGAAACATCCTCAGCCACCAAGGCAGGGCTGAGGCCGTGTCCCCTCTGCCTCCCAGCCTCTCCTTGGACCACCCTTGCCACGCTGGGCTTTGCTCCTGTGCTCTGGCTGTGACAGCAAGGTGCCACTTTGGTGGCTGTCATGGGTTTGTTTGCCCCATCTCAGCCCTGGAGCCCCTGTTTTTGTGGCTTTTGGAGGCATTGTTTCCCGATGTAGGAATATCCCTGCGGGCCCTGCGCATTCCCCGAGACCGGCGGGAGCAGCCCGTGGGCTCTCACACATCTGGGATCCTGCCGGGATCGCTGCCTGCTAACGCTCAGAAATGATGTGGATTTCCTGCTGGGGGGAGCGGGCTCCAGCTCAGGGTTATTGCCAGGGCTGCAGCGAGCTCGGGGCCACAGATACGAACCACGGCAAACACGGATTAAACGCCTGGTGTTCAGCACCCGGCAAACCACAGACGCTTCAGAGCTTGGCTTGGGAAAGGCTCACCCCCAGGAGGGCAGCGAGGGGAGCTGGTGTGCACGGAGCACCCCGAGCTGCTCTGGGCTGGCTGGGGATGGTCCCACTCGGCTCCAAAGCCGTGGGCCGTGAGGGACAGAGGCACCCACCACCCCCGGGGGCACCGCTGGGCCTCCCCATGGAGCTGCTGGTGTTGTGCAGAGCAGCTGGGCTGCAGAACCAGCCAGGAAAGCTCCTGTGGGAGAGGTTCTGCACACCAGCCCCTGCTGCACTCAGGCGTGTTGGAGTTCACAGTCTGGGCCTCTCCCAGAGCTGCAGGTTTGTTTGGGGCCAGCAAAGGCAGAGGCAGGGCTGTGCTTCAGGCAGCTCTGGGGTGGGAAGGTGGGTGTGGGGTGGTCCCCTCCAGTCCGGAGGGGTCTCCCATCGCAGGGCACAGCTCGGTGGCCCCGGAGGGAGCCGGGAGTGGGCGAGCGCCGGCAGCTCGGGCCGAGCTGGGAACTGCAAAAGCTTTTCTGTCTGGAGGTGGGCTCGAGCTCAAGCCGGCTTCCTTTTCCCTGCCAAAGCATCTGCTGTCCTGCACACTTCCCTTCCCCCTTCCCTGCAGCACTTCGGGCCGTGGAAATGTTTGATGCGATCCCCCCACCACAGCTCTCCTTGGCTGGGTTCTCTGTGGTTTGATATCCCTGCTCTGGCTGCCTTGAGGTGACCTTGGCTTTGCAGTGCCCTTTCACACCGGAAAACCAAAATATTGCATTTCAAAATTGCCCAGACGGGTATTTCCAGTGACCTAACGGGAAAAGGAGCGTTTCTTTGCAGCTCCACTGCCCCGACTTTGTAAGCAGCTCCAGCTGCTCCCAAGCTGCTTTAATAACTGATAATTTATTTGGCTGGAAGTGTCCCCAGCCAGGTTGGGATCCCGCAGTCCCGGGGCCAGTGGGTCTGGGTCCTGCAGTGATGCCTGCGGTCCAGCTGTGATCCCTGTGGTCCAGCTGTGATCTCTGAGGCCCAGCTGTGATCCCTGAGATCCAGCTGTGCAGCATCACAAATGTGGAAACGGGGTGTAGCAGCTGTGAGTGTGCAGTGCCCAGAGAGGAGCCTCCGAACCAGGAGCGCTCCTGAGGCTGCTCCAGGGGCGCAGCAAATCTTCTGCCCTGGCCAGGGGCAAGACCTGATGTGCCACCACGGGAGGCGGCTGAGAGAGAATCATCTGTGCTGGCCACCTCACGGTGATTCCAGCGGCAGTCGGGGACGGAATTGGAAGATGATCCCACTTCCCGGGTCAGTGTCTGCACTACCCCATTAAACCTCTGCCGTGGTGTAGCCTTGGGCTGTGGGTGGCACAGCCTGCAGCAGGGTGGGGGACACATCCCCCCTTGATGGCACTGGGGGCTGCAGACTCCCCTTCCCTTTGACCCGCCCCAAAACCCCCCCTTGATCTGCACAGGGCATCGGCGGGCCCTGGGCGCTGTCTCCTGCTGCTCCTGCCATGCACAGCTGGCTCAGGCACCAGGAGCCCGCAGCAGAAACTCTTCCGGGCTTTCAGGACAAAGGACAGGCAGGGATGTCCTCCTGCCTGGAGACCTGGGGGAGAAGGGAGCAGCTGAGATCAGGAACAGCAGGGAAACCACTGGCACAGCAGCACCAGCGCTCCGGGTGTGTTTCTGAGCCGCTCAGCATCCTCATCCCAGCAAAGCCGAGTTCCCATCTGCCGGGATCAGGCCCTTCCCCGAGCGGGCATTGTGATGGAAAAGCTCCTGAAGGCCCTGTGAAGTCACTGAGCCTCGGTCTGTGGCCAGGCTGGAATGCACTAACCAGGAGTTGTTTTGAGGTCAGAAAGGAATAAGTTGTTTGCAGACAATTGATGTTGTTATTAAAAACATCCACGGCGCAGAGCAGGGGGAGGGAGGTCCTCTTTCCTGTTTGGGAAATAGTTTCTCACTGCATCCATCAAACGAAAGAATTCTGTATGAAAAATTAATTTAGAAAAAAAAAAGTTTCTGGGGCACACGCGCCTGAAAATGAACCACAGCAGGATCAGAGGTTTGGCTCAGAGCAACATCCAAGACTCAAAGGCAGAGGCCAGATTAAAATCCAGGACTGCTCCCAGGCTGTTGCTGGAACTGGAGGAAACGCAGTTTCCTTCAGAGAAATGCAATCTCCTCTCTGTAACTTTTGGGCAAAATTCAAGGACTGCAGCTGAAGCCCGGAGCAGTCTCCCACCGAGACAGACTCCATGTGAGCCTGGAGCAGCAGCTGGACTGCAGGGAAGGGGGGATCATGTCCAAAAGGGCAGAAAAACCCCTCAGATGAAGGGACCAGGCTGTCACCCCGCTCCACATCGTTCATCTGCCAGCCCAGGGCGAGCAGCTTTCCCAACCCTGTCCCACCGCACGGAGATGTCACCTGAGGTGTGACCCGAGGAACAGCCGCATCACACAGCCATGCTGTGGCCACGCTGTCCCACGAGAGCCGGGTCACCCTCTCGGCACCGTTAGCACCACGTGGGCCCCGGCACAGGGCAGGCCTGGCCCAGCTTTCCCTGCTCCCAGCCCCTCTGCGGGGTCACACATCCAGAGACCCTTCCCGCGGCATGGACAGGAGGGAGGACACTCTGGACGTGAGCCAGTCCCTGCAGCGTCCCTGGCAGGTCAGGCCTAAGCTTTGGGCGTAACTCCGGGGTATTTTGGGATGGGAATCTGTTCATGGCTGGCTCCAGGGTTTGTGGGGACATGGCTCAGTCCCTGCCTGTGCCCAGGCTGTCCCATGTCCATGCAAGCACCAGCCTGATCCTTCCTGTAGGGGTGGTCCCGCCGTGGCTCCAGGACAGAATGAAGCCTCCCCTCTTGGTGGAAGGTCGGGCAATTTTAGGGACAAAGTGGCACAACCCCATCTCTGAGCACCTTCTTCCCCACAGCCAGTGCTGCCGCTCCTACCCCGATTCCCGGGAATGTCTGCACCTCTGCAGCCCTCCTTTGAAACCAGCCAGGTCTGCAGCCTGTGCCGGGGGCAGCCGGAGCTAATTGCCCGTGATCAGCTAATTAAAGGGTCCCGATAAAATCTGCCTGGCAGGCACAGGAGTGTGTGGTGGCCCCGGTGTCCCCCAGGGTGATGGAGAAGGTGGCTGCTGGGACACCCAGGGCTCAATCCCACCCCCTCTTCCTCCTTCCCTGCCCTCAAGGGGTTTTCAGCACCTTTGCTTGGGTTGTCTCGGTGTCACCGCTCTGCTCCAGGTGGGTGTTGGCAGTGACCCCGGGGTTACAGATGTGACCCGGGTTGGTGGCAGTGGCTGCATGGCCACAGCCCCGTGGAGAACAGGGGCCTCGGAAAGTGTGCGTGACGTGGTGTGGAAAGGGGGGACCACAGGAGTCTTCTCTGCCCCCCAGGAAACCCACTCCCAGGCCACTCCTCAAGTTTTGGCCAAAATGAAAAGTAAAGATTTCCCACAGCCAAAACAGCCTCTGCTGCCCTGCAGAACGCGCAGCTTTGTGTGTCTGGGTGTTCATGTCAAGCTCCTCTCCAAAGACCTGCCTGGTTCCCAGGAACGCTGTCCCATGCAGGGATTACCCACCCTCTTCAAACACTCCTGCTCCTCCCTGGCCTCCCTGCCTGGGAGAAAGAAGCAGCGAGGGCCAGGCTGGCCAAGGCAGCGTCCCAGGGCCGTGGTGTGCACGGGAGGCTGATCCCAGCAGAAAAGCTGCGAAATCCCTGTGTTTGACTGCTTTGATCTGGATTAAATCCCCCAGACACAAACAGGAACAGCCTTCCTGGGGCTGTGTGTTTTGACTTGAAGCCATCAAAGTTTGCCCTAAGGGACCCCGAAAGGTGAGCAGGCAGCTGCAGGCTCAGGGCTGGGCAGGGAGGAGCTGCTGCGTTTCCAGGTGTGTCGTCCTTGCCCGAGGGAGGTTGTAAGGTCACATTTGGATTCAGGATTGAGTAGATGCCTGCCTGCTTCATCCTTGGCGCTGCTGGGTCAGTGGGATCACTCCCAGCCCCACACCCCCTCGGGGCTGGGCTCAGTGCAGAGCCAGGAGCCGTGTCCTTCACAGGGTGTCCTCTGGTGTGTCCATACCCACCCGTTCCCCTTGTCCTGCACCACCAGGCATTTTTCCATCCAAACGCTGGCTTAAGGTAGAGGAGATTTGGTTTGAAGTCCCTGCCCTGCAATAGGTCCCATGACCCCAAAGAGATTTGTGTTTCCAGCTCACGAATTCTTTCTGTAGGAGCCTCACACCTTTGCTATCCCACAGCCTTGGGGTGGTGGAGCAAGGAGGGATGACCCAGGGCAAGTGAGGAGGGGAAATGCTGTGCTCCAGGTGGACGTGGGACCCCCGGGCTGGCAGCTGCTCCCTTCCAGGGAGGGGGATACGGCCTCTGGATGCTCTGGTGTTGGGGTCTGGATGTTAAACATGGGCAGTGCAGGACGGTCCCATTCCCGCACGGGATCGCGGTGCTGCATTCCACGGAGACCCCGCAGAGGATGCTGAGCCCAGCCGGGACCGCCCGGCCTCCCTGAGCTGCCCGAGCCCAGCACAATCCACATTTCTGCCCTGTTACAGAAAACCATTCACAGTAGCACAGCTGCCCTGATAAGGCAGGATAAGCCTGTCAGCTTTTGATAAAACCCCAATCTCCAGGAAAACAAAATGCACCAGTGCCTTGTCGGGAGTGCCGGGACCGCCCAGCCCGGCCGGGAGCAGAAAGCCGCGGCGTGGGGGGAGCAGGGCAGACAGCTCGTCCCGACACCTCCCCGAAATACTGTCATGTCCTTGCAGGATAACAGCTGGGAGGTCAGGCTCATCAGCCGGAGTTTTCCTTCCCTCCCAGATGCCCCGATAGCGTCCCGGAGATAAGATAGCTCTGTTTACCCAGGGCACGCAGGAGAGCTTTGTCCACAGCGCCGAAGGTGCGAATATCCCTGAGCAAACACAGCCCTTCGCACCTGTAGGGCTTTTCCAAAGCCAGCCCGGAACGATGCCAGGTCCGGGTGACTGCGGGCTGGGAGCTGGATGCTCACCCCATCAACCGCCGTGGTTCGTGCTTGGGCTGGGTTGCAGGATTATCTTAGATTTAGGAAGACTTGGAAGCGGAACTAAAAGCCACCTCTGCTGAGGTTTCCCGTCTAGAGCTGAATTTTTACGTCATCCAACATCCTTCTGCAGATCCACAGACAATTCTGGCTCCTGCCACCCAGAGCTCTCAGCCTTTGCCACGACAAAACTCTCCCAGGGTCCCTCTCCCTACTTCCAGAAAGGGAAACTGAGGCACAGCAGAGTTAGGCCAAGCCACGGCAGGACCTTCCCTGCATCTGGGGAGCATCTCCTCTCCAAGGACAGAGCAGCTGGGCAGCAGTGGCTGAGCCCAGGCTCCGGGGACAGCCCAGGGCCAAGCTCTCCACCCCAGCCCCAATGCTCGGTCCCGCTCCGCCGGGTGGGAACGAACGCGCTGAGCTGCCAACGGCTCCCCTGAGCCAGCTCGGCTCAGAGAGAAACCAAAACCCTTCCCGAGAGCCGTCATCCGTCAAGCTTGGGTTACTGCCTGGCACCTCGAGTGGCCAGGCTGAGGTTTGTCACTCACGGGAACGGGAGCGCTCCCAAACCCACCCTGAGCTCCATCTCCCAGAGAGAGGCACGGCTGGAGCAGCACCCACAGGCACAGGCAGGGCCAGCTCCCAGAAATGTGGGACAAAACAGAGGGGACCATCCCCTTGGAGAGTCCTCCTCCCTGGGGCTTTCGTCCATGCTGTGGGATTTCCGGGATGCAGGATAACGTGCTCCCCCAGCTCCAAGGAGGATGCTCTCTCCAAGGAGGGTGTTATCCCCTGGGCAGGGGTTCCCTTTCCCTTGCTGCCGCGGGGACATGGGGTCAGGGGTGTGAATACACAGCCGCAGCCACTGGCAGTGCCTGCGAGGATGAGGCCGTGGGATCCTGGCACAGAGGAGGGAAGGCAGCACCAAGCCAGTGGTGGGGAAAGGACGAAAGGAGAGAGCGATGCAGACTCCAGAGGGAAATCCTGCAGGACTGGTCTTCAGAGAGGTGGTTTTGGTGCAGTGGCACCGTGGTAGGGCTGCTGCTGGGTTTGGGGAGGGATGAGCAGCGCTGGGTTGTGCCCAGCTCCGTGCCGGGCTCCGGCTGCAGCCACAGGGTCCCTTCGGAAGTGGGGCTGGCTGGGGCTGGTTTAACAATTCCCCTGGCCCTGCTCCAGAGCAGATTGGGAAATGATCTGGGGTTAAAACAACAAAACACGTTCCTGAACGCTGTTTATGAAGTGGAGCCCGGCGCAGCCCGACCTCACAGGAGGCTGAATTAGCAGGGAGCAGGCACGAGAGCGGCATCACTTTAAACTGGGTCTGCCCTGGGGGAAGCACAGCCTGAGCTGGTTTAAAACCGCCTCGCTTTGCTTTCACCCCTGGCTGTGGGGAAGCACGGCCAAGTTTCCTGGCTCCCTGGGGCACCGATGGAAGCTGAGCTGAGGCTGTTTGCATTCCTGGTCCTTCTGGGCTGTGCAGTTTTAATTCAGATTTGAAAAGCCTTTGACTCTTCGCTGGGCTGGTTGCGTTATCAGCCTTGTGCATTTTGGGTAACCTTTGCTCTGGATGAGCAAATTCTTTCAGTATCTGTTTGTGCTGGGGCTTTAACGCTGAAGTGCCTGATCCCTCCTGGGTCAGAAATGCAGGAAAGCTTCAGGAAAATGTCCTGGAGGATCACCTGGAGCTTTGGGGTGCTCAGCCCCACCACATGCCCTTCTTTTGAGCTGCAGGGTTCTGGTTTTACAGAAGCACAAAGGTATTGATGAGGCCGAGCACTTGGTGACCGGGATGAGGATTTTGGCAATTTGAAAAGCGTTCCCTCAACCTGCAGCAGTTCAGAGCTGCCCTGAGGTGGTCAGGCTGGACAAGGAACACCACGGTGTGGGGCAGAGAGAGGAGAAAGGTCTTGGAAAGCACCACAGCCCCGGAGCAGCCGAGGGAAGCTGCTGCTGAGATCGGTACCAGATAAGAGGGAAACCACAAGGGCACGGTCTAAGTGGGTAAATTGTTCCCAAGTGGATTCCCCTCGACTCTAAATAAACACCGACACTTCAGGAGCACTTTGGAGCTGGGCTGGGGGGGCAGAGCGGGGGCTGGGGGCTCTGTGCTGTCCCCGATAACCCAGGGGCTGTGGGGTGAGCTCTCCCATCGGCTCCTGCCTTTGGATGGCATCTGGATGAATTACGGGATGGAAACAATCCATTTCAAAGGATTGACAATCTCAGGAGACTGGGTTTGGATGGTGCAATGAAACAAAGCAAGCTGATGACAGGCTGGCATCATCTCCCAGAGTGAAATAGAGAGTTCACTTCTTGACTTTTCCCTTCTCAAAAAAATTAAAAAAAGAAAAAAATGAAGCTCTTTCCAATCTGAATCTTATCTGCAAACTTTCTGCACAACACCTGATCTGCAGAGAGAATCTCGTGGTCAAATCCAGATCAAATCCTGGCCAAAGCTTTTGCTGGATGTCTTAAGCTGTGCCTGGGGAAGTTTAGGTAAGACATTAGAAAACTTCATTACAGAAAGAGTGGCTGGGCATTGGAATGGGCTGCCCAGGGAAGCGGTGGAGGTTAAGAAAAGGCTGGATGTGGCACTGAGTGCCGTGGTTTAGTTGATAAGGCGGTGTTAGGTCATAGGTTGGACTCAGTGATCTCCAAGGTCTTTTCCAGCCTCGTTGGTTCTGTGCTTGTGAGTGCCGTCCCTTCCCTGGTCACCCCAGCACCTGGATGTGGGCGCAGAGGGCTGGCAGTCCGTGCAGGACAGAGCAGGGGACACGCTCTGCCCACGCCGCGGAGCAGCCCTCGGGTGAGATCCCCTGGAGCTCCCACCCCAGCGCTCAGAGCTGGCTCCTGAGGCAGCTCCTGGTGAGGCTGAAGGCTGATCCTGAGATAGCTCCCAGAGGTGCTCCGGGCGGCAGAGGACTCCGCTCCAGCGCTGCCCCCCGCCAGCACTCCGGAGGAAGCGAGGGCGATTTACAGCCCATTTCCAGGCGCTTTGAGTCCGGCCGTGTGTGCTGCACCAGGGCACGGCCGGCTTTGTGCTCCCCATCCTGTATTGAGTAAGACTGCTTTTGTCTTGGGAGAAAACGCCTTGGGTGAGAGGCTGCCACAAATCCCAACATTTCAGTGCAGCACAACGGGACCGAAGGTTCCTCGTCCAGCCCCACCGCCTGCTGATGGACCCTCAGCTGCCTGGTGGCTTTGAAGCAGCCATTGCAGGTCACCGGACATGTCCCCGAGGATTCCAGGAAGGAACGCGCAGCTCCGTTGGACCTCGAGGGCTGCCAGCAGCTGCTTGCCACGTGTGGGAGAGCTTCACTGCCCAGAGATTGTTCAAATCTGGCTCAAAATCCGAATATCTGGGAGCTGTAAATCTCCCAGGAACAAGTCTTGCTGCTGCTCCTCTGATGCTTCCTGTGCGGCCAGAAACACCACGTGTACAGCCAGGAAATACCTCAGGAGATCCTGCTGCTCCAGTCCGGGCTGGAACCAATAAATGTGGAAACAGTTTTGGAAGTCTCTCCCTCCATGAAATTAATCCAAACCTAGGTCAGACCCCAGTCCGACAGGTTCGCGTGGCGGGTTAAGTTCCCAGCGGTGTCCGTGGCTGTTGGATCAGCTCCCGTGGTTTGTGGGGCTGGAGGATGGACAGGAAGCTGCAGGGCCTGGTTGGCAGCAGCTGCCAGGTGCTCTCCGAAGGGATCTGGTCCTGTTGGGAAGAGTTTTGGTCTCACCGGGCTGGAGAAAGTTGATAATTCTGAGTGTCGACAATTAACCCTCAGCAGCTGATCTGACAGGACTTGTTCTCTCCTCTTTGGGGTTTGATCTGTGAACAGCTCTGGACTTTCTCCCTGGATCTGCTCTCAAAACCAGAGACCACGTTTTGGGATTTGGCCGTGCTAAGCTGTCCATCTGCTGCCCACTTTGGTTGGGCACTATTTCATCTGGCTCCGGGTGTTGATGGACACTGGTTCACCATGGACATGCCTGGTTTGCCCCTATTGTCTGCTGGGGTGAGGGCAATCCCAAAACATTCGTGGGTTCAATCTGCCACGCTCTGCTGTTCAGCATTTGGTTCTCCTCTCCCCTCCCCAGCATCTGCTGGAAGTTCTCTCTTCCTGCTGGCGGGCCTGACGATGACCATGGCAGGGCAGGGCCCCTCCGGGAAGTCCTGATGGATGGACGTGAACCTCAGGCAGGGATCAGGGTGGCACTGCCGCACTCAGCACCTGAGGATCCACCAGCAGGACAAGAATCCCCTGCCTTCTCTCTATAGGCCTGGTTTTGGGCTTGGTTTGGGCAGTGAAAATCAGATTTTCAGGGAATTCAGCTGCAAAACTCCATCAGCTTTGACCAAATGTCCCCCTTTTTCAGTGACTGAGAAACTCAGCCAAGCTTGATCAGCTCTTCTTAGAGACAGCAACAGACACATCCCTAGCACAGAGCAGTGTTCTTCTTTTCAAGCCTTGGCTTCAAACATAAGGGCAAATAAAAACTTTAAGGAAATAAATCCCCAAAGTTGTTGGGGTTGGCACAGCACAGGATTTTTCACTCGCCTTGTTTCTCATTTCCAGCTGAATCATTTTAGCAGGGACTTTTCTAGAAACGCTCAGCCTGACTCAGACACCCAGCCTCAAACATTTCAGCCCAAACACTGAGTCTGGCTTTTTTTACGGAAAAGAGAACGAGGGTCTTATCCTTGGAAATCCCAGGCGGGTGTCAGTGTTCTGTTGCCAGCTTCAGTGCCACAGAGAGTTGTTACGCTTTGCAGAACCAGCGCTGACAGAGGGACATCTCTGGGGCCTCTCTGTCCCTGAGGCATGCGGGGATTTGGGAACTGGCGAAGTGGGAAGTGAAGGGCACTTGGGTTGTGCAGCCTCCCCAGGGAGGTCCTGAGTCACTCTGATGACATCTCGTCCAGAGCTTTTCCACAGAATTGCCATTCCTCAGGATTTTCAGGCATGGAAAAGTGTTCTGATCCCCAAGCCCTTTTTGTGCCGAGGAGGAGATGTCCCCAGCGTGTTCCTCCCCAGGATCCTGCTCTCCCACCTCTCCTGCACCGGCAGTTTGGCCGTTCCTTGCTCTCACGGGTGGAGCGGGGTCAGAGTTGTTCGGCCTCGTGAGGAGTAATCAGAGCGTGAGGGGCTCCCCAAAAAGCCCCGACCCCAACGGGGGGGTCCCAGCAAGGCTGGGGCTCTGCCTTTCCTTCCCCCTCCCCTCCAACCCCACTGGCTGCTGCTGCAGGCCAGGTCTGTGGCTCCGGCCCCGTGGGCGATGCCAGCCACAGCCGCATTTTTTGTGGTGTGTCCGCACTTCCCTCCGTCCCTTCGCTCTGACTGTCAGGAAAACCTGGGCCTGGTGCAGACCTCGTGTCTGCCCCTCGCAGCCACAACACCCCCGTGGATTTCCCCTTGCCTGAGCCAGCCCTGCCAGCTTCCGAGCCTCCTCCTTACTCACACTCAACAGCTCACGCAGATGAATTTTCCTGAGCAAACATTTTAGTTTGGTGGTGGCCAGCTGGGGCTGTGGTGGGTGGCACTGGGCCACGTGGGAGGGCACGGGGATGCCTGCCCTGCGAGCAGATCTGGATCTGACCCCTAAATCCTGATGGATCAAAGCTCTTGGGGCCACGTGTGGTGACTCTACTCCACAGGACTTTGCCACCGGTGCTCATCCTTGCTTGGCCATTCTGCTGCAGCAGGCGCAGACAGAAACCCTCTCCCAGCTTGGGGTCATCCAAACCCCCAGGAGAGATCCCTGCAGGGCCACACCTGGAATCACTCACCAGGCACAGCCCTGGCAGCCGGTGCTGGACTGGTGTGGCCCAGTGACCTGTAGCGGTGTGAGAGCTCATCCACCAGATCCCAGTTCACACCCAGCTGTTCCAAAACCTCAAACCAGTTGGCAGTGGTTTGAAGGGACACTTTAGGGGACCAGGGACACCCTCCTGCTGTGTCCATGGGGGATTTCTCTCTACCTCCCAGTCCAGACAGGTCTCCACTGGCTCTGGCTGTCACCTCTGTTGTCCCTGTGGGTGTTTCCTTGACCATTATGGTCCTCAGAAATAACATCCCTGAACATATCTCTAGGGATTCCCTGGGAGCAAAGCCCCCCAGGATGGGCACGGGCAGGGTGTCCCTCCCAGGGACCGGGACCCTGCACGTCAGGATTTCTCCTGCAGAAGAGAAATAATGGCTCAGGCTGAGCTAGCAATTTTCTGGGAAAAAAACTTGTTTGGGAAAAGGATAATTTTAAGGAGACTGAGACTGTTCATAAATTCAAGTCAAATTTAGAGATTACTTTCAGCCTCTGGATTCTTCCATCCTCCCCTTTTCCTTCCCCCCTCCCCCGAATTATTGTTTGCAAAAATTAAAACAAAATGTTTTGGGGTTTTCGTTTGTTTAAAAAGCAATTTGCATTTTGAAAATTGCCAAAATATACGCTTTGGGAGGGTGGGGTCTTTTGAAAGGGCAGCATTGTCATTGCTGAATGAAAACCACGGAGAGGAATTCGTCCTGGGAGACACAGGGCGCTGGGACGTGGGGCCCGGGGGACGCGGTGGCAGCACAAAGACCACAACCACGGCCCCAGCCTGCTCCTCCATCCATGTCCCTCCTCTCCTTCTCCCACATGGAAAATCCTGTCCACCTTGACCTCTTTGAGGGATTCATTTGACCAAGTCACTGGTTGTAATGCGGAGAAGATTCCGCGGTGCTTTCTCTGCCCGGCTCCAAACCGCAGCTTTCCTCTTTCCCTCTCCAACCTTTTCCAGGTTTCGGAACATCTGTGTTTAAATAAAATCTGGTTATCCAGACCCGAGCCTGGCAGCTCAGGTAGAGATGCTCTGATGAAGCTCTGCACATCTGTGCACAATAAAGTCGGGGAACAAAAGGCTTGTGAGGTCCTCGGCAGAGTAAGAGAAGGAAGAGAGCAGGAGACAGCAGGACTGGGCTTAGTGCAGCAACTGGAGCCAAAACCTTTCATCGCAGAGCCCTCAGCACCTGGCTTGTGTTTCGCTCATAGCTGGGTCTGCAGGGGTGCAGGGATGTCTTCACCAGGTGCAAAGCAAAGCTTGAGGAACGGACACGATGCCAGTCCTGGGAGTTGATTTTTATTACAGCCCTCAAGGGCTTTCATAGAAAGAAAAAACGGGTTGCTAAAGAGCCACTTGAATCCAGGGAAATTCAAACCAAGAAGCAGTGGCAGAAAATTAAAGCCAGGCCAAGACATGTTAGGAACAAGGCAAAAGGCTTCAGCACAGCAGGGGATTAACCTCGGGCCGAGGCAGAGCGAAGGCGGGAGCCGCGTTTCCTGAGCGCCTCCGTCCAGGGGAAACGTGGCCAGGGAGCCACAGGCCCTGGGGACAGGCACGGACCCGGAGCTGGCATCCGAAAGCATCCCGACCTGCTGCTGGGGCCAGCGATGTGCCCAGGCAGGGCCCGCACTCCGCACCTCCAGAGTGATCCCATCACGGCGTGTCCCGGCCTTGTCCCCACAAGGACTTTGTGACGCCTGGCTGGGACATTTCCTGCATTGCCCCAGTTCCTGCATCCCTGAGTGCCGTTGTCAGGAGCAATGGGATGGGTGTTTTCCTTCAGTCCCCCCATCCCTGAGTGCTGTTGTCAGGAGCAATGGGACGGGCGTTTTCCTTCAGTCCCCCCATCCCTGAGTGCCGTTGTCAGGAGCAATGGGATGGGTGTTTTCCTTCAGCCAGACCAAGCCTCTCCTACCAGGCACCTGCAAACACACCAGGCTACAGACGGAGCTGCCAGCTTGCCCTGGCTGGTGGCCAGCAGTGCACAGCACTGGCCGCTCCGGCCCAGGCGCTCAGGGTGGACACAGGACACAGTAATTGCAATTAAAGCCATGCTCCCTGAGTTTGGCCCCTTTTGACTGCAGAAACAGGTGGATCGGGAGGGGTGGATGATGGAAAAGCAGCCAGGTGTGTGGGCTTGGGAGGGAATCGGTGCCCAGCCATTTCCTTGGTGCCCCGGGAGTGGAAGGAGGAGACAGAACCAAGGCTGAGTGGATGGAGCCAAAAAAAGCTGAGAGGTCACAGTGGAGAGGTGGCTGTCACTCCCTGGATGCCTGTGGGGAGCTCGAGGGAGGCCGTGCTGGTCATGGAGTGGGGCTGGACCAGACCGTGCCTCCTCCCAGCCCGTTCACTGCCTCCCTGGAGGCTTTATCCCCCAAGGCACCCACAGTATTTAGGTCATTGACTCTGGATGAGGACAGGCATGGCTGTTTTGGGGAGCTCCTTGCAGCTTCTTCCCTTCTTCAGGATTTTCCCATCCCTGGAACACCAATGGAAAATTGATCCTGGGAGCAGAGCTGGGAGTTGCTCTGCACACTCCACTTATTCCTCCACATTCCTGTGCAGCTCTGCTCTGGTGACACCAGTGGAAATGTTAGCAAAGAACTCGAGAAAATCCCCAGAGTTCTGTTTTCCTGGCTTTGCAAAAACATTTCTGCTTATCAAGCAACTCAAAGAAATGTGAAGATTTTCACTCGCTCTTCGTGTGGGCTCAGCTTTGAATTTTAAAAAGGGATTTGCCAATGCAATCTTGCAAAATACTCCAGTGCCAAGTCCAGCTCTCCTAAAATACAAGTTTTAGGAGGAGGTGAGCTTTCAGTCTCCTGGGAAAACATGCATTTCTGACAGATTTGAGGGAGAACTAAGGCTTCTGTGAGGCCATGCCTCTCCCTGGAGAAATGTCCCCTCGTGTTGACCAACAGGGGCCAAATCCTGTGGTTTGTGGCACCAAAGGCAGAGCTGCTCATAAACCTCGAGGCTTTGAACGATGGAGTTGTGCCCATGTGGTCACAACTTACAACAGCCCTCAGACTGAGGGATTTAAACCTTTTTTCCTCTGCTTGAGCTGAGTCCTGAGGCTGTGCCATGGATACAGGTGCTGCCTTGGGAGTTTGGTGTGGCCGGGAGATCATTCCCTGTGTCCCAGCCCTGGTCTGTGCCTGGGGGAAGGCTCTGCCCTGAGTGTAGGAACCAGCCCTGAGTCCTGCACCTCCAGGAAAAGGGTTTAACCTCAGCATCTTGGTCACCTCTGTAAAACAAGAGGAATTTAAAACCCCCACCTGCTTCGCAAAAGCTTTGCTCGTGCGTTCTGCAGGGCAGGAATCACCTCTAAAACCCTTGCTGTGGTGGAGCCGTGGTGGGGGCTGGGGCTGCTCAGCACGTGTGGGACGAGGAGAAAGCAGAGCTGAGCGGCTGCTCCAGCAGGGCACAGCAGACTGCTCTTCCCGGGGTTTCCATGGAAGGGGAAAACCCACGAGGGGACACGCACAAGTGCCTGGTGCGTGCTCCCGTGCTGCTTTTGCTTCTAAAAGTGCAGCTTCAGCACATGTGGGAGCAGGCCAGATCTGAAAGGCGGCCGTTCCCTCTGGGGCAGGAGCGGGCTCTCCGGGCTCCCTCGTGGCTCTGTCCTGTCGGGGAGATGACAAAAGCTCTTGCAGGCTGCTGGGCTCATCCCAGGAGGGGCAAACCGCGGCTCAAAGCCGTGGCCCGGCTCCGTGGCAGGAATCTCACTCCCTCACGCCTGGCAAAGCGCTCCCGGGGCGCTCCTGTCACCATCAGCACGTCGGTGGCTGCTGCTCCTGCTCTGCCAGCCTTGGTGGGGACGTGAGGTTTGGCCTCTCCACGTCAGCCGGAGGAATTCCGACGGCAGAGCACGGAGAGAGCGGCTCCGGCCCGCTGGGTGCGCGGGGACGGGGGGTTCCGCTGTCCCCTGTGCTGTCACGGCGCGTGTCAGCTGGGGATTGTTCCTGAGAAATACCCCGGAGCCGCACTGTCATTTTCTGGGCTGAAATTTGATAACTGAGCAAATACGGCGCGGCTTTGTGTTGGGAGAGCACCATAAGGCAAACAGGAAGGAATGAGGGATTAAGATGTCTCTGCTCTGAGGGAAGGTGACAAGCCCGGAGCTGTGACACCTCCGTGCCGAGGCGAGGGGCCCAGCTGTGGGCTGGCACGGCACAGCTGCATTGTTCAGGGGTGAAGAGCAAATAAAAGCCACGGGAAAAGAAAACAAGCTATAAAATCCTCAGCAAAGCACAGAGCCCCAGCAACTGCCTCCTGATGGCCCCGTGACAGCTCTGGGGAGAGGCAGGCGAGGGGTCGAGCTTTTGAAGTCCCGAAGTTGTCCTTTGTGAAGGCCCCCTGTTAAAATAGGCCCGGTGTTGACTTTAGGCTGCATATGGTGCAGGAATCGGACATCTCAGCCACAGCAATCAAAGCGGGTGGCACTTTTCTTGGAATTTGGCTAACTGGGTGTCAGGCCGGGCCTGTCCCAGGTGGGATGGGGGATGCAGGGGCAGAAAGGAGGATTATCAGCATGGTCAGGGCTGCATATGACTGACAGAGCCCGTGGTGCGGAAAGCTGAGGGAGAAACCAGCAAGGAAGGTCTTGGAATGGTGTTTGGAGCTCAAACGCGTGTGTGTTAGAACTGGTGAGAGTGGGAACACCGGGAAGGTCGGGCAGGCGATGATGGAAACCCCTTCCCACAGGGACAGAGGGGCTTCCTGAGGTGCTGGGAAGTGGGGGTTTCGCAGCAGTTTGGGGATGTCTGCAGTGAGCAGTAACAACACAAAGTGAGGGTGGACGAGAAGGGAGATGAGCAGTGCTTCCACGGGGGAAAGTGCTTGTGACAGAGCTGAAGGTGCCGCAGGGGTTTGTGTGCTCTGTTCTCTAACCAGGGACGGGCCCCTGTCCTCACAGCCCGCCTGTCACCCACACTGCGAGCAGGCAAAGGCAAAGCCATATTTATTGCAAGTCAGGACAGAGAAACGTGCTCTTGGCAACCTCATTTTCCCCTCCAAAAAGCTGGGCTCACCTCCCAGCACAGGCCGGGAGGGGATGTGGGTGAGCAGTTGGCTTCCCACAGCCAGAGGTGCCACATCCTGTGACCCCCCCCAGTCGGACAGGGCACACACAGAGCGGCTGGCAGCAGCTCCCCGGGGTTGGCACCTCCCTGGGCGGGCACAGGTGGTGACAATGTCCCCTCTTTGCCTCTCTCAGCCTGCAACTGCAACCTGCACGCGCGGCGCTGCCGCTTCAACATGGAGCTGTTCAAGCTGTCGGGGCGCAAGAGCGGCGGCGTCTGCCTCAACTGCCGGCACAACACGGCGGGCAGGCACTGCCACTACTGCAAGGAGGGCTTCTACCGCGACCTCAGCAAGCCCATCTCCCACCGCAAGGCCTGCAAAGGTACGGGGCCGGGGATGGGATGGTGGGAATGCACAGCTCGTCCTTCCCCAGCCCCTCACCGCGGCTCCAGTTCCGCAGCTCTTCCTCTCGCCGAACTCCTCCCGCTCCCAGACCGGTTTGGAATTGCTTTTTTTTGCCGTTTGCAGTGACTTCTCATGCCCCCACATTCCCTGCTGTCACCTCTGCAGCCTCCTGGCGAGGACAAGGCCACCCACATCCCCTCCCATCACCTCTCCCTGGTCTCCCCAGCCTCCTGAGGACGAGGCCGTGGAAATACAAGTCCTCGCTGCTGAGGAGGACATCACATTATTTCAGGGTTTATCACTCATAAATTGTGCTTCACCTGCTCCTACCTGGCCATCACTCTGTAAGGGCAGAGGGGCACAAAATCCCAGCTGTGGGTGAGATGTAGAATTTAAATCAGCTTCCTCCAGGCCCCGTCTCCAGCTCCCACCCTTCAGGCAGAGCTGAGCCCACGCACAGAACTTGTCACTCCTCCGGACGAGGAGAGAACAGAAAAAGGGGAAACGAGTTTATTTTGAGCTCGGAGTATTTTGAGGTTTCCTCGTGCGGCCGTGGAGGCGAGCTGGGCTTCAGCTAGGGCGGGAGCAGCAAGAAGAGCAAATCCTACAAATGAACCTTTTTAACTCTCAGCTGCTGCTGAGAGAGATGGAAATCCTGAACCTGAGGTGCAGCAAAGGAATCAAACAAACATTCAAAAGCCAGGTTAGAAAATGCTGGGATTTCCCACAGAAATCCTCAGCTCTTTTCTCTCTAAAGATACATTTCAACAAGAAATTGAGAGCTTTTTGGATTCAGGAGGGTATTTTTGGGTGGGAAGTTTTGGGTCTCCAGCATTTTCAATTTTTTGGTTTGTTTTTTTTCCCCTACTGAAAACAGATACTTTTTGCCATAGCAGAAAAGAAATCCCTTTTTCAGACAGTCGTATTCCCCCTTCTTTTACCTTGTAACAACGATTCCAATGAGAGCTCACAGCAAAGGCTCCATGAAAGAGCTGCCAGAGACATTTTTTTATTAATTCAGCTCCGTTAATTCAGCCTAACAGACACATCCAGCTCAGCTGCCTCTCCTCTCCCTTGCATTCCTCGTCTCCCACTCCATCCCATGCACGAGGTGCCTCAACTCACAGCACACCAAACATCAGCAAACTAAAGGGGCTGGAGCTGCATTGTTTGAAATGGTTGGTTTGGGTAATTATGCAAAAATGTAACATTGCAGAAATGCTTGCACAGCGTGTCCTTCTTTTTGACTTGGAGAAAAGGAGAATTCCACAAACTTCTGCAGGTTTTGCAGGGCACGGGTGAGGCTCAGGCAGCAAAAGATGAGCAGAAAGCAGAGCTGGGCAACACCCCCTGCCCGGCTCAGGGCTGCTGGGGTTTCCCACAGCCAAACCTTTAATAATGGTTAAATAAAAGATTTTTCTAATGAAGTTCAGATCAGCAGTGCAGGTAAAAGCACGAGAAGCTGAGGTTTGAGGATGGATAACAGCGATCCAGCCGTGCCGGGTGCTTTGCTCTGTTTGCTTCCAGTGGTTTCCTTGCAAAATTGATAAAAGCCTGGAAGTCGTCAGTGGCCAGAGACGCCCTGGGACAGAGGCACGCCAGGCAGGCCGTGGCACGGAGGCTGCAAACCACAGGCAAAGGAATTGATGACAGATGGAGCAGGGATATTGCACGGAGTGGCAAGGCTGGGTGTGTGCCAGAGCCTGCCAGGCTGGAGCTGGGCAGGGAGCTGGGCAGGGAGCTGGGCAGGGAGCTGGGCAGGGAGGATGTGGCTGCTGCGGGTGGGTGGTCAGGCAAGCCCAGGGACACCAAGCCAGGGCTCCCCTGGCATTCCGAGGTCAAGCTGCGGCTGATCCCTGCTCCAACCATGGATCCTGGACTGGAGGAGTCCTCATCCAGGGGGATGGATGGGCTCATCCCAGCAGGCAGGGGAGCAGGATGCCCTTTGTCCTGGCAGACAGATCCAAGCCTCAGTCCTGGGCTTGGGGGCTGTCCCGAGAAACAACAAAACTCGGGGTATAAGAAATTTTCACGTCCATTTTCAAGGCTCAGACAAGGATGAATTGTTCCTCTTTTCTCCCTGGTTTTTGAGAAATCACCAAGAGCTCCCAGCACGCTGAAGCCCTGCTTCCAGTTCCTTCTGCTTTCCCTCTGCTCCAAATGATGTTGCAAGTGAAATTCCACATCTGGGTCCTGCAAACCCTCGTCCACCCTGCTCTGTCACAGGCCGCTGTAAATCAGGGCCCTGGTGTTGGTTCTTTTGATTAAATTGCCTCCTGATATTTGCCAGATTATTGGCACTAATGTAATTCCACTGGAGTAGAGTCTGGGGGTTTTATAGCCTGGCTGTAAAACAGCTCTGCACTTCGGGAGAGGCTTTGCACACTTTTTGATGAAAAGATGACGAACGAGACGTGCTCTGAATGCACTTGTGCTGAGGCTGCCAGCGCAATCCCCCGTGCAGGGCAGGATTTGGCACCTGGAGAGGTCACATTCATCAGGGCTCAGTGGTTTGGGAGGAAATGGGATTGTCCGTGTGCCTGGTGCTGCTGCAGCCTGGGGAGTTTTCCGGCCGTGCTGGAGGATTTCACGCCTTGTGCAAACCCCAAAAAGCACTCCCAGCCTCGCTGCCCGGCCTGGCCTGCACCTACCGAGGGTCAAGACTTGACATTCGCATTTTGGAGGCGGTTCGGGTTGGAGCAGAGGGAGGTGAGATCTGTCCCTGTGGGCTCAGCCCCCCGTCCTTGATTCCATGGGTGCAGATAAAGGGTTTTTTCCCACCCTGCCTCAGGCATTGAGTGGGGGGAACCCCTTTGGCTCCGGGTGCTGCCGGAAGAGCCGAGCAGAGCCCCCGGTGACAGGGACAGTGCCACCAGTCCCCGTCTCTCTCCACTGACTATAGAGGGAGCTGCGTGACCGGCTTAGAGCCGAGAGCTCATTCCCTGGAGGCTGGGCCAGGGGAGATGGAACCTCTCTCTTCCTGCTGCTGGATCCCACCGGGAAGTTGGGGTGCAGGAGGCGGCGGGGGGAACACCCACGTCGGACAGCAGAGCCTGAGGATGGTGTCACTGCCCCCAGAGGTGTCCCGCGGCTGGTGTCCCAGCGTAGGACAGGGACAGCAGTCTGTCCGTGGTTCCAGTCGCGGTCAGCATCCCTCCAGCCTTGGAGATGTCCCCTGTCACCACTGTCCCCACCCCACACCTGGGCAGGGCAGACAAGCTCACAGCTCAAGCATCCTAAAGACACTGGGATGGCCTGGCTGGATCCCCTACACCGGGGCTCCAGGGCCAGCAGGGCCAGCAGCGGTGGCTCCTGAGGGGCTCCAGGGCCAGCAGGGCCAGCAGCGGTGGCTCCTGAGGGGCTCTGTCCCCAGCCTTTCCTCGCTGCAGGTCTCTGCTGGGACCAGCACAGCTCCGCCCTTCGGGTCACCTCCGGAGGGGCTGAAGAGCAGCCTGAAGGAGACGCTCCCCTCTCCAGAGCTGCCGCATTTTGATGCCAGTCTCTCGTCCAGCTCAGTTGTGGTTTTAAGGCAAACTCCAAGGCAACACTTTGCAGGAATTCACCCCAGGGAGTTGTCCTTAATGGTCAGACTTCCTTCCCCTCCTTTCCTCCTTTTCCTCCTCTCTGGGTTCCAGCTGGAGCCACCGTTGAGATGAGAGGAGCCAGCTCGCGGTGCTGGCAGGGCTTGGGTTGGGCTCTTGTGTCAGGGCTTGGTCACCTCTAAGAAATCACATCCCTGGAGAAATTCCGAACTTCCCACTTCAATCTGCCAAGCACGGACTTTAATTTCTCCCCAGGACTGTGGATATTCTCTTCCACTGCCACAAGAACGATTTTCTAGCTGCATTTCCATCCTGCATTTGTCAGTGGCTGTGCCTGAGCCAGCCCTTCCCCACGGCCCTGTAATTCCTTATATCGATATAATTCCAAGCCCTGAGAGCTGATTTACGGCTTCCACATCTAAAAGTTGTCATCACAACCCCCAGACACATATAAACCATCGGAGAAAGTTTCTAGAAATGCAGCTTTAGGCTGTCCATGCTCACGGGTCCCTGTGGGAGTGTCCTGGGGCAGCACGGGAGGCCCCAGTGCCACCAAGTGCCACCTCCTGCATGGCACCCACAGAACCCAGGGCAGAGCTGCACCATTCACCCACCTGGGCTGGGAGGATCCCAGAGAAAAGAAGAGACATGAGCATTACTGAAACTCTTAAGCTGTTCTGAGTTTGTAGAATGAAACCACGGAAAAGCAGTGATTTTTGTGCAGATGAAGGCTCGAGCTCAACACAAGGCATCTCCCAGGCCATGCCAGCTTTTTAAAAATCCATTAAAATCCACATTTTAATGATGGATGAGCAGACACATCAAATCAGGCAGCTGCCTCTGTGTGAGGTGGAGTGGGCAGAGTTTGCTGAGTTGTGGAATTCAGGGCAAGACGCTGCTGAATCCAGGGAGCCATGAGGAGGAGGAGGAGGCTGCTCCAGAGCCCCTCAGAAGGACCTGGAGTCTCCACTGCCACCTGGAAACCACCCCAGCACCTTCAGAGGAGAGACACAGCTCACAGCTGAGTCCCAAATCCGTGGCAGACACGTGGATGATCCGGCTGAATAGGAAAATGTAGGCAGCATTGATTCCATGACAAGAGCCAGCTCTGCATTCCTGAAAAATCACATGCTGGCAATGCTGGTGCCCAGGAGGAGTTTAGGGGATGAACTGGGGGCCGACCACCTTCCAAACTGGGGTTTGGGTTTCCAGCAGAGAAACACCCAGGAGCAATCCCGGAGGGCAGGTTGGGATGTGGTTTGTCAGAAGTGGTGACACAATAGAGGGGAATTTGCACCCTGTTAAGAAAATAAAACCAGACTAAAGCCCGGCTCTCCACTGCTGGTCTCAGACTAAGGACAAAAGTTGCTAAATTCACTTGCACAGCCAGACCTTTGCATATCTGCAAGACAGAGGAAAAAAAGGGATAATTTGCCTTCCCCAGAAATGTTTTCCAATAATTGGGATAATTTCCTGCTTCAGACCAGTTGTCAGGAGTGGAAAGTCCTTCAGGCTCTCAGATCCTGAGAATCAAACCCAAGCTCAGTCCTGCTCATCCCCACACTCTGGTTTTCAGCCTACTAAAATGAAAAGGGTTTTTTTGTGGTAGGGAAGGATTTCTTTTCCAGTTAAACAGATGCTGCTCAGAGCATCACAAGCCAGGGGCTGGGATTTGTGCTCCAGGAGCTCTCACTGGGATTTCTCCCGGCTCTTGGGGTGTTGGGGACTCTCCCCACTGAGGATTCTTGTGTTCCACAAGGGTTGTGCACACCAAAAGGATCCTTTTCTGCAGAGCTTTTCCAGCTTTTCCCTCACCTTCCCTACTGCCTCCTTTCCCGAGGCTTGTGGCAACCTCATTACCTCCGAGACTTCTGCTCCGCTGCCAGATTTGATTTTTATTATTAGTGGGAGAATGCACTTGTAGGAACCTCGTTTCCTCCAGAACCAGGCTAAAAACGCATCAGGAAGAGAAAAACTTTGCCTCTGGTTTTTTTTTCCTTTAATAACAGCATTCCCAACCCACTCCTCCTCATGCAACATCTCCCATGAGAGCAGGGGGAGCTGGGCTTTGCTTTAGATCCGTGAGGACACCGCGCCCCACTGAGCTGCTGCTCTTGCCCCTGCAGCTCTCGGACCACACTTGACATTTTTTGATGGAAAAATAAAAGGGATCACATCCTCCATAATAAAATCCAAGTGTTGCCAGCGAAGTGGGGTGAAGGAAACCCCGGTGCTTCATCTCAGCATCCCTGGAAGCTTCTCCAGCCCTGCTGGAATCACGTGGGAAGTGGAGCTCTCAGTGGACAGGGGAAATTTGAACAATTTTGGAACAAGGGAGTTTTCGAGCACTTGGGGAAGCGCTGCCATAACTGCCCCATTGTGTGTGTCACTAACGCCTGCCCACAGTGCTCCTGCCCAAAAAGTGGATTTATGGCCGGGGTTCCAAGGCCCCTCTGGATTAGCGGCGACTCCGGCTCAGTGGAGGCTTTGTGGCCCTGTCTGTTCCTTGTTACGGAGAAGACAAAGCCAAGGTCTAATCTGTGAAATTTGGCCCAAACCACAGGGCACCAAAGCCCTTGGCTCCCCCGAGTGCCAGTTCAGGAGGGGAAACAGGAGAGCCCTGAGAAGTGGCGCAGGAGGAGGGACAGCAGGAGGCACCCAGAGATTGTTTGGCTCTGCCCGATAAAAGGAGGAATTCATGTTCTGCTGGCAAGAAACCTTTAAATCTCCAGGAGAATGTGCTGAGGGACACTGAGCATGAACATGATCCTTTGGAGGGCTAAATCCAGCTCCCAGTGTCGCAGGCAGGCTGCCGAGCTCGCGGCAAAGCAGTTAATGGTTAATATTTGCAGTCATTATCGGTATTCAGAGTTAGCACAGAGACATTTCCACCCTTGCTGCTGCTTTGCAAAGCAGCCGGGGCCAGGCTGGGTGGGTGCACACCACATTCCAGTTTCTCTTCCCCATAAATCCGTGGGATTTGCAGGACGTGCTGCCCGTGCTGGGGATGCTCTGGCAGTGCCTGTGGGCTCTCCCATCCCCACAGGATGTCCCCAGAGCCAGCACAAACATCTCCTCAGCACTCAGGTGCACAGGTTCAGCTCAGACTTCCCTCATCCATGGACAAATAACTGGGATAGGGATCCAAAGGACGGAGCCCTGCTTGTTTTGAATTGATTTCCCAAAGACAGGAGCCAGAGAAAAGCTGTAAAAACATCCTGTCCTCCTTGGGACCACTTCGAGGTCACCTCTGGGATGGATTTCAGCTACAGGGGACAACTGGACCCACCCCAGGAATTCTCACACTTTGAGTTCCCTGGGAAGATGTGTTCAGAGGGAGCAGGATTTAAAGCACCTGAGTTCCTAAACACAGTGGAGAAGGAAAAGAACAACTCTCCAACAACAAAAAACCTTATTAAAGTAATAATGTCAGAACCACCCCCATAAATACTAAACCGTAAGGTTAAGTGAGACATGTTTGCTGCATCAGGATGTTTTATTGAGGCAACAGGAGAGTTTAAGCTGAATTTGTTCTGACATTTTGACAACAAACCTGGGTTTGTTGCGTTGTTTTCCAGCAGAAGTTTTCTGTAGCCACATTTTTTCACTCCCATTGAAGTCTTTGGAGGAAAGAAGGGAAGCAACCAAAGGGAAGCACTTTTTGGCCACGATTCTGGAAAAGCATTTTAAAGCCTGGTTAAATATAAATGTGCACCTAAGGCATGTTGGCTACCTGGGACTTGAATTTGTACTTAAAACTGAGTGTGATTCCCGAATACAGGAACCTTCATCAATGATTATTGCAAGTTAAGGGGTTTTTTCCAGTTTAATGCATTGTTGGGTTCCTGCTCAGTCCAGAGGCCGGATCTGGAGCCCTGTGGGGTTTGTGATTCCGGCACATCCAGGGTGACAAGAGGCAATCTGGACACCCTGGGAAATCCAGCCTGTTTCTCTTGTCCAGGCAAAAGGATTTTTCATCACTCTGAAAACCTCCCAAGGAAGCAGCTTCCCCGAAAACAGGAAGATGCTAATTCTCCAAAAATGCAGATCTTTTCAGGTACCTTCTCCATAAAGGTCATACTCGAGGAGAGCTGAGCCTGGAGATTAATCCCTCTGTTTACCCTTCCCCACACGTGTGTGGGGCAGGATTAGCAGCTGGGAACACCTCCGCCCCAACACCAGGAGTGCGAAAATATTTGCATTTTTGTCGTGCTATTTGTCAGCCTTCAGTGGGGCAGAACCATCTCAGCAAGTCCAACCACTGGAACTGAAAAACCGTGGGGGTTTTTCATCCCAAGCATGGCCCCAAGCTGTTTCCAGGTGTTTTTTAGCCCCAAACCTGAGCTGAAGCACAGAAAGGCGGCGCTGGCTGGGCTGGGGTGGGCGATGCTCTGCCTCAGCAGGTTTGTGCAGAAAATAGGGGCTGCTTTGGAAGCTCCAGACAGAGCTATAAAAGCCCACGGCAGCCAGTTCTGCAGAGCCTGGCCCCGGGGGAAATCTCCTGGCTGCAGGCGGTGAGGAGCTGCCTGGCAGTGCTTATATCCGTATATATATTAATCCCAGCTAATGTAACTACAGATGTTCTCATTCAGAGCCCTATCTAATCCTGTTGGGCCCTTGCCATGGTGTCTCGTAGCAGGAGTTCTACGAGTTAATTACGTGCGGTGCAAGGCAGCGTTTCCTTTTATCACTGAAAAGGTTGCCTTTTCAGCGCCCTCAATGTCCCTTTGTCGCCGGGCTTTGAGGACCAGTGAAGAGGAGCACCTGTCTGACCTTGCCGGCGCTGTGCATTGCTTGGCAGCCCTCCACCGTCTCTTGGCAAGGCATCCCGAATCTTTTCCGTGGGTGCTCTCCGTGCCTTTCACTCCGGCTCCCAGCTGAGGACGTGCTATTGATTTCTCTAGTGCCCTGATATGAATTCAGAGTTTCTCTCTCCCCCTTTCACAGCACAGCCTCCCATCTTGTGGCTCTTCCGAGCTCCGTTGCAATCAGCCAGATGTTTCATTGACTCCTAGATCTTTTCCTGGAGTGGATGCAGTTAATTGGGACCCTTCAGCGTGGATGAGCCATCCTGTTCCCTCCTTCCAATTATGCATCCTTCTGCACTCCGGATTTTGGCTGCTCTCCCCTCATCCATTCGGCCACTTTGGGTCTGTCTGGCGGAGAGCGACGTGGTCTCCTCACATCTGGAGCAGCCACGCCCGAGGTGCTCACCTGGCAGCGCTCTCAGCTCCCTGCTTTCCGGGCCATGGTTGTTTTATGGGAAAAATCAGCTTCTGGGAGCAGAGGCACCCCCACTGCTGCCCTCATTCCCCTTTAAAGCCTCCCCACAGATTCCTGCTCCTTGTTTTCTCCTCCACAGCCATGTTTTCAACCAAAAAACAACTTCATTTTTCACTAGGAATTCCTGGTCATCTCTGCCACGGACACTCAGTAAATATCCTTCTTAAAGATTTTCTGCAAAAATGAAATCTTGAGAGTTATTTCCCTTCCCCCTGAGGCTCTGCGGGCTGACAGACTGCAGACACTCCTTTTTCTTGCTCCAGCATCATCCCCGTTTGCCTCTCTCCTGTCTCACCGTACCCTCTGTGGGGTGATCCTTTCAAGCAAGGCATGAGGAAAAAACACGTGTTATCTCACTTGTCATCTCCAGGGACGTCCCAGACACCCTCCTTTCCTGATCGGAGAGGTTCCCTCAGCTCTAGTGCCTCGAGGGCTCTGCTCAGTGCAGGGCACTGCTGGATTTCCGCATCTCGGTGGGCGATGAGCAAATCCACAAATCCTTGCACCCAGGGAAGCTCAGGAATGAAAGCCGGGGAAGTTCAGGAATGCAGACCCGTTCTGTGGGTCCCAAGGTGCCCATCGGAAAGGCAGCGGCGATGCCAAAGGGGCGTTTGCACCAATCACCCCCCCGCCGGGATCCCGGTGCACACTTCCCTCACTTTGGGGTTACAACCCTAAAGAATTTGAACTGGATTGGAAAAATCAGCATCAAGCACCAGCAGCCCGGCCCTCCACGGCTGGGGAAGGAGAAGAGGCCGTAATTGCTGGCTGCAAGTGTTTGCACTGGCCGGGGAACTGTAAATTACCTTTAATTGCTCCTAATTGCTGGCGCTGGTTCAGTTTCTCGAGGACAGGGACAGCAAATCCACATCTGCAGACACCGCCGAGAGCACCTCCGGCCTCCGTGCGCCGGGAGCGCCGAGCCGCCGCCGATCCCGGAGTTCTGGGGAGACAGACGCGGCAGAACGGGCTCGGGCACGGGGCCCTGTGCCCCAGAGGGACGCTGGGGACCGGTGGCACAGAGCCCGTCCCTGCCCCCAGAGAGGGCTTTCTCGTCCTGGTGAAATCCTGGCCCACGGGCGCCTGAGTCCCGGACCCTCTGCGACCTCGGGCACATCACGCGTGGGGACATCAGAGCCTCACAGGAGCCGGCTTGGGGACAGAGGGGACAACCTGAGACAGATCCGGCTGTAAAAATAACCTCGGCAGCTCTGGCCGAGCCATCACCTCGCGAGGGAAGGAAGCAGCAGCATCGCGATTTATTTATTTCTGTGCTGTCTGAAGAGCGCTCTGTGCTCTCAGCCCGGCCTCCAAGAGCCTGACTCTGGGGGTCTTACTCATCATCCAGGCTTTTTTTCCCTCTTTTCCCTCTCTCGTCCGAGCGGTCCCACTGAAATGGGGGAGGATTCCTCACGGGATGGGCTCTGCAGGCGATGCCTGGAAGCAGCCCCGGAGGGGCCGCCTGAAACATGAGGCGTGTTCGTCCCCATCCTCCTGCCCTTTGCCTCTTCTTGGGTAACTCTTCCCTGATTTGCTTATTTTTGTATTAACTCCTGCCTCTCTGCTCTTTAACTCTCTTCTCTCCTGTTCCTCCTTCAGGCTTTTCCTTGACGCGTTTTTATTTCCTCTCCCCCAGCACTACCTGAGCCGTCCCTTGGGGCTGCAGAGTGCAGGTTTTCCCACCCAAGCATTCCTCTGCTCATCACCAGCCACGCTGATTTCACGTTAAAACTTTTCCAATCTAAAATAGCTTCAGAAAAGCAGATTTCTGCTGTGGGCCGGTTTGCAAGCAGCCATTTCCCAGGGGGAGCTCAGGGCAGGGGGGAGAGCAGGACTTTTAATCAAAAACCCCGAATCAGAAGTGTTAGGAAAAGAGGAGAAAAGGAGCAAAAGCTTTGTTGGTTTCTGGAGGGTTTTTTTTTCCCTCTCATGTGAAAAATCATCGGGTTTTGGCAAGGCTCCGTCTCTTCCCACCCAGGGCTGGTGGGGTCAGGGCTGGTGGCAGTTTGCTGGAAATTGGACATCGCAGAGCAGGGGTGCCCCAGGCACCATCCCAGCCCTGCTGGGGGGGATCAGCCTGGCAGCTGCTGCCCAGTAAGGGTCAGACTGGGGGCTGCTGGTGCAGGGAGCAGGATCGTGCTGGGGTGGCTTGGGGGGAACCTCCAGCCAAACACCAAAACTTGGAAAGCCAAAACCAATGTGGGATGCGGTCTGCCAACCCCAAATGAGGCAGATTTGGGGTGTTTGAGAGCCAGGGGGGTGCAGAACAAACCAAGCAGAATTGTAGGGTCCAGGAAAAGCCCTCGTGGGAGCGATGTGCCCAGTTTGGGGGGCTTGGGGGGTTTGAAGCCACTGGTGCCCATGGGGNGACAGGGGACAGGGGACAGGGACGTCACCCGCGGGGTGCCGCCCGCCCGGGGGCATCGCCCGCCCCGGGGTGACCACACCCTGTCACCTGCCAGCGGCCCTGACCCCCAGCCCAGCCCCCTCCAGGCAGCAGGACAGGTTTCCCCCAGCCCCTCTTCCTGGCAGGCAGCTCCCCTGAGGGGCAGGAGGAGAGGGGATCAGTGCTCCCCAGGGAGGGATTTGGCTGGCTCCTTCCCGAGGATGCTGCAGAAGAAAAGGAAAGCTTTCCTGCTTGCCTGCCTCTCCCTGCCACCGCTCAGCAGGGGCAGACCACAGTCTGGCACAGCGCTTGCAGCTCTTAGAAATCAGGGCTGTTAACAAATGTGCGAGGCCGTAATCCTTTTGGAGCAGTGATGATAACAAGCCCTGATGCTTTTTTTTTTTTTTGCTTTTCTTCTTTTTGCCTTTTTTTTAAAATTTTTTTCCCCCCCAAACAGCTGCGCCGGTGAAGTCGCACTGTGGGAAATGAGATGGTGAATGTTTTCAAGTGCAGTATTTACATCCCCTGCCAAACCCTTCACATCTGCCCAGCTCTGCCGTCAAGGCTCCATCCATCTGGCCGGGAACAGCAGGTCCTCCAGCCCGCCTGCATCCCACAAGGGCATTTCCTTCCTGTGCCCGCAGTGCCAGCTGCCAGGGATGCTGCTCAGCGGGAAGGGCTCGAGCGAGAGCTCTGAAAGGACTGGTTTGATTTTTCTCGGAGTGCACGCGAAATGAATTCCCGAGCTCCCTGCAAGCAATCGCCGCCTGCTGAGCTCGGTGTGCTGAGGGGTGATGGAGCTCTGCTGGGTTTGTACCGCTGTACCAGCCCTGCCACCGCTCCTGGGAACCCGGGGAGTTTGGGGCTGCTGGGTGGGGGCAGTGGGTGCCCCTCCCCTCCCTTGAAACCCTGCAAACTCCTGATCTCGGCCCCCATGGGGTGAGGAGTGTCCGCGGGATCCATCCCCACGCTGCCTCCCGGGCTCGGACATCCTGGCTGCACTTCCATCTCTGCAGCGGGGCTGTGACAGGGCCACCCCCTCTCCAGCGCTGCCCCCTGTGCCCGAGCGCCGTCCCCCACGCCCTGTGCCAAATGTCAGCTGTGTTTCAGGTCATTCGGGAAGGTTTGCCGGAGCTGCAGCGCCAGCGGCAGAGCAGTGCAGCCGTGCCGGGGGAGCTGCCCCGCTCCCCGCCGATGCCACGTGGCCGCCCGTGCCCGCTGTGCCCTGCCCTGACCCTGCTGTCTGTGTTCCCCCCGCAGAGTGCGATTGTCACCCCGTGGGTGCCGCCGGCCAGACCTGCAACCAAACCACGGGCCAGTGTCCGTGCAAGGACGGCGTCACCGGCATCACCTGCAACCGCTGCGCCAAGGGCTACCAGCAGAGCCGCTCGCCCATCGCCCCCTGCATAAGTAGGTGGATCTTCTCTCCGTGGCTGTAGAGCAGAGATTTTAACCCTCGAAAACCTGCCGGAGCCGCTGCCCAGGCTGGGGGGGCTGCTGAACCCCACCAGCGCTCGGGGGGCAGAGCTGCCTGGGGACCCCTGCCCTCCGCACTGCCCGAACACGGTCCCAAATCCAGCAGCAGCTTCCGGCAGCTCACCTGCCTTGTCGGGTGGGTTCTGTGAGTGCATCTACAGCCCAGTTCGCTGGGAATTTAATTTTGCTCCGTGGAACAGAGGTGCCCCAAGAGCACATTTATTCAGGGGTGCCCCGTCAGGGCTGGGTGCTAAGGCAGATCGCTACAAACAGGTTTTTCTCTCCAAAATCAGGCTGTGCTGCCCCGGCACAGAGCTCGGATCAGAGGAGCTGCTCGTTTGATGGAGCTGCCATCACAGCTGAGAACACTTGGGTTGCTGAAGGGGCTCTTGCACTCACACAACCCTCCCAGAAACACAGGTGGTTTTACTGTTGGCTTCTTTGGCTTTGCTTTTCAATTTGCCTTCCCAAGGCTGCTCTCACCCTCTGCTGCTGCAACAGCAGCAGCAGCACCGGTACAGCTCCCAGAGTGCCTCCACTGCAGCATCTGCTCTGCAAACACCAGGAAGACCCCTCAGCCTCTGCTGAGCTCCCACTGCCCGGGAAGTTGGGTTTTAGCCCTGCGCCCCTCTCTGCTGCCTGTGGGGTTTGCTGCGGTTTGAATCGTTCAGTGGCTCATGCACCTCATGGGACATGTCCACCTGCACTAACAAAACAAAGCATCAAAATTGGTGTGCCTGGGATGGGATGGGATGGGATGGGGAGGAGGAACTGCTCCCCTGAAGGGTGATTCCCTGCTGCTAAAAGGAGAAAAAGGCCCAGCAAGAAAAGTGAAGGCTGAAAGAATCAAGCCTTTGTTGGGAACCCACATTCTGCTCCCACACTGTTCTCCCCTCTCATCATGGCCATTGCCAAATTCTGGGGCAGACACCCTTTCCCCACCTTCTCCTGCTGAAGGGAACATACATTCCAGGGTGGTTTGGGGCCACTTGAGATTCATTTTTCCTCGTGTCGCAATGGGACAGCAAGAGCCCAGAGCAGATGCTTGCTGTCCCCAAGATGTCCAGCCATGGCTCCAGTCTGCTCTGCAGCAAGTGTGCACAAAGGTTTATCATTAGTCATTCCCCAGGGCCAGGGGAAATCAGAGAGTAAATTGTTCCTTGCATCAGCTCCCTCGGGATTCCTGGCACTAAATAAAGACAGACCCAGGATTTCAACATGGCCCATCCAGGCTCTGGGGCTGGGCACAGGCACTCTCTGATTTACCACTGCCTGTAATTCCCTATTCCCAGAGACTTGTAGCCATGAAAAGAACACCTTGGGGGAAGGAGCAAGACCCCCGTGGGGTCTGTGTCAGGCCAGGCACGAGCACCCCCCAGCCCCAGCTTTGGGATGGCTGTGCCGGCTCTCGGTGCTGCCTGGCCACGCACCGTGTCTTGTGCTGGGTTTAACTGCATGAAGGTGAGTGACCCCAAAAATCACCCGATGCTGACTGGGCTGCACCGCTGCGAGCTGCTGGCACACGCCCCAGCAAACCCTGCCTTTGTGGCCGTGTGTTTTCCCAAGAACACAAGCAGAAAGAGGCAGGTGCCCACTCCCAGCTTGAGCCGAAATTCCACTTCCAAACTGGACTGGTGGGGTGTTCCCCCAGCAGGATTCCCAGAAATGCACGGAAATGGCAGCACCGTGCCCTGAATGCAGGAAGGAGGTCCGTGGTGAGAGCTGGGGAAGGAGAGCATCCTGCAAAGCTGGGACCTCCCATCCACAGCCCATCCCTTCCACAAACACAGCCAGGCTTGGGAATGAACATCCCAGAGCATGATGTGGTTTCAGCTCTGCTAAGCTGGCCCCAAATCAGAGCCAGGGAATTGGCACCAGATGTGTTTGTGTTTCCTTTGAATGTGGGAGGCACCCCTCGCACCCCAGCAGAGCCGCAGTGCTGTACCTGCACCCTGCCTCACACAGGGCAGTGCCAGCACTGCCTCAGACGTGGGTGACAGCAGCTGGAGGGGACACCCCAGGGACAGGGAGTGACACAGCCCACAGGGGCTGGGCACAGCGCAGCACGCAGCCACGAGCCAAATTTTTTTGTTAAAAACCCCCTTTGCAACACCCTCGAGGGATGCCCGGTTCCTGGTGTACTGGTTTGGGGGCTCTTGCTGGGGGACATGGTGGGGAAGGGAACCTGCAGGGAGCAGGCTCTTTGGGGTTTGGAATAACTCCTCCTCCTCTCCTCTCCGTTCCCGTGTGCTCCTGGCTGTCCCGCAGAGATCCCGGCTGCTCCGCCCACCACGGCCGCCAGCAGCGCCGAGGAGCCCGCAGGTACGTTCTGCTCTTTGGGAGCGCCCCGGTGCTAAACGTGTCTTCGGCAATCGCTTCCCTCGAGATCAATTGCACTAATGCATAAATCCTGTTGCTTGTACCGGGACAAGGGGTTCCCTTTTATGCCCAAATGTGTTGGAAACACGTGTGCAGCATCCTGAGGGGCTGGTGTTCCTCGGAGCACCTGGGAGCGCAGGGAAGGTGCAGGAGGTTTTCCTGCTGAATCTGGAGCACGGGGGGGTTATCCAAGGGGAACCACACCTGCCCCCCTCCCATGGCACCCCTGTCCCCAGTTCCCTCGTGTCGGATGGCTCTGACCAGGGATGACAGCAGGAGCCAGAGGGTCCCAGGAAAGGCTGACTTTCCTGTCCTGCTGCATGGAGGTTCCCGGGGTATTTGAGCCCCATCTGTGAAAGACACGAGGTGTAAAAGCTGTTTACTTTTGTCTCAGCAGTGCAGGAGGGTTCATAAATTAAGGAGTTTGTGCTAAAAGTGACGGATGTCACCTTGGATTGAACCCTGAGCCATGTCCTGTGCTTGTGGCCACGTGGGACAGAAAGTGGCCAAGAGCTGGGGGAGCATTGCCCCAACCTGAGCCGCTGCAGAGGACCAGGAGCCAAAGCTGGCCTTGGAACGAGGGGTGGGACAATGTCAGCTCTGGTGCGGGGGGTCCTGCCTGGCTCTGATGAACTCTCAGGGGTCCCAATCAGTTTGGGAAAACAGTCCAAAACTGGATTGTTTAGATGAAATGCATCCATGCTCTCCCATGCCGGGAGATTGGAGGATGAGGAGGGGCTGCTCCTCATTTTTGCTGCCAGGCACGAGGAGCTTTTCTGGTCCTTTCTTGGTCCCTCTCAGACAGAAGAGACCACAGTGAAAGGGCAAACAAAAATAGCAGCGGGGGGTGAAGGTTTACAAACCTGCCAGTCAGTCCTTGTCTTATCTGAATCAAATCCAGATTTTCTCGGGAATGATTATTGGAGGTGGATGGTTTCAGCCAGTGGGCTTAAATAAAACCAGGTGATTGGACTGATGCAGCTCCCCGTGGTTTTCCCCTGGAAATCAACCTCTGCAGTTTCAAAACCAGATCTGGCCCTTCCAAATGTCATTTTGGGCCCTTTTGTTCCCAGCTGGTGAGGAAGAGGCTGGATGTAAATGCAGGAAAGGGAAAAGCCAGCTCTGAGGGACCCCAGGGTGCACAGACCCAGAGCAGCTTTGGCTGCTGGTTGCAGCTTTCCTAGAGTGCAGAAGACCCAGTGCAGAGCTGGCTGCATGTGGTATCCAAATTTTAGTCCAAATCCTCCCCCAAGAACCAGGAACAGGGAAAACTGACCCTGACAATCTGGAACTCCTGTTTCAGCATCATTTGCAGGTAGCCAGAGTATTCCTGCCCTATAAAAGGGTTGTTTTTCCTTTGTCTGAATGTCAAAAGCTTTGATTTTTGCCTGCCCATGCCTAGATTGAGGTCATGCAGAGCCGCCCTCTGGTCCCAGGTAAATTCTGTCTCTCCTGGGACAATCCCAGCGTGAGCAGCAGGAATGGGCTCCTCTGCCCTCAGCAAGAGGGCAAAATGCAGATTTCAGGGGTGGCCAGAGGCTCAGAGCCCATTCCCATGGAAAGACAAGGAGGAAAAAGGGGTCCCTCGGGTGTGCTGCCCCCAGCACCTGCATCACCCCAGGGAAACCTGACCAGCACAGGGGGAACACGGAAATCCCCTTTCCCACTGCAGGACCAGGGGTTGGGCAGCTGAGGGACACCTCATTTCCAGCCTCCCAGCCCTCCTGTACCTGGGCATCCCCATGGCAACGTGGCCTTTGTGGCTCAGCAGCTCCGCTCCCCAGCAGAGCCTGAGGACAGGATGCCTGTCCCCAGCTCACGGCCACATAAACACTGTGACCGTCACTGCAGCAGCAGCTCCAAGGGAAAAGTGACAGTAGGGAAGGATTAAATATCCCACAGCTCCTTCTCATGAGCTGCAGCAGCTGGAAACAAGGAGTCACCCCCTGGGAGCCGCCAGCTGCCTCCACAACATCTGCGAGGGTGCCGGGCTTGCTTGGAAATGACAGCCTGGGGACAGGAGCACAGGAGCCAGCCCGAGCTTTCCTTCGGCTCTGAAGCAGGGACCGGTCCCAGCCATCTCCCAGCACTGATATTCCCTGAACAGGAGTGGGGCATGGGATCAGCAGTGCTGGAGCTGGGAACAGGGCTCAGCCTCCTCCCCAAAGGGCTCCTGGCTGGGGGAGCTGCCAGGCTGGGGCACAGCCGGCTCTTCTTGGTGAGGATGCTCCCAAACCCAGGGACAGGGAGACTTTGCACTGGCAGGGAGAAAAGCCAGAGCCCTTGGCTCTGAGGAAGTGTCAGCCCTGTGGAGAGCCGGGAGCATCCCAGAGCCTGGGAACAAAGCGCTGCCCAGCTCCCTGCAGTGCAGTCGGGAGGGGAGATCGTCATTTCATTCACCCTGGGGTAAATCTGGGCTCAGCCTGGGGGTCTCCAGCTTTGTACCCATCCAAAGGAGGAATTCATTCAGCCCTGCCGGGGCATTCTCTGGCTTGTCTCAGCTGTAAGCGAGGTGATGGATTGGCCGCATGATTGATTGACTGATTGATCAGCAGCATCCAGCGCCTTCTGAAAGGTTTCTCATGGTGATCCCCAGTGAATGGCTGGGAGCACAATAGGGGAGAGGGGCTTCCAGTGAGGGAGCTCCTGGTCCCTTCAAAATAGCTCAGAAAGTCTGGGGGAAAAAACCTTAAAACAACCCCCCCAAAACTGCTGGAATGCAGATAAGTTCCATGCTCTATGCACCGTGCTCTTGTCATCCCAGTGCAGGGCTTCTGCTGCCCCACATCCATTCATTCCTCCATCCCTGCATGCCTCCACCCCCAAATCCCTGCATTCCTCCAGCCCCACGTCCCTGCACTGGATTCCCTCCGTTCCTCCAGCCCCACATCCCTGAACGTGATTCCCTCCATTCCTCCATCCCCTTATCCTGTCCTCCCCACAGCCCTCCATCCCTGCAGCCCTTTATCCCCACATCCCTCCCTCCCTCCATTCCTCCATCCCCACATCTCTTCATCCCCACATCCCTGCAGCTGATCCCCTCCACCCCAGATCCCTCCATTCTTCCATACCCATATTCTTTCATTCCCCCATCCCTCCATTCCTGCAACCCTTCATCCCCACATCCCACCATAGCCAAGCCTCGAGCTTCGGAGCCAGGACTGACGAGCACCCTCTCCCCATCCTGGGACGTTTCCAGAGGCTGATTCCCCTTGGTGACACCAAGCTCTTGTCCCAGCACCAGCTCCCTGTTTCTGCATCTCCCCCCGAACAGAAAACTGTGATTTTCCCACTCGGCTGGAAGCTGCTGTCAGTAAGGAATTTATGGGGTGCTCGGCTCCCGAGGACAGATGTTTTCCTAGGAATGTATTTCATGGTGTTGGCAGTGGCTCTTGGCAGGGCACCCCTGGATCTGCACCCCACGTCCTCAACGTGTCCTGGGGCTCATCACGGGGATAAATCCTGTGGGAAGGCGTAGGAAACGTGCAACCAGCCCTGGCTGCTCCTGGGAGAGGGATGAGGAGGGGCAGAGGTGGGGTGGATGAGCTGTAAAACTCCGTGTTGGTGTGGAGTTTTCCAGTGCAGGGTTTCCAGTGCAGGGTTTGTTTTCCAGTGCAGGGTTTGTTTTCCAGTGCAGTGTTTCCAGCGGGTGTCTGGCACAGCTGGACTGTCCCCACTGTGCCACCAGCAGCCACAGCCTGCCTCCTGCTCCCTTTAGATCCGGGAAAATCGGGATGCTGCTGCTGAGGCCACAGCTGCTCTGGGCACCCCTGTCCTGAGACACCAAAAACCCCTCCGGCCGTTCATCCCCATCCCCAAACCGGCCCCAGGCAGCTCCAAGGCAGGGAGCGAACTCCCCCCGAGCTGCAGAGGCGCTGGGGTGGTGTCTGGGGTGAGTCCCCCTCTGACCATGACCAGAGCTCCCAGGGATGCACCAAAGGCACCCAAACCGCGCCCGGACCCAGCTGCCCGGGTGCTGCTGGGCCACAGCTGGGACTGGCGTGGCCGAGCACGAGGGGCCAGCCAAGGACACTCCCGTGACGTGCTGGGGGCAGCCTGGGCACATCCTGGGGGTGCTGGGGTCGTGCTGCAGCACTGGGGCTGGTGGCCCCCAGGCCGCGCTGCGGCTGCGGAGGTGGGAAGGGGCTGCGGGCTCCCGGGAATCCCTCGCTGCCGCTTTCCAGGCGCTCCAGGCGAGAGGCTTTAATCTAATTACATGCTTTATTTGCGCCAATTTGTTTTTCAATCAATCTTGCTCAGCCAGAAGAAAGGAGGCTGCTGCGGGCTCATTTGCACCTTCTTGTTCCGAGGGAGAGGTTAATGGCCGTCATCCGCTGGGCTCCGCGCTCCCGGCTCTCCTCGGCGGCGCTGCCCGGCCGGGAGCTCCGGGAATCTTGTCCCGCAGACAGGCAGCGAGTTCCCAGCGCGGCACGGAGCAGCCGGGCATCTTTGGGACGCGCCGATTGTGAGGATCCGCTGCAGGCAGGGCTCGGGATGCTCCTGCCGGGTGCTCCGAGGCGTCCTGCAGGAAGGGTTTTGTGTGTCCATCGCCAGGGGCTGCAGCGGGGTCCCGGGGAAGGGTTTGGGTCTGCAGAGCACCGAAACGAACAAACCAAAAAGAGTGGAAATAACTCCTCCCGCTTTTCCTGCCCCGCCGGGCAGCGGCACTGCTCAGTGCCGTGGTGGCTGTGCCCGGCACAGGGCAGGGCTGCCCTCGGTGCCCCCCACGCTCCTGTGCTGGTGCCAAGGACTCCTCAGCCCGCTTTGGGGACCGGGAGATGCTCTGGGGCCCAGCAGGTGCCTCTGCCTTGACAGACTGGTCACGGACCCACCTCAGCTCGTGGGACAAATCCCTGCCAGCTCCTGGGGACTGCTGCTCCCAGCTGGGAGGTGACCAGGGACAGACCACAGTCACCCGGTTAAAGAGAAGCTGGTGCCAGAGGCTTGCTGTGCACCAGGGCTTGGCACAGACCCTCTGGGGGCAGATCCAGGCCCCTGGAATCTTTGTCCACAGGCTGAGACTGCTTCAGACCTGGGGACTGTCCTGTAGATAACAACAGACATGGCTGGAGCAGCCCAGCCCCAGCCCATCCCAGCTCCAAGGCCTGGAAGGGATGTGCCTCCCTATTCCAGCTCCTGGCCATGCTGGAGGGATGGCCAGGGCCACCCTGCTGGGGCTGTCCTGCAGCTGGCCAGGGATGAAGGGCACTAATTTGCACATGATAATTGCAAAGGGCATCGTGCAGGACAGCTGGGTCATGGACAGGTGAGAGGAGAAGAGCCAATCAGTGATAACAGACCCAATTTGTGGTAACAGACCCCTGCTCCATTCAGTGGCCGGACGAGGGTGCAGCAAAGCACAGGAGAAGCAATCCCACTGCTGAAGTGAATAACCTGGGAAGGATTCTCTGCCTTAGCTTCGCTATTTTATTAAAGCTTCTTTACGTTAAAGCAGCCAGCTCTGAGACAAAGACTCCCGGCGGAGTCCAGCCCAAATTAAATTACAGCAGTGATCCCTCACAGTCACCGTGTGCTCCGTGAGCCAGACACTGCAGTCCCTGTGCTTGTCCCACAGGGATGATCCCATCCCTGCTCCCTGCAAAAGGAGAGGGCTACTCCAGAGCATCCCCTCCCTCAGGACGTGTGGTCAGCACAGGCCCAGGGCCAGAAGCTTGGAGCAAGCAGAGCTGGAGCTCTCCAAATGACTCTAACAGTCCTTCCCTGGGACTGATGGAGGAGATGGTAAAATAATTCTTTGGGATGGAAGCAAGGGGCAGCCTCAGTGCTGTGGGAAGTGAACCAGGAGTTCACGGTCATCAGGGAAATCTCCAGAGGTCTGAAAGCCAAAGGCATCCCTGCCATAAGTGCTCCAGGCCAGCCCTGGCACAGGGTGACCCTGTCCTGTCCCGGTGCTGGGCAGTGCTGGATTGCATTTTATCCTGTGTGCCTTGGGAATGTGGCTCTTAAGTGCCTTTGGGATGCTCTGGGATAGCTCACAGAGATGTTTTCAGAAGTGTTTGGATCCATGTGCTTTTCCTCCAGGCTCCAGCCACAAGCTGAGGATGTGGGGTTGCTGCCTGTGAAAGGGGCCGGGAATTTCTTTCCGGAGTCTGAACAGCCTGGAGGAGCTCTCAGTCCCGTGGGGATGGGGCAGCAGGAAGCTCTGCAGAGCCGTGGAGCAGCTGGACACGATGTCCTGCACATCCCACAGGGCTGCAGCAGTTCTCGGGAGCACCTGGAAGAGTTTTGTGGTTGTTGGACGGGCTCAGGGAGCCAGCCCTGGGCTGTGGTTGAGAGCAGGGGGGTCTGGGCACAGACACAGCCTGGAGCTGGGATTCCCCAGCTCCTGGTGAAGGGAGGGATCGCTCAGGTCCAGCTTCAAAAAACACACAAAAATGCACCTTCCTCCCCCTGGGCACTCGTGGGGGTTCTACAGCACCGAAATACAAAACCCATCCCTCTGGCGGGGACAGACCCTCCCGCTGCAGGGGCTGTTGGGAAGCCAGGAGCTGCAGCGATGTGCAGGTTTAGGGATGCCAGTGGAGAGGTTTAGCTGGGATTTGTCCAGAGCCAGTGGGGACCTGGAAGCTGCCGTGTCCCCCAGGGTCACTGCTGCTCACTCCCATCGGGAGGGGCAGCTCCTGCACGGAGGATTTGTGACCACGGGGGAGGGAGAGAGAGGGGCAGGAATCTGAAAGCTGTTCTCCACCAGCCTCCCCTTGCCTTAGAGCAAATCAAACCAGCCCCACTGATCTGCACTGACCCACTCTGGGGGCACCTGGGACCTCAGGCAGACCCCAGTCCCATTTTCTCTGTCCTGCTCTCTCTGGTGAAGGAATCACAGATTCAGGATTTGATATTTGGAGCTGCACCTTCACTCAGTGGCTCAGGCTGGTCGCACATCCCCCGCTGTGACAGCAGGAGATGGGGGCACCCAGACCCCCACCCGCAGAGCCCCCAGAGAGCACAATCCCTGGGAGGGAAGGCAGGAAAATGCCCTTCAGCCCCAAGTGCTGAGGTCAGGCTGTCAGGGCTGGGGCTCCCCTCCTAAGCCACACCACCTCCACCTTGGATCGCAGCCCACAAAGGCATTTAGGGCCCTACCTGGGGGAAATCAATAGGAATTTAGCTGCATAAATTGGGATTAGAAATCTGAATCCCCTTGAGGATCTAAGCCTTATATCTGCATTTCCAGTTAGGTACCCAGGCCAAGAAATGTGGCTTTAATCGCTCTATCATGTCAGAATCAAGGGGCCTTTAATTTCCGTTCCCGACATGTGGCTTTCGCAGCGGCTCAAAGCTGATTTTGGAACTGCAAGCGCAGCAAGAGGCGCCTGGTGCAGGGTCTTCCCTGCAACAACACTCAGCACCCCCAGCCCTGCTGCCAGCACCTCCTTCCTGCCCAGCCCTGGGAGCGCCAGCGCTCCGGGAAGAGCGGGATCAGTAACAAATCATGGGATGACACTCAGCACCCCGCAGCTCTCAGCCTCGTCACAGCAACCCCAGACAACCCCCAAAGCGAAGATGTTTAAACAGAAAAAACTCAACTTTCTGCAAAAAAACCCGAGAAATTAAGCAAAACAAAGAAGGTGTTTAGCTGTGAAAAGTCTCTGCCCAGCCAGAGAATTAGTTCTATCAAGGGGATGGGCTGAGCTGCAAAGCTGCTGAAGGCTGTGCTGACACGTTTTACTGAGCTGCGAGCGACACGAACCAGCCGCCCGCCACCTGCTCCCTCTGTGAACAAGTAGCTCCAGCGGCCTCTTCCCGATCCTGTCCTGCTCTGTTCATTCGGGAAACGCAGGGAGTTTGTGCTTTCCCCCGGCCCGGGGGCTGCCAGCCGCAGGAGCCGGCGGGGAGGAGCAGGATGTCCCCGCTCAGGATGCACCGAGGGCTGGGTGCGCTTTGGGCTTGTGGCTCTGAAACATGGGTTTGCACTGGAATATTTGTGCAGCTGAGCGAACGCGGGGAGGAAAGAGCCGCGGGCTTGGATGGCACCACGGGTTTGTCCTGCACCGTGCAGTTGGGTGCCTCAGAGCATGGCTGGGTTGGACACGGGCTGAGAGGGGCTCAGGGAGGTCCCAGGTCTGTTGAGGGCAGCTGAGCCCTGCCAGGGCCAGGAGGGCAGGGCTGGACAGCAGCAGGGTGAGACCAGCCTTGCTCAGCGCCCCGTGGGCAGGGGACGCTTGTGCAGCACAGTGGGACAGGGAGCTGGGGCTCAGCCCATCCTGGTGCCCCCCTCATCACTCCTGCAGGACCTGCCGGACAGCAGCTGGACACTGACCCTCACCATGCTGCAGGTACCAGGGTGCTCTCCACCCCAAAGGGTGTCCTTCAGGCAGCTCCGTTAATTCGCAGCCTGGTTTGTGGCTGGGCTCCTGGCATCACCTTCCACGGGCGGGTTATCCCAGGCTGATCCTCTGCAGCCTCACGGAGAGGGGCGAGAGGGACCTGCAGGACAAGGAGCCTCTGGCACAGCCAGGCAGCACAAGTCTTGGGACTCCGGAGGTTTGTCACATGAACATCTGGGGACAAACTCTGCGAGTCTCACATCATTTGTGTCTCCTGTGCACACCCACAAGTCGCTGAGCTCCACATCCATCCTTCCTCCCATCCCTTCCCCAGCTCCACCATCACTTTCCAGCGGGGAGCAGCAGCTCAGCAAAGCTTCCCCAGAGCCCAGACTGCTGCAGAGTCCCTTGGTGAGGAGAGCAGGGCCTGTCCCTGGCAGCGCTGACAGAACATCCCTCAGCATCCCCTCTGTGCACGGTCCCTAAGGCAGAGGGACCCCGCAGCACCACCCCACACACACAGAGCTCAATGCTTGGCTCACAGAAATCCCATTTGCCCTCCCAAAGCGGCCCCAGAGGATCTCCAAGTCACCCAGGAGGCAGAAGAGCTCTCCACAAGGGAGACAAAGGAAATGAACCAGAGCAAATCCCCCACCCACGGAAACCAGCGCTGGCATCTGGTGATTCCCAGTGATTTACACCAGCTGGCTCTGGCCAGGCCGGCTCAATTCAAACCAGCTGAGGCTCTGGCCCAGCCCGTGGGGCTGGGGAACGAGGAAGAGAAGGACAGGGCAGGACAAGATAAGGCTGTGTTCAGGCAAAGCAGGGTCAGCCCTGGCTGGAGCTGGGTGTCTTGAGCCCCAGGTTGTGACCCCGGGAGAAGCAGAGGCTGTGGGTGCTGTGGGCATGGGGTGCTGTCCTGCAGGGTGTGGGGGGCAGCTGAGTGCTGTCCCATCACCCCACAGCCTCCCTGGCTGGCAAAGAGCCCCGGGATGGATTCCCAGCGGGTCTGTCATCTCAGGCAGAGTGGAATTATCGTGGCAGTGGTGCAGGGATGGGGAGCTCAGCAGTGCTCAGGGATGTTTCTGCAGGGAGAGGTTGCTGGGGTGACTTGGGGTTGCTCTTGTGAGGGTTCTGGACTGGACTCCAGAGCAGTGGTGTCTCTGCTGTTTCTTGGACTGGGCCCCAGAAGCAGCGGGGCCGCAGGAGGATCTGCTCCAGGTGTGCTCTGCCAGCCTGGCTGCTGGAGATCCCTCGTGGGGCTGAGCCATGAATGTGCAGGTGGGAGCTGCTGCCCACCCCAGTGCTCGGGGCCAGCTGCTGGCCAGCGCGTCCTGGATTTGGCCAGGGCAGGAGGGACGTGCAGCCAGAGCTTCCAAGCTTGTCTCTGCTCTGCTGCTCACTGCCCACCTGTCCTTGTGTCCCCTCTGGTGCTGGCCCGGGCTGAGGTGGGAGAGCAGCAGTGAATATCTACAGAGCTCCAGGATTTCTGTGCCAGGCACAACCATCCCCAGGTTTATCACAACCACACTGGTGTCCTGGGCACATCAGCAGCCTGGGCTGAGCAGAGTGGTGCCAGCAGCCCTGCAGAGCAGCCGATGGCCTGTCTATCCTTTGTCGTTCCCTGCTCCCCCAAAAAGCTCGGGGGAAGCTTCCGTGGGCTCTTAGGTCACTGCACAGACATTCAGTTCCCTTAGAGACTTTTCCTTCAGTGTTTATGGCCAGGAACATCTTACCTTGGATCGGGAATGTTTCTGTTCCCTGAGCTCAGTGACACCAGGCAGCCACGTTCCACTGTGTGGTGGCATCTTGCCACGTGGGCATGGCTGGGGCACTGCTAGCGAATCTCCATCCACTGAGCTACAGTTTTTATGGAATATCCACTCCTTTCTCAGTGCATTTCAAGTTTTACTTGATGTTCAGAAATGTTAGATGAGAAAAACAAATGGGAGGCATCAGTGGCTGGAAACGCTCACTCATCAGCATTTGGAGGGGCTTTGGCTGGGTTGTAGCTGGGCAGAGATCTCACCTGGGGTTCTTGGAGGAGGATGATCACAGGGTTTGGCCCTGGCTGTGTCATGCTGGAAGAGCAGGAAGCCTTGTATTCCTGAGGGTCTCTCCTGAGGAGTGGGAGCAGCAGGAAGCCATGGGACTGAGGCAGGGACTGTGCATGGCCACGCTGAGAGGGGCTGCGGCACACATGGCTCACAGGGGTTGCTGCTGAAGCGGTCCCTGATGGTCTTGGCACCACACTTGTGTGGGTGTCCAGTTCCCTGCGTCCCTTCTCTTGTTGGTTCCCCCACTCCCACAGAAAAAGAAGCCGCTGCTCGGCTCAGGCTGGGTTTGGCTCCACTGCTGAAGGGGAGGTTTGGATTTAGGGTCCATGAGACCTCCCAGAGCATCTCCTCTCCACCTGATGCAGGGGAAGGTCCAGGGGAGCAGCAGCTCCCAGGGCAGGGCTCAGCGTCCTCGCGGGCTCCAGGGCTGTGCCAGGCTCCAGCACTGGTGGCAGTGACAGAGACCGTGCCAGGCTCCAGTGCCAGTGGCAGTGCCAGGGGGCTGTGGCAGTGACAGGGGGCCGTGCCAGGCTCCAGCGCCGGTGTCAGTGCCAGGGACTGTGCCAGGCTCCAGCGCCAGTGGCAATGCCAGGGGCCGTGGCCCAGCTCCAGTGCCGGTGGCAGTGCCAGGCTCCAGCGCTGGTGGCAGTGCCAGGGGCCGTGGCCCAGCTCCAGTGCCAGGGGCCGTGCCAGGCTCCCGCCGGCCGCCACGCCGGGCCTTGCTCTGCCCAGGCCAGGCCAGCGTGTCCCAGCAGTGGGGGCCCATTAGAAACGAAATGTTCCTCCTGGGGTATTTTATTTGCACACTTCAGTAGAGTGGACACCAAAAGGCTTTGCTAATGCTTCATGGGCTGCTAATTTCCTCTCTGACCCGCATTGTGGCGGGGTGACCCCGGCCCGAATCTCCCGGCAATGAATGCCAAAGGCTGACACCGGCCCGGGTTAGGGGTGACAATGGGGCCTCTGTGGGCTCCGGGCAGGCTCCAGTCGGGAGCTGGAGAACAGGGGGAATTTGTGTGGCTCTCAAAAGCTCTGGGTGGCACAATAAGGGAGGCCCCCGGGGTCTCCCAGGAAGACAGAGCGGCCCGGGGAAGCCGGGCCGGGGGAGGCGGGCGGGAGGGAGGATGGGCTCCTTTGTGAGCAGCTTTCTTTAGAAAGGAAGGCCTTTCTCAATGCCCCCTCAGACGACCCAATCGGGGCCTGGCAGATGGATATCACAGGCACGCTGCTTATTCATGGCAGGCTGCAGCTTTGAGCCGTCCCCCCTTCCCCCAGCCCTTTCTTCATTTTAAGGCTAATTTGTTTTGTTAATGTTTTCTTGCCCTCCCCCTCTGTGCGTGCAGATTGTGACTCATACTGCAAAGCCTCCAAGGGGAAGCTGAAGATCAACATGAAGAAGTACTGTAAGAAAGACTATGGTGAGTGTCCCCTCTCCGAGGGAAGAGCGGTGCCAAAGGGATGCGGGGCAGGAGCATCCCCTCGGGGTGTCCCCAAGCCCACCCAGCCCAGGCTGGGTCCCAGCCGCAGCCCGTGCTGGGGTGTGTGCAGTTTTGGGAATGGTTTTTGCCAGGTTTGGAGAGGCAGCCCTGGGCAGCGACGCTGGGTGGAGCAGCGTGTCACTTGGGAAACTGGGATGAGCACACTGTGGACCCTGATTCGGGGGTTGTCTCAGCATCTGCAGGAGACTCAGGTTTTCCAAGTGTTTTCCAGTGTCTTCTGGGTTATGCTGACACCATGTCCCCTCTCCTCTCACTGTCCTGTTACGTGCCACAGCTTTTAAAGATCGTCCTTTGCTGTGGGGATGAGCAGCAAGCAGTTCCCTGTCACCTGGATCCCATCCCCCTGTAATTCCCAGAGGGACTTCAGAGGGTGGTGCAGCCCTGGGACAAGCCAGGAGACTCTGGAATCCTCACTGGTACTCAGGGCCCTGAGAATCCTTCCGCAGCGGCTCGGAGCAGGCGCATCCCAAACTCCCTCAGCCCCTCTCTGCTCCTGGGATCGTTTCTGATGTGGGTCCATTCCCAGTGTGGCCACCAGTGGGTCCATGCAGGACAAATGCAGGGTGACCCCAGGAGGAGCCGGCCAAGGGGTGCTCCACACTGGTTTTGTGCTCTGGCACCTCCCCGTGAGCCCAGGGGAAGGAGGAGGGCTTGGAGGCAAAGGTTTTATTTGCATTCCCATGTATTATCCATGTGGCAAAATGGATAGCGAGCATCCTTGGCAAGGGTGAGCTGGGGTGTGATTGTGGCCCCCGTCCAGCAAGGCCACGCTTGTAGGAGCTGCTGGAGGGTCATCAGGTGTTGGAAAGGTCCAAGGAATGCCTTTTCCCTCGGACAAAAGAGTTTAATGGCACATGAGAGAGTCACTGCTAGAAGGCTGTTCAGGTTGTGTGGGGGTTTTTAGGGACAGGAGTGAGGCTGGGCCCAGGCAATGGAGCCGTGGGGTTTTCCTGTGGGTGGATCCTCTGCTGGCTGATAAGGCACAAACACATTTCCCCCACGTGGATGCGCATCCCTTCATTTTCCCACCTGGCTTCTCCAGAATCTCCTGAGGGCTGAGCTCTCCAAAGGGGAGTGTGAGTGGCTCGAGAGGTGTGTCAGGCAGGAGATATCCCCGGAGCAATGAATAGGGAAGAGATGCCGCCAGAGCAGTGACTAGGGGAGCTGGAAAGAGCTTTTCCCTTCTCTTTTCTCACTCAGCATCACTGCTGCAGCTTCACGAGTGAGCCAGAGCCCTTTGCTGGGGCTGGCTCAGGTGAGGGGGACAGACTGTCCCAGGGCTGGAACTGGGGTGCTCCCACCCGACCCTCCTGGCCATGGAAGGGTCCCCCGCGGCCCCAGCCAGCCCCACAGCCACGGCAAATTTGCTTTTTGGAGGACAAACCACGGCGGTGAGGCAGCGGGGTGAGCGATGCCGGGGCAGCCCAGGCTTTCACCAGGGCCAGGGAGGGAAGAAAGGGTTGAAAAGGTGCAGGGAGGGATAATAAAGACTTTGGGACTGACACCCCAGCAGGAAGCCAATTAGGAGGCTCTTTTCCTCACCGTTCTGCTGGCATCGCTGGGCTGAATGTCCTAAAAGGCCCTAATTAGCTTGAACAGAGTTCCTTCTCCCGCGGGCTCAATCGGGAGCTATCATCCGCCCCGCGCTCCTCAATGGGGCTTTTTAGCTCCCCGCTTCATTCAGCCTTTCAAAGGGGATATTTTCCCTTATTTATTTTTCGTATCTGTTTGTTTTTGTCGGGTTTGTGGGGTTTTTTTCTTTTTATTTTAATTTGGGCTTTTTCCCGCGAGATGGGTTTGGGTGCAAATATTTGGAGTGAAACAGGACGCGGGGAGGGCAGGCCGGGAGATTCGGGGAGGGGGGGAGGCAGGAACAGAGGCAGAAAAGGTTTTTCTGGGTTTATTTTGGCTGCGTGGGGGAGCGCAGGGTCACTCAGCTCCCAGAAAAGCAGGGACAGAGGAGGGGTTGGCTGCGGTGGGGGCAGTTAAAGCCCGGGGAGGCAGAAAGGATTCCTGCTGAACCCTCTGAGGGCAGGGATTCCCAAAAGGAGAGGGGATTATTTGATGAGAGCGGGTGATGCTGATCCAGGTGGTGCGGGAAAATCCTTGACTCCCTCAGGTGCCACATTTTCAGCCCGATTTTGGGGCTTTTTCCACTCTCTGTGGGGTGTGACTGTGGTAAAGGAAACCTGGAGCTTTTAAATCTCCATTTTGCCCCAGTTCTGAGCTCCCTGTGCTGCAGCAGGGCCCGATCCTGCCCGGATGATGCTGGAACATTTTTATACCGGCACTGTGGTCCCAGGCGTCGCCCCCATGCCGGCCCTGGGTCCCCATCCCAGCACTGGGGAGGGAATGGGGGTGAGGAACAGAATCCTCATCCGAAAGGTGAGATCATCCACTCACTTTGCCCTTTCTTGGAAAAAAAAAGTAAAAAAATCCTTCCTTCAGCGGAGCCTTCTCTTAGTCACCCCCTTTGTCGAGAGGAGCTTGGCAGGGGCTGCTGGAAAAAAGCAAAACGTGTTTTCAAAAGGCAGCTTGAAAAGAGGGAGGGAGGGGGGAGAAAAAACCTGAATCCCCAAAAAACCCAAGGCAGGGGAGAAGCACCAACCCCGCACTCACAGCCCCTTCCACTGCCCGGGAAGGTGGAGAAATCCCATTCCCGGAGCCGAGCAATCCCTGCTGCAGCCACGTGCTGAGGGAGAGCCGGGGCAGAGAGGGGTCCCCCGGCACCAGGGCACACCCAGGCCGGCCGGGATTAGGGATCATAAATCTCCAATATTAAACCGGTAGGAAATTGGCAACTGGAGCGAGGCAAAGCTGCCGCCAAATAAATTAAAAACTGAAAAAAAGGGGGAAAAAAATCCCATTTTAACTCTTTGCTCCAGCGAGGAGCCAGCCCTTTACATTCCCAAACCCAGATGGTGTCGGGATCACCTTTTGCTGCTGGTTGGAATAAAATCCACATGGACTCCGCTCCACTTGTGCAGCGAGAGGGGAGCCAAGCCTTTGGAAAACCCTGCCTTGGACTGGGACATCTGTGCCTGCCACCGCTGTCCCCAGCACCCCCTTCCACCTGGCCGTATTAAACACCCTCAAACCGCTCTGTTCCCACTGCTGCTCAGTGGGATCTTTCCCAGGGGCCAGCAGAGTGATGCTCCCCAAATTTCCAGCTCCCACGGACAGGTCCATGCATGGGATATGTGTGATATTCCAGGATGCCACAGTAGGATGCACAGATGTGGCCCTGCAGCCCAGCCCTGGGTCAGCCTTAGCAGGGGAAGCCTTGAACTCAGGAGATTTATTACAAATCCCAAATGTAAATTAAAAAAAGAATTAAATACTTAGGTTTTCCCCAGCCTCCCTCTTTTCATGGCAGCCTCAGGAGTTTTGGGGCTCTGACTCACGATCTCTGAATGCTGTGAGGCGCTGCTTTGCTTTCAGCCTTCAGCAGCTGCCCTCAAACGTTGTTTTGAGGCTTTGGGCTGGGTTTTGTTTTCATTAACATCAAACCAACCAGCCCTGGGCTTTCATCTCCAGCTTCCAGCCTTTGGGGCTTTCTTGTGGCTGGAGGCTCCCAGCCAGGCCTTGAGGAGCCGGGAGTATCCCTGAGCTCCGGGGATGCAGGAGGGGACCAGGGACCTTCCATCCCCTCCCACAGCCCAGGGACCCTCGGCCACCTTCTTCCAAAGAGCCATAATGTGGTGAGACAGGGAAGGCACCATCCAGGTGGGATTTGTGGTCCGGGAGTGTCGGTGTCAGGTGGGATGTGGTTCATGGGGCAGCCCCTGCCCTCACCGGGACCCAGCTGTCCCCCAGCTGTCCCCCTGCTCCCCGGGCCTGTTTGCTGCCAGAGCAGGGTGCAGGGAAGTGAACCTGGAGAAAAATGCCTGGATCTCTGGGAGTGCCTGGGGTGCAGCAGCCCCAGATTTCCCCCAGGGCTCGGCTGTCCAAAGTTTGCAAAGCTCAGAGAGGAGCAGGCACAAGGCACCAGCAGGATCAGGAGCTGGACTGGATCCCCTCCTGGCTGAAACCAATGTCACCAGGCTGGACAGGGCCCATCCTCAGTGAAACTGGTGTCACCAGCCCCAGCTGGAGCTGTGGAAGCTGCAGCTCCTTTGATTTTGTTCTCCTGCTCCAGGACACCACCTGCTCCCAGGGGACCACAGCAAGGGGAGCACCATCCCCACGAGTAACCGTCCTCCCCTATCACATCCTTCCGCCTGCTGCCCCAGGGGTTTTTCCAAGGATGTTTTTCCAGGGATGCAGAGACAGGGACAGTCCTGAGCGCAGGGGTTCAATGGGAACATCAGCCAGGTGAGAGCGGTTCACCACAAAGCCAATCTTTGTCCCAGGAGACGGCAGGTGAAGGGCAACCAAGCCCCAAAGCCAGCTTTGGACTGGGGGGGCACAGCTGACCCCGAGCCCCAAATCAGGAAGCGACTGAAACCTCCTTCATGAGAGGGGAGGCTTTAAATCCCTGGGGATTTCCCCAGGGGAGCCAGCTTAGGTGCTTCCAAAAATTCATCCTGGCCCATTTCTGCCTCTCTGCACGTCCCGTGTGCCCTGGGAGATGCTGGAGGTGCTGATCCCATCCCAGCACTGCAAACACCACTAAAGCTGGGCTCCGAAGCCCGGCTCAGGAGGAACTGAGCGTCCTGGATGTGAAGTTACGGGCAGAAATCTGGCTGTCAGGGCAGGCAGCTGTGGCTGCGCCAGCCAAGCCTTCCTCAAAGCTTTCACTCCTTCCACTCCATTAATAAAAAGGGAAAAAATAAGAGACGGGGGCCTTGACATGAAAAAAAATACAGACTGTGTGTTTTAGAGCAGAGTTTCCTGTAACCACCTCTCTCCAGTTCCTTTTCATTCATTTTCTCCATTTTGTCAGTGTGGACCCAGGCAGGTCAAAGGTTTAAGCTTTTTTGGAAAGATTTGTTTCCAAAAAATAAAAATTGGCTACTCCTCACATTTTGTTACCTTCACACCAGACAGGGAAATACACGGTCAGAGCTGAGGGTTGTTTTTTTTCCCTTTTTTCCCTTTTTTTTTTAATGAAAGCATCTGGCCTCCATGACATGCTCTGAAAAAAAATACCCCATATATTTTGCAACGTGTTAAAAAGCTGTGCTGGGCTGCAGAGCTCTGCTTCCTCCCAGAGCCTGGAATCACTTGGGTTGAGAGACAGGGGGATGCTCCTCCACCACCAGCCCAGGGGGGAAAGCGGGGCTGTTACAAGGCAAACGGGAGATTTTTCCCTGAGGTTTTTGGGGAGTTTCTTCTCACTCTGTTAATTTATAAAAAGAGGATTGGCCCCACTGGGGCCCAGCCAGGCAGCTGAGACAGGCAGGCAAATGGGCAGGGGGTTACAGCTCCTGGGGTGTGGAGGGAAGAGCGGGGAAAAAGGGAAAAGCTCAATGATTTGGCTGAAAAAGCCCTTTGTGGTTGTGCCGCACCAGCCTGTGCAGAGCCTGGCCCCTGCCTGCTCTCCCAGCCAGGCCGTCCTCACCCGGGATTCTCCCTCTGTCTCTGCTGGTGGGGATTCCTCATCCCGCAGTTGGCAAAAAAACCCAGCAGGGCTGGGCAGGCCCTGCCTGGGGAAGGTGTTTTCCTGGAAGCTGATTTTTAGCCCTGTTCCGGGAAAGAGCAAGGGCTGGAGTGGTGGAGGGCTGAGGTTTCCTCAGTCCCGGGCTACAGAAGAGGTTACACAGCATCAGCCATGGGCTTGGATTCCCTCATCATCATCATCACCATCATCACCACCATCATCACCACCTTGTGCAGGGATCAGGGCTGTCCTCCCACCTCAATCTTGCTGTGGGAGCTGTCGGTCTCCCAGTCCTCTGCCAGGACGCCAGGAGATCTCCTTGGAGCCCAGGGCTGCCATTCAGCACTTGCACAGATGCTCCGGTGACTCTGCCAGGCGCAGAGCTGGAGAGCATCTCCCAAGCCTGTGGTGGTCTTGCAAGCTTTGCTGAGACCCTCAGATGCAGCACTGGCTGCTCCTGCTCCTGGGGGTGGCCTGGGGACAGAGTTTTGGGGCACCACAACCCTCGGCTGCTATGCCCCAGCCCGGGCTCTGGAGACAAACCCTCTTCCTCACACGGCCCATTAGGTAAGGCTTGGAGTCCATTTTCTCCTCAGCAGCTCAAACAGTAACACCTTTTCCTCTCTTGCCTCGTGTGTTGTTTTTTTCCAGCTGTCCAGATCCACATCCTGAAGGCGGAAAAAAACGCGGACTGGTGGAAGTTCACGGTGAACATCATCTCCGTCTACAAACAAGGCAGCAACCGGATCCGGCGCGGAGACCAGACCCTGTGGATCCACTCCAAGGACATAGCCTGCAAGTGCCCCAAAATCAAGCCCATGAAGAAGTATTTGCTGCTGGGCAACAACGAGGACTCTCCCGACCAGAGCGGCATCATTGCGGACAAAACCAGCCTGGTGATCCAGTGGCGGGACACGTGGGCCCGGCGGCTCCGGAAGTTCCAGCAGCGGGAGAAGAAGGGGAAGTGTAAGAAAGCCTAAAGGAGGAGGAGAGGGAGAGACTGACTGTGCATGCTGCTTTGTGTAGAGCTGGGGCGGGCAGGGACCGGCTGCCAGGGCGGGCTGGGGGGACAGGGGGACAGCGACCGCGGCTGGGGGGTGCTGGGCTTGCACCTCGTATTCCAGGGAAGACAAAACAGGACCTAACAGAACCCAACAGGACCCAACAGGACCCAACAGAACCAGATCACACNCCAACAGGACCCAACAGAACCCAACAGGACCCAACAGAACCCAACAGGACCCAACAGGACCCAACAGAACCAGATCACACACACGGCCAGAACCCACGAGTGGGGTGCGGGCGTGCGGCACCCGGGGCCCCCCAGCTCCCTCCTGCCCCGCTGCTGAAGAACTCAGAGACACCAAACTGCCTTCCAGCTGCCAACATCTGCTGCCTCCAAAGCACGGCATGGGCACATCCACCCTGTAAGAAACTAATCAACAGCACCGCTGGAAATTAACTCCCCATCCCCAAAATACCTATTTGCAACTTAGGCTGACCGAGACAGTTCTTGTAGAGGAAACTAAACCGAGACTTTTGCTGAGGACAGATCCGAGGATCGACGGACGGGGTCTTGGAGGGCTTTGGTATCCGACAGCCGTGGCCACCAACCACTGATGATGCCTGGGGCGGCCGAGGTCTCCAGCTGTGATGATGCTCTGGGTCCACTTTAGGCACAGCCAAGAGGGGACAATGTTGGTGGGTGACTTCCTGCTGTGCATAACTCTGGGAAAGGCTCCTGCCATTCCTGCTCAGCCCCTGACCCTGAGGACGCTGCCCCCACCACACTGCAGGGCTGTGAGCCCACAGGTGCCCTGTCCCTCTCCTCAGCCACCCATTCACAGGCGAGGAATCATAACCAGGATCCCAAAGGAAACATCCAGACCTGACAAAAGAAGTTGGCATCCAGCTCCCATAAGCGCCCTGGAAGATCCTGCCAATCTCAGTCCCTGAGTCTCCACTGTGGCTCAGTCCCCTCTGCTGCTGCCAGCACACCAGGAGCCCTCAGATGGTAGCAAATCCCTGCAGGTGACACCAAGACCCTGGCTGGTCGCTGGTTTCACTCCCAAACTCGGGCAGCTCTCCCAAACCCACACCAGCTCTGCCCTCGCTCCCTGGAGCTGCAGCTCCCCAGCGTTCCTGCAAAAGGTCTTGGAGACAAAGAGGGGAGCAGAGGGTGCCAGGGACTGTCCCACGGGGAGCAGAGGGTGCCAGGGTGCCAGAGCAGAGGGTGCCAGGGACTGTCCCACGGGGAGCAGAGGGTGCCAGGGTGCCAGAGCAGAGGGTGCCAGACTGTCCCATGGGCAGCAGGGCCAGCACAGAGCTCTGAGGCTTGGCCGGGGTAGAGCCCACACAGGGCAGGGCCCAGCCCAGGGAAGAGGTCTCAGCCAGGAGCGAGGTGTGACCCACCCGGAGCTCTGCTCCTCCTGCTGGGGGGGCAAACAGCCAACCCAAAATTCCCAATTTCCAGTCACTGATGCACTGAGCACAGTGGAAGCTGCCTCACCTCAGGCTGGAGCATCCTCCCCGGGGGCACCCTGCGGGCAGGACTGGCTCTGGGGTTGTCACCCCCGTGCCACACCGGCCCGTGGGGAACGGGAATACCCAATCCCACCCCGTCCATGGAGACCGGGAGCAGCCGGGGCAGGAAGGCGGGGAGGGCAGGACGGTACCTGGAGGAGAAGCAAACATCAGTCGCTATGAAAAGCAAAACCTCCCCGATATTTTTCCTTTTAGGAAACTTGGAAACATCTCTTTTATGACATTTTCCAGTGGTTTTGCCTTGTTTTATAGCAATTGACAATATTTATATAATGACATAAACCACCATAAAGCAGGGCAGCCATGTAAATAGGTGCAAAGAGGAGGCTCCCAGAGCTGCTGGAGACACCACCCGGAGGGACCCAGCTCTGCTGAGCCTCCCCTGCCACCACAACGCCCCCAGAATTAATCTGGGTATTAGGAGAAAAATCCCACCCTGGACATCAAGCAACTCCCTCCCCTCCAAGTCTGTGTTTTCTCCTCTTTTCCGAAACGCTCTTGGTTTTCCTTATCTCAGAGCTCAAGGAGAGCCAACGGTTTCGCAGCCAAGGGGAGTGAAGCCACCAAGTTTTGAAGGATAAAATCTGACCCCAAGTGTCTAAATGGAGGCTTAAAGCCCCAAAACGGGGCTTGGATGCTTTCCTGCAGCCAACGCTAGCGGCTGCCAGGGAACCCCAGAGCTGGAGACAGCACATCCCCAGGTAGCCGGGATGTCCCCAACCTCTGGGGACCTTCAAATGGTGCCTAAAAGTGACGGGATCCAACCCAAAGCCAGTTCTCCACCTGGAGAGCAGCAAGGAAAGGCCAGGGGACGCGAGGACGTGGGAACTGCCCCCAGCACACCTGGACACCCAGCGCTCACTCCCGGTGTCCACCCTTGGCAAGCACAGCCGCCCTCCCCAGCACGGCCTGGACAGCCCAACCCCCCTGGGACACCCTCCGGCCCCCTCCCTGCTCCCACTGATCTCGGAGGCCCCGGAAGACCCCCCACCCCCTCATCCAGACCCCTCCAGGCACTGGCACAGCCTGGGGACTCAGAAGGAAATGGGTTGGCACAGCCCGGATCCTGCCACAGGAGGGAAGTCCCCAGCCCTGTCCCACCAGGACCTGTCCCTTCATCCCTGCTGGAGTTCTCTGCTTTCCAGCCAGACCAGGCGAAGCCCCTCGCTCCATCCCAGTGCCCTTCGTGCGCTCCCAGTAACCCTGACCTGCAGGAGCTGCTGCTGGAACTGGTGGAACTGGAACAGCCTCTGCTGGGAGGGCAGAGCAGCCCCATTTCAGCGTCCAGAGGTGCAACTCTTCCCTGCAGCCGCCCCTGCTCCAGGACAGCTCCAGGACACCTCTGCCAGGTCACCCAGAGGGACAAGATGCCCCCCTAAACACCTGCACGGCCGGGGGCAGCTCTGGGTGACCAACCCCGTTCTGACCAGCAAAGAACCCAGCGCCCACCCATCACCCTGGGGACAGGAGTGGGGACCCCGAGGACATTGGGGTGGCTGAGAAGGAGCTGTGGTGCCTTCAGAGAGGCTTCAGAGAGCAGCTGAAATGCCAAAACAATCATCACTGACCGTAGCACCCGACAGAAGTCGCTTGGTCTCGTTTCTGTTTGTTCCGTCGTGTCCGTGCCCCCTCCCCGCCCCTGCCTCATCCCCTCACAAACCTGTGTTCGTTTTGGGGTTGGTTTTTTTTTGTTGATTTTTTTTTTTATTATTTCTGTTAATATCTTGAACTGTAAATGTTGTTTAGTTATGACCATGGCAGACTGCTTTGGGCGATGTTTCTTTACAATGCATACTAATATATTATGGTTATTATATATGAATATATTTAATGACACGTGAAAAAGTTGTGGATTTTCTTATTGTTTTTCCGAGTTGTTTCTTTTTTTTTCCCTTTTTTTCCCCCCCTTTGTTTGTTTGTTCGTTAGATTGGCTGTAATTGACCCGAAGGAGCTTGTAACTGTTCAGCACCCCCTCGGTAGGACTAAAGTCAGAAACCAGTTGAATAAACTCTTGTAAACTGTAAAAACCTCCAGGAATTTCTGCTTCTTCCCACCCCGTTGGTCGGTGAACCTGTGGGACAAGGACCTGGGCGAGGAAGTGATGGTGCCCCCTCCAGCCCCTGGGTCTGTCAGTGGCCCCCTGTCAGGGCTGAGGTGGCAGAGCTGTTTCTGACTCAGTCCCAGCCCTGTCCCTGCCCAGCACCCCCAGGCAGCGGCCACGTGGCTTTGGGGACAGCGGGGTCACCGTGGGCGGGTGGGATGGGGGGTCCCCAGCAGCCCCTGAGGGCTCAGCTGTGCCCTGCAGTGGGACAGAGCCAAAGCCTGTGGGACCCCGCCCAGAGCTGGGGGACAGGTGAGGGGACAGGGACAGCCAAAGGTTGGAGTCAGGAAAGCTCCAACCCCACTCTGGACCCGTTTCTGTCCCATCCAGAGGCTGCTCAGCCGTGCTGGCCCTTCCTGCCCCTCCGCTGTAGGGCTCAGGGCTCCATCAGCTCCATCCCAGCATCAGCGGGGCCACGTGAGGGCTGCTGGCACCGACAGCACGGAGAGCTGGAGGTGGGGGGGACTGAGGCAGCAAAACACTTCCAGGGACAGAGGCAAAAGGTGCTGCCGAGCGCTGGGGGGTCAGCCTGGCTGACCTGAGCCTCCAGCATCGCTGGGAATTCCCGAATCCAAAAACATCCCGGGGGTCGGAAATGTCAGATCTTTATTGCCGAGACAAATGGGTCGCAAGTGCCAGCCCTCTGCTCCGAGGGGCAAATGGGCTTCCCAGACTGCAGGTGGCCACTTGTCCAAGGGTGACATGGTGGCTCTGGAAAGAGGGGGATGAGGCTTTTCCCACAGAGGGCCAGACCTGGAGTGGTTTTCCCAGCCTGGTCCCACCAGGCAGTGTGGGAGAGGAGCCATCCACACACGGAGCTCACACCAGGAATCAGGGAATGTGAAAACGCCCAGCAGCCTTCCAGGGTGATCTCTATTCTCATGTAGGAGGTGGGGACTTTTCCCAGGGCTGGGACATCCAAGGGCCTGGAGCACGCACCAGACCTGCCCCAGCACTCAGATGTTTGATGGAACTACAGCTGGAAGCAGCTGAACTCCTGAGCACGTCCTCCAGGAGAGGAACGGAGGAGGTGGCAGGGAAGGAGAAGCCTGGGATGTCTCTGGGCACATTCCAGGAAGATCTTTGCTTGGAGAAGCCACTCCAGGTTGGCTTCTCCAACGCCGCTGCTCAGAGCCAAACCCCAGCGTCTCTCGTATTTTAACCTTCCTTTTTCTTTAGTGGGGCAGGGAGACAGAAAAGCTTCCCTGCACGCAGCAGAGCGCTGCCAAATCCACTGCTTTTTAATAAAATTCCTCACCCACACGACACATTAAATGTTACCTAAAGGGCAACGCTCAGAACCTCTTTGTTCGCCAGCACAACGAGCAAATCCCGGTGTTTCCACCCTTCCCAGGCGCTCACAGGAAAAATGTGTTGGAGGGCCCAGTGGGTCAGAAAGTGCCTTTGAAAGCGTCGGTCAGAACAAAGTCCCTGTGGAACGCTGATCAGGATGAGTTCCACGTCCACCCTGCGTGTCCTGGGAATCCAAACAAAGCCGTAACTCCCTCCGTAATTGACAGTTTTAATTAGAAGCCCAGGCCCGTGGTCTCATCTGAACAAACCCCTGCTGCTCTCCCGCTGTCACTGAAGATCCTCGGGGCTGCTCCAGAGCTGGGAGTGAAACCCCGCTCCGGGCTCGGGGGCTGCTGCTGAGGAACAGCTCCAGGAGCATTCCCAGTGCCGCTCCCTCCGCAGAGCTGCAGGAATGCACAATTTGGAACCCCTCTCCAAAGCCTTTCCTCGGTTCCAGCTGGAGCAGCCCTGCTTAAAGCTCCGGTTCTAATCTGACATCAGCAACGAACTCATCAAACTCCTGCCGTGTCCCCTCGAAAACCAGAGCACATCAAACCACCCCTGTTTGCTCCTCCCCTCCTCTGACAGCCATAAGGTGAAGCATCTCTCCAAGAAAACTGACGGGGCACAACCTGGGCTGGACTCGTAAAGGCTTCATGGATTTTCTCCATGGAAAGATGTGGAAGACTCCAGAGGAGCTCCAGCCTCTCCTCGAGCTCCGAGTGCTGAGGATGGGCTGGGCACAGCAGAGTCCTGCCTGAAGCTGGAGGGAGCACAGGTGGATCTCAGGGCCTTTCTCTCCACCAAGCTCCTCTCCCCCCTCCCCATGAGCACAAAGACAGGGAAATGCTCTCTGGATCCAGGGGACAGCTCCCACAGCTGCAGGACACGGCACCACCCATGACAGGTGAAGAAGAGAAGCTGTGGATCCCGGGAGTGTCCCAGGCCAGGCTGGACGGGGCTGGGAGCAGCCTGGGACAGTGGAAGGTGTCCCTGCCCACGGCAGGGGTGGCACTGGATGAGCTTTAAGGTCTTTCCCATCCAAACCATTCTGGGATTGTGTATTCCATGTATCATAACACACACAAAGTCTGACAGAAATTGCTTATTTCCTTCTCCAAACCAGCCCTTAGGATACGGCAGCGTTGGATAAATCATTCACGGACAACACAAGAGAGCAGGAAACAATAAAACCACAGGCAGAGAAACTGTATATAAATGGATCAGCTTTAATCAGTATTTATTGCTTGCTCTATTAATCCTGAAATCAAACTGGCACGTGTAACAAAATAATTATTCTCTTGGCCAGAAGCAAACATTTAATACTCCTTTTCCATTAGTTTTGAAATAGGTAATCCTCCCTCTCAGCTGCAGAAATGTGTGAGAAGTTGTCAAAGGAAGAGGAGAGCTCAGTGGGGACGTTAATTCGGGTGCATCTCCCGAGGCCAGGCTGGCAGAGCCCCTGGAGAGCACACGAGGGCAAAGCTCTGCACCCTCACAGGCTGGGCTGAGTCCTGCTGCTGTGTAATTCCCATCCCTGGAGATCAGGAACTCGCCAGTAACTATCCCTGGAGATCAGGAACTCACCAATACCTCCCCCCAGGGGCTGAGCACTGACCCAGTCACCAGCGATTCTGTGCAGCCCACGGGGGTCCTGCAGGGCTGTCGCTTCCCATCCCGTGAGAATTCAGATGCAGTCATTCCCCAGGACTATTCCTTGAAAACCATGGAGCATTTTCGCTCTGAAGGAGGGATCCCGAAGCAGGGGAACGTTGCTGTTCTCCAAAGCACTCCTGGGTTTCGGTGTTTGAAGCCCCTGGGATGTCCGAGCTCAGCGAAGCGGGCAGGGCAGCACCCCCCACACGTCCTCAGATGCGGATGCAGGAGATGGGTCCATCCTCCAGCTGCAGCTGCCTGAGTGCCAGAGGAAGGTGGGAAGAGTGGGAAGAGAGCCCTTTTCCCGCTGAACTCCTCCAGATCCCCCAGAGCTCCTCAGCTGCGCTCCCAGGAGAGCGGGTGTGTGGCGGATGCTGCCTCAGTCTCCTGCTGTGGCGTTTATTCCCAACTATGGAGTATATTCCCAGCACAGAAGGTCCCTGCACGCAGTGGGGCCCTCCCCGGAGCCCTGGTGCTCCCCAGGGAGCAGCTGCTCCGGCGGGATCCGGGTTAAGGCGTCGGCCAGAGCGCGACCACGGCGATGGCGATGAGCAGCAGCACGATCACCACCAGCATCCCTGGGGGAGACAGAACAAGGTTTAGGCTGCTGCCTTCATCATTTACAAATGGTTTTCTGTGATTAAATTCCTCCTCCTCCCTGATTCCCCCTGCTCACCCCTGACAGGCCCTGCACTCTGGTGAGCTGAGCAGAGACCTGGACCCAAACCCCACGCTGGCAGAGCAGTTCTTCCTTCCTGACCCTTCAAATCAAGATTTTCCAGCAGTGGGGTATCTTCCTACCTGAACATCTGCCATGGAAACATTAAGGGATGTGTTTAACTCCCAGCCAGGCCAGTTCAGCTTTGCTAGAATCCCTCTGTACCATCCCGCTGGGGCAGAGGATTATTCAGGAGGAAATCCAAATTGCACCAGGAAATTGTTTCCAACACGAAGTACTCCTGCTTTCAGACAGAACTCTGTGCAGAGCTGGGCTTTCAGGCTTGTACCTGACTTGGGAAAACAGGGATCAGCCAGCTCTGGAGAGAACCCCACAGTGCTCTGCCCCACCTCTGCCTGTGGCTCCGTGTGCCCCACCCTGCCCCAAACCCACTGGATCCCTGCAGAACTTCATGACAAACGAGATCTTACAAAATGAGATCCCCTTCCCTCTCCTTAACTCCCCATTTCTCAGCAGGAACTCTCCCCCTTTCTCTCCCATTTTTTAGAGGAAAGGTAGAAATGTTTCAGTGAGAATGGCCTGGATCCACCTCCCAAGCAGCCTCCAAGAAACAAACTCCTCACCCAGCTCGATCACCGTGCTGGGCACTGGCATCACACCCGTGGGCATCCCCTGGTCTTAAACGATCTTTTAATTAAGAGGCCTTAATTTCTGCTCAGTATTTGCTCCGTGCTGTCTCCCTGCCTGAGCTGAGGGAATACAGAGGGTTCCAGGAGTGGAAAACCTGTCCCTTCCTCTGCTCCGCTCACAGAAGACGATTACTCAACCACTTACAGTATTTACAAGTCCAGCTCATGGCAATTAAAAAAGGATGTATTAAAATAAACTCCTCTTTCCAAGCTGGAAAAGGATATTAGACACTGCTTTTTGTAAATAGTGTCATGTTTTCTGTGCAGAAACTGTTTCTCTGCCAGGGGGCCAGGATTTTTTTTCCAGGGAAATGAGAGTTGCCACCAACACTATTTTTTTCTCTTATGCTCAGCTGAAACCATTTCTTATCCCATCCATCCCTGCCCTCTGGCAGTGGGAAGCCATTCCCTGTGTCCTGTCCCTCCATCCCTTGTCCCCAGTCCCTCTCCAGCTCTCCTGGAGCCCCTTTAGGCCCTGCAAGGGGCTCTGAGCTCTCCCTGGAGCTTCTCTTCTCCAGGCTGAACAGTCACTACTTTCTCACCCTTTTAGTCTTCTACTTTTTACACCTTAATATACATTTTGGAGTTTTCAACACAGCCAGAAGCAAATAATTTGCCTAAATAGGGAAGAAAGTAAGATCTGATAAAGCTGCCACATTCCGATTCCCTGTTATGTTTCGCACTGGAGGGGGAAGTTTTAGAGGGTGCAAATCCTTCGCACAGTTTCAGCCTAACAGAGTTTATGGACTCCAGCAATTAAGAGACAACCGAGATCAGCTGCTTGGAAAATACTCCATAGGTGTGAATTAGTAATGATACGGCGGGGAGTTAATGGGGTGTAATTATTCTTTGACGAGTCCCAAGAAAAACTGCACATAAACCCCAAACGATTCCCCAGCAGGAAGAGGGGAAGGTGGGGGACTAATAAAAGATTGCTAATGGGCAGTGCTGAGTGAGGGAACTGCAGGGCAGGGGCAGGGCAGGGGGAGAGGGACAGCAAAATGAAATAAACCTCGTTTTACTCCCGGAGAAAGACTGGCATTAAAAACCTGCAGCCAAGGAGCAGAGGTCAGGTGCTGTCCTTGTCCCAGCGGAGGTGGGAGCAGCAGAGCCGGTCCCAGGGACACCAAACCAGAGCACACGGACTGCCCTCAGCACACACATCTCAAAGCACCTCTCGCAGGATAGAGAGCAGATGTTCCACACTTTGCTCCCCCCTGCACCACAGAACGGCAGATTAGAAGGATCTGAAGGTTTAAAACCAGGGTGTTTCACGTGCTTTCCCCACAAAAGCTGCGGATAGGATCTGACAGGAGTTCTGCATTCTGGGGTCCCTGCCTGCTTTGCCTTCTTTCGCTCAAATGCTCTGAAATACAAATATTCCCCTTGACAAGAAACCCCCAAAGAGAAGTCCAGGAATCAAAGCCATTCTTAAAGTCAACAGGAGTCGGAAGAGAACAAAGAAAAGATTCTCGTGCAAAGGAAAACAGTGCCAGGAATACAAATCCAAGCTGCATCTCCCAGGGAAAGGTGGGAAGCAGGAATCTACGTGCAATTACTGAGCAAGTAATTAAGGCAGGCTGGAGTAAATGCCATGCTCCTGGAGCTGCCTCTGCTAAAGGCTCTGGGACGGAGCTCCAGCTGCTGACCCAGCTCCGAGGAATGCAGGGAGCACATTCCCAGCTCGCACCCAGTCCCAGGGCATGTTCCATGGCGGGATGGGGATGTCCCCAGCATTCCCGGGAACACTGGCACTCCCGTGGCTCTGCCACTGGCTGATGTTACTGCTGAGCTCAGCTACTCCTCTGCTCATCCCCCCAGCCCCCAGCTCAGAGGGTTCAGTACTCCAGATCTCACCAAACCTTTTCCAGATGACGTCAGGATCACATTTCCAGGTATAAGATGGAAAGAAAAGGTTAAAATACACGTAATTTTGGTTAATATTGCTCTTTGGTCTGTGTCACCTGCTCTGTCCAGCACAGGACCTGGGGTTCACACCACACCCCCCCTTCCCAGGGCACCTGGGGCAGCCCAAGTCCCCCGTCCACTCCCTCTCCCCAGGATTTGTCAGCTCTGAGGGTCACTGGTTTGGGGTTCCTCACGGACACCCTTCCCACTGTGCCTGATTTACTCCCACACCGCCAACCTTCCAGCTTGGGTTCACACAGAAATGCAAAACCTCGAGGTCCAAACCCACCTCGAGGGCATCCAGGAGAGGAACGTCCACCCCACTGGCACCTCAGTGTCCAGGGCAGTGACCAGGGCAGATGCTGAGGGGGAATGTCCCCTCTCCAAGGGGTCACAGCCCTGGATTCTCTTCCAGCCTGGCAGCAGATTGCTGGGGCAGCCCCTCCCCACAGCGGGCAGGAACTCTCCTTGGGACAGGTTTGACCAGTGTGATCCCATCCGCCATCCCCAAATCCACCTCAGCTGGAGCCCTGGAGCCTCGGGAAGTGGCTGTCCTTGGGTGAGCCAGGTGGCTCTGCGGGCTCAGGATTGAGGATATTCAGAGAGCAAACGCAGCCACGTGGTGCTTGGGTCCCGGGGACTGAAGTAAATGCTGATTTCAGCCCATTAAAACAAATTTCTAAGACATGTGCATGTGCATGTGTGTGTGGCCAATCCTCTGCCCTGACTTCAGAAGCTGCAGGGCTGCATCCAAGTCCACTCCCAACAATGTCCAACTTGCATCTGGCAAATCCCACCCCAAAAACGGGGTGTGCCCATGGCAATGCCCTGGCTCTGTGCCTGCAGAGAGGAGCTGCAGGGAAAGCAGCCCTGCAACAGGACCTGAGCATCCCCCAGCACCCTGCTGGTGAATGTTTCTGGGAACAGCAGCTGTCCTTGGGGTTTTCCCTACCTTTCCTGCTGATTTGAGTGCAGTGTCATTCCCAGGTTCAACACTGGTGTCTTTTATAGATAATAAAATAATAATAAACAGCATGCTATAACTTTAAAGAGCCTGTATAGCATTACATTATCTGGAAAAAGCAGCTTGGTTTGTGCCAAGGAAGTTATATTCCCACAGAACTGTCTATCCAGGAGTTTATGAATAACTCTTCTTTTATAAGGGACACAGAGCAGTAACTTACAACCCCATAATCGTCGTTTTATGGGGCAGCAGAGAGGCAGAGCAAGGATGGGAGCTTCAACCAGGGGCTGCAGAGGCCTGGCTGCTTTCCTCGAGGACTTCTATTTAATATCACAGTTTTAAAGAACCCAAATTTTATCTGCTGTTTCACTAAGTTAATTTTAAGCCCGTGTTGCCAGATATATGGCAGAAACCCTGCCCAAATCTCTTCAAAGCTCTGCTTCTCGAGGCAGCAGAGAACCAGCTCAGAGGCTGGCTCTGAACCCTCTGCACATACCTAAAGCACTACTTTCACATGGCAAGCACCCCAAGAAATCCATCTTGCTGTCCTTTACGTTCCCTAAAAAAGAGCCAAACACTTTCTCCCCCAAAAGCCATAAAAAAACCCCCCTTCCCTCCAACGTTTTCCCCGTGCCGAGCGAGCCGGGTATTCAATTTGTGCTGCATTAAGAAGCACTTGAGCAGAAATCCCACGCTATTAAGCTGGCTTGTGTGTAAATACAGCCCCGGTTCCTACACCTGCATCATTGAATCCACCTCTCTGGAGGTTTCTCTTTATTAGTTTTGTGACAGCCAAACGTTTTCTTGGGCGAGAGGGCCGGGGAAACGCTGCCTTACCCCACGCCCCCGCCCGCCCAGAGGAACCTGGCCCTTATTGCTTTTGACCTTCCTTTTCAGCTGCTCTGCCTCGAGAAATTTAACACTACAATTGTACCTCTCAGCCCCGACATCAAAATCATTGGCAGTTCTCAGAGAAATCAAGACCAGGCTCCGCGAGCGGTTATTAAAGGCTCCAAATGTTCACGTGTTTCATCGGGTCTAGAGGAGGGGAAAAAAAGGCACTTCTCAAAAAAGCTGAGCTCGTTGGAAACAACAACTATTGCATTATTAATTCCTTATTTGGAAGAAAGAAAAGCTCAGGTCATTCCTATGTAAGATGAAAAAACTCTTGGCCTGTGAGTTATTCCACATTTGGAGCTGTTCATGCGATGCCAGATTAACCTGAAGAAACGACTTATCTGAGGGAAAGGTGCAGGCTTTGTTTATGCACATTAACTCCTCAGTCAACATTATTTCACACGCTAGAAATTGCGTTTTTGTGGGGTTTGGTCATCTCATGTTGGAGATAGGATTCCTTCTGGGCCACAGAGATGAGTTTGTTGCTAACACAAGCTTTGATCAGGGCATGGAGACACCTCGCTTCACTGACAGAAGGGCCTGTGGGCAAACAAAGTGTGGCTAAAACCCAGCAGGATGAAAACCATCACTGTCAGAAAACAAATGCCAGATTAGCCCCAGAAGCAGCGTGGAGTGAGTTTATATCCAAACCTTTATGACTTCAGCAATCCAGTAATCCCAAACTTTGGGTCCCAAACCCCATGCGCAGCCTGGCTGAGGGAAGGGAAGTGAGATAAGTGTTTCCCTTAATCCATTATTGTTATACTTCAATTTGCTTCTTTTTTAATCTATTTTTCAAATTACAGGCGCGTGCCAGGTAATGCCTTGAACTGCTTCCAAGCACAATTGCACCGAAATCCCAAATTCCTTCAAAAAGAGGCACAAACCCAACCTCACCAACAGCTCAGGGCTTTGGTCACAGCCTCCAACTGCTGCTCATGTTTCAGCACCTCTGATGCTCAGCTGCTCCACGGGAAGGTCATCTCCTGCCTTTGGAAGGCTCAGATCCAATGGTCTGAGGTGGCACATTTGACTGCGTCTATGAAACAATTCCTGAGCCTCCTGTGCTGCCCTGAGAACCAAAGTCGGGAAGGGCAGCTCGAAGGCAGGAAGGTTTCCCCTGGAAATTAGGAAATATAAATTATTTTACTCTCTGAGCCACCAGAAGTGAAGCTCAGAGACAGGCAAGACATTTGTTTGGAGCTGGAGACAAGGCAAGAGCACAGCAAGAACTAAACTGTCACAAGTTTTAACTTTCAGAGGAGTCTGTGGGAAAGGGAACACTTTGAGCTAAATTTGTATCTCCTTTAAATAGCAGCAGGTAGTTGGGAGAGGACAATGGTGGAGAAATGGTTCATGTACCTCTGAGACAGAATGACTGAACCAGAGAGCTTTAAAGCAATCCACACACAGACCTGAACACCTTCTGCAAAAATACTGGATAATAAAATCATTTCCTGGACTCACCATGGCATGAAGAGCAGGTGTGAGAGGCAACAGCTTTCCCAGGTGACTCCCCATCCCAAAAACCCCAAATCAACCCCAAATTGGTAACCTCAACCCATCTCTGCCTGTTCTGATGGGTGGGCTGGGGCAGAGCTGTGCAGATCAGCCAGCTCCCGACAAGCCCCAAACTGGAAACATCCTCATGGTTTTTCCTTTTGTTCTTCTGGAGTGACTTCACAGACTTTCCTTGCCTGGCCCCACACGACCATCAAACTCTTTCCAGCCCCAAAGGTCATCGGCAGATGTGGTTACTGGATTTCTTTGCACGTGGCTTATTTTTCTTCCTCTTTTTTTTAATTAAACAAGCACACACAGTTTCCAGTTGTCCCTCCTCCAAACTCTCGGGCGTCCTTTCCCTTACATCAGGGACACCAAGGAACAGGAGCAGCCAAGGAACGCTCTGCATTTCTGAGCAGCAGAGCTACCACTTGGAATGGGACCCGTGGAAGTTTCACAGACCTCAGTGTGCACTGAAGGGTTCCCAGGAGAAAGGAAGCAAAACAGCTCAAACAAGAGCACAAAGGTTCTAAAAATCCCTTAATTCAGATGAGGGTCACTCAATTCACTCGAGCGAGCCCGACCAAGCCAGAGGTGTCACTTGAACCCTTTCGCTCTGGAGTAAGCTCAGAAAAACCAGTAGGAAGGGTGAGAAAGCACAGGTCTAACTGGGATATCCCCATCTCCACCAGAAGGTACCCCCCCATGCCACAAGCTACGAGGAACAGAAGGGTTTGGCACGAACTGTGCCATGAACCGTGGTGGGGAGAGCAGCCAGGATCAGGCTGTGGAGGACAGCCAGGGGAGAGCAAAACCACCTCAGAAAATCCAATGGTTTCCAATGCAAAATCCAACCAGGCGGGACCTTCAGCAGCACAAGTCCCAGGTCACTGAAGAGACTTCTCACCGCACTGCAAACGCGGGAGATTTGCCAGCCCCGGCTGCAAGGAGCCACCAGCCTGGGGCCAAGTGAAATCCCAGAGATGGGGCAGTGCCCTGAGGGCTGGGGTTCCTCCCAAATCTGTGCCTCCATGGACCTTCAACAGCTCAGCTTCCCTCCCCAGCCCCGACTCCAGCAGGGGATGCAGGAGCCCAGCCCAGCTGGCAAACTCCAAAGGCTTTTCCTGAAAGGAAGGGTCACACCCCAGCTCTGGTACCTGCAGCAAGCGGGGAACAGGCAGAAGCTGTGACAGATGATCTCAGCAGGGAACTGGTGTTCCTGCACTACTTTCTCCAGCAAAAACAAATGGGGAAAGAAAAATAATCAAAGGAAAGGCCAGCTCTGCTGGCCTGGCGCAGAAGGGGACATCTGCCCACGTCCATCTGCCACCAGCCCCACACCCCCGCTTTGTTTTTGGTGGGGTCACTTTTCTGCCATTGTAGCTCCCTGAACTGCCTCACCGGGACACCAGGGCCAGACAGGGAAAAAGGTGGAAACGTGGGGAGAAGGAGCAGGCAACCACCAGCTCTGCTTAGATGCATCACTAAATTGTCCCATTAGGCTCTTAAATCACTTGGGAAAGGATTATCTTTTGCCTCTGCCTTTGTTTTTCGCTCTGGCAACTGCTGGGATTGCTCCCTCCCTACTTAGATGGATGTACTACAGCACCAAAATGCTTCCAAAATGTTCCAAGCATCACATGAAAAAAATAAACAAGAAATAAAAATAATCACAGCCCAGTCAAACGAGCGGAACAACAACGGCAGCAACCTCCCAGTTTTACTGATCCATCTGAACCTGCAAGGACAACTTCCCCAGCGAGGCACTGATCAAGGAGAAGAGGCTGCAGCACAAAAATGGTCATATTGTGTTCATATCAGTCATTTAAGGTCAGATTAAGTGTTCTTGAAGGCTGGTCCATGTGTCTCCCATTTTCCAAAGTGCCCTGCTCGCCCAGGAATTGTAGGAACTTTTGAAAATGGGCTGCTGGTTCCCAAGTCCCTGGGATGCTTGACCGAGTGGTCAGGAGGGCTGAGATTTCCATACAAATTGCAAAGCTCCTAAATGGCTTCCTCAGCACAGGGCCGGGGGTGGAAACGGGAGAATATTTAATGATTAGTTCCTTATGGCTCCCACATTCTTGAAGCATATTTCTCGCAGTCCCTGGAACACTCCTGCATTCTTGATTGCAAAATGGCAATAAGTGATTTCCTTTAAAAGCCTTTTCTTTTATTGGAATACTAAAAATACCCCACTAGCCCCACTGCACTGCACTCTCTCTCTTTCCTGGACAGGCCCCATCAACCCTGATGTATTCTATTTTGAAGACAGCAATAAACATTTCAGCATGGGCCGTTCAATCCACTTCATAATAGATCTTGCATTTCCAGTGGAGCCCTTCTAGCACCATAAATCATCTTTACACAGACTTAAGTATGAGAAATTCCAGCTCAAAAGCAGGATGGTTTTTTTTTTTCTTTTTAGAAATTAAGAATGGGCACAAAACAGTCAAGAATTAAATGTGTGACAACTTTAAACATGCAACCACTGGGCTGACCCTGTAAACCAGGGCTGCTGCAATGGTCAGAGCCACACCGTGCAGTGCTGCTCCAGTCAATCCACTTGACACAAACCTACCTTGGTGGGGTGAAGTTCAGAAAAAATTCCCTGCACATCCACTCCATCTGAACAAACACGGCTTTCAGATCTGGGAGACTCTGGCTGCTGCTGATTTTAAAAGCCACAGATGAAGATTAATGACACTGCACGTCTGAACTGCTTCCACACACCCAAAACTCCTTTTGTTTCTCCAGTCCGTACGGACTGGAAGCCCAAACCGTTCTCCCCTCTGCTCATGATGTCTCTCTCCATCTGCTACAGACCTTGGAGAACAGCTCGGAGATAATTCCAGGTACACAGCAAGGAGGCTCCTGCCTGAGCCAGGACTGATGTCCTGGCCGAGCCGAGGAGCTTCTCCAGGAACAGCGGTTGAGCAGCCGCGACCAAGAGCGGAAACAGGAGCAGCCAGCCCTGCTCAGCCTCCGGCATCAGAGCCTTTGTGTCTCCAGGAGCCAGCAGGGATGGAATTCCGAGCCCCAGCCGTGCAGGGTGCCCAGCCCAGCAGGGGATGGGGTCCCCAGAAAGGGGAGGTTCAGCTGGACGAGGTGCCCGAGCGGCTCCGAGCCATTCCCCGGCACGGTCACTTCTCTCCACACGAAGGGGCTCTGCTGGGAACCTGACCTCAAATCTGCTGCTCACACCTTCACTCTGCTCCAGCAGTTCTCCTCGAGTCCCTCCACACCCTCAGCCACTGGCTGATCCCCATGTGCCGGATGAAACACAAGCTGCAGCCTTCACCTGAGCACAGCCCAGCACAGGTGGGACGTGGTTACTCCTCTGCAGCCCCAGAGGAAAGCGAACCTGACTTTGCACAGCAGGGACAACCCCAAAGGGAAATGCTGGAGTGGGAAAGTGCTTTTCACCTCAAACGCAACCCTGAGGAAAGGGAAAGAACCTTAGCGTCTTCCTGGGTGGATCTTTAAACATTCAGGTGAAACTTCCTTGATTTTAACACCAATACCGCTTTGGATTAGGAGTGTTTCATCCCAGTTTCTGCAGGGGTGTAGCAGCCTGCTTGTAGAATTCTTGACTCAGATACAGCTGTTATTTTGTTGAGAATTGTGTTTTCACAACTCAAAGAACAATCCTGCTTTTAGAAACTTGCTCAACCTTTGGCAATGCAGCCTAATAAGCAGAGAAAACTGCAGAAACCAGCAACCAAATACTCCTTATTAATGCCATTTACAGCTGCTAACAACTACAAGAACCTTCTAAAAATGCCAAGGGAAACAGGGCGGGTGAAACAATCCCTTGCAAACAACTGAGCCAATATACACAAGAATTGTGATAAGAAATTAGGTCTGACTTGCATAATCACTTTAAAAGTTTTTGGAAAATGGAGTCTGAAGAGCAGGAGGCTGATAAAATAACAGAGTTCAGTAGCAATGCGAGAATTTCATGCCGATGAAGTAGGGAATTCAATCCTTGCTGAATTCTTGACATCATTTAGATGTTAACAGAAGTTTCTTCTCCAAAAAAAGAAGGCAAGGCATCTCTTAAAGCCCACACACAGATCTCTGACTCCTATATGCAGAGTACTACACAGAACTATTTTGGTTTTGGACGACTGCATTGTCTCATGTGTCAGGATGACTATTTGATTTTCTTTTATTTTTTAATTTCAGCCTCGAGCAGAGCCAAACCTGTACAATTTATGCACGTGCAGTGCAAGAGGTCCCCTCTCATTCTGTGTTAAAAAAAAAAAAAAAAGGAGAAAGGAGGAGGGAAAAACCACAGTATCATTTCATCTCTGTGCCTTCCTAAAACCTGAGAAGTTTATAAGCTCTTAACTCCAGTTCTCTGCTTTTGCCTTCCCACATGACAGCTCCAAGCTGCCCCAGCAGCTGCACAGTAAAAGTCTTCAAAGGAAATAAGGAAATAACTGCTCTGAGAACAAAGTGCTGGGGAAGCCCTGGCCTGGCTGAGCGGGGCTGAGCCGGTGACACTGCTGTGTGACTGTGTCACTGCCAGGGCACAGCTCTGCAGCCCCACTCCCCGTGGGGATTTCTGTTCAGCAAACCCAGGAGAGCACTGGAAGAACCTGCAGAAGGCTTTGGAAAACCTTCTCTGTTGCCCAGTGAAGTTGTTGATGTCCCATCCCTGGCAGTGCCCAAGGCCAGGCTGGACGGGGCTGGGAGCAGCCTGGGACAGTGGAAGGTGTCCCTGCCCGTGGCAGGGGTGGCACTGGATGGGCTTTAAGGTCCTTCCCAACCCAAACCACTCTATGAGTCTATGTTTTGTGTCATATTTTCCTTCTGGAGAACATTTCCCTTTTTCAGCTCCTTTAGGTTATTCCTAGATACGTGTGGGGGTTGAGAGAGAAAAAAGATAAACATTTAAAGTTAAGGAAAAAAGATCCGTGTAAGGATTGGAGCCTGTTATCAAACAAACAACCAGCATAAAAACACTCGGGAGCCAAAGAAGTTGCCTGACTTACTAATTTCATTTTTTTCCTGGGGTCTAATCCTACAGTTAAATCTACAGAGCTTTTCCCCCCTCACACTTCCAGGGGGAGAAGAAACCCTCCCAGCAAAGAGGCACATAAATCTCCCTGGATCATTTGTCTGAATCCTGCTCCTGCCCAAACACGGGATGCTCCATATGCTTTTCCAATAGCTCCGTTTTGATAGAATTACCAGGACTGTCCCTTATTAATCATGTTGCCACTACAAGTCCCTCTGGAGTGTTTGCTTATTCTAAACTTTTCCAAACTCTTCCAGTTTCCTCTTCATTTATTAAAAGCTCGCTGAAGATGACCACAGTTAAAGCAAACCTCTGCTACTACAGAACAGAAGGGGGAAAAAAAAGAAGGGAGGGGGGGAAAATCACCTTTAACCACAACTTTCCCTCTCTTTCCAGAAGAACCTCCCCCAAACACTGGTTCAGTCTTTGTTTCCCTGATTGTGGAGCCTGAGCCGTGGCTATTTAAGGTAGCATTAACATTCAAGGAACACTTTCCTGGATGTTACTATTTGAGCCGGGATCATTGGAAGAAATTTGGTATTGGCACAATCCTTCAGTGCCCCGAAATCAATGAGCTTATTCCAGCCTGTAAAGTGTTCTTAGAGCCAGGCTGAAGTGCTCTGCTGGCCGGGGAACAAAGCCCTTGGCACCCCGCAGCACTGAACCCTGCTGAGGTGCAAGGCGTTTCCAAACACTCCCAATTAACTAAAAGAATCCACAATTAAGAAAGTCGCAGTCCCTGGGCTGACAGAAGAAAGGGAATGTTTAGCACAGCACGCAGCCCTCCACAATCCCGGCACGGGAACGGCAAGCGTGGCCAAGAGTAGGTGGGGGATAAAGAGCACGAGTGTTCCTGGGCGTCCCTTGGGAACTGCTGGAATCCTGGGCTTCCCCAGGTCCTGCTCCAAGGCTGGGAGCACCGTGGACATGGAATCGGCCTGAGACGACCTCCAGCCCCTGCCCTGCTCCCGGGAGGCTCCGGGGATGCCACGGATCAGCCCCTGCTGCGGGAAGGTTCCGCTCCCTCCCGGCGCTGCCAGTCCCCATTTCTGATCCCAGAGCTGAGGAAGGGGAATCTGTCTGCAGTGCAGGGACAATGCTGCCTATGAAAGCCTTCCACCGACTCCACGTGGGCTCTGATCGGGAAGATCCCCATTTATCCCCCAGATTTCACATTGTTTTGAGGACTCTGCTGTCTGCAAAACATTAACTCAAACCAAGTGATACAATTCTGCTAAAATTACACTCCTAAGCCAACTACGTCTTTCTGAGTCACAAAACAAATATGCCTTTCCATGCAGTTTTGGAATTGCAACATGGATTTCATTCTGATTTTCTCCCAGCTTATACAGAGTTTACATAAATGATTTTTCATGTTTATCTTTCCTCATAAAAACCACGGATCACGTTGGTGCTACGCTAACAAAAGCTGGGCTCATCCAGGTGTGGGGCAGCAGGGAGAGGCCCCTTGGCTCTCCAGGCTCCCCCTGGTCCTGCAGACAGGACCCTGCAGCCCAAGCAGCCTCCAACTGTGCTCAGATGGACTCCACTCGGATGCAGTCATTCCCACTGGGAACTGGAGGCAAAGCCGTGTGGAATCTGTGTAGAGGACTGGAGAACTCTCCCAGACGGAGAACTCAGCGTGGGCTTTCCACCTCTGGCCCAAGGCTGCTTGCCAGGAGTCCGAGGACAGTGGCCAGGAATGGGGCTACTCCAAAGGGGGTCTGAGCTCACCTGGTGGGCTGTGACCTGTCCAGCACAGGGGCAGAAGCAACAGACACCCCTGGATCCCTGGCAGTGCCCAAGGCCAGGCTGGACGGGGCTTGGAGCAGCCTGGGACAGTGGAAGGTGTCCCTGCCCGCGGCAGGGGTGGAAGGGGAAGATCTTCAAGGTCCCTTCCAGCCCAAACCACTCTATGATTCTGTGAAATCAAAAATAGGCTGGAAACCAGAAAAATCAAACCAGCTCAATTTAAAGAAGGTGGAGCTAAACCCCAACATCTGCACCCACCTTGGTGGCAGCTGGAGACCAGAACAGGGGTTTGAGGCAGACTCACAAGAGACTCCCTGCCCTGCCAGCACGAGAAGCTCCCACCTCTGAGCCACCGAGGGGAAAAGCGACACCACGACTCCTGCCTGGTGTCACCCTGCCAGGGCTGTGCGTGAATGACTCTCAAGTCATGCTAAAAGAATTTTTTTTTAAGGTTTCATCAACTCCTGCCTCAATCACTTCAAAAGCTCCACACTGCACACGCAGCACTACAGCAGGAATAGAGTCATCTGCAAATGGTTAATGAAATGCATATTAGGTGCAAACCACCGGGACTGCAGAGAGATGCCTGGCAGGGTTTGATTTCAAGCAAGCCACAGAACATGACAGTAATTTAAATAAAACCTGTACAGTTTATCCAGTGCTTCAACCTCTCTTTCTGTCTCTGCTCCCATCCAAGCCAGCACAGGCTGACCACGTATCACGGAGCCCACATCCAAGCAGGAATTTTACTCACAGTGTTTGGCTTTAAGAGTAGGCAAATTAAAAACAGAGATGAAGGGATGCTTATCCTTTTATTTTTAGCACAATCGAGGTTTGGTGGGAGGGAATCCTAATAAAATTGGAAAGACAAAACTTCTAATGGAGCACCCTTGATTTTAAAATGAAGAGGTGAATGCAGTGATTAGCTTTTGCTTGCTAGCAGCTTTTTTTTTGTTATTTCAGTATTGTTCACTGTGGTTTTCATGGCTTTGAGGGGAGGTTTTTAGCAGGACCAGCTGCCAAGAACATCTCCCAGTTAGCTGCTTTGGTCATCAGTCAGTAGCTGCCATTAGCACAGCAGTTTCTATCTGCAAATCCAATAATTCTAGAGCTACCAAACATCATTTTCCCTCGAGATTAGTTTTGGTGGAGAAAAACATCCTTTGGAAGGCAAACCTTTTTTTTTTTTTTTTTTTTTTTTT